>NNCF01126271.1:204527-256031 GCA_002313205.1 Laupala kohalensis
TAAGTTCTTTGATCCATTGCACAATAGTGCTCTTAAGCCTTATCCGTTCGTCTGACGACAAAATGACACCGAACATAATTTGTTAGAAATTTAATATTACATTATTTAGGTACAGTGGTGTTACGTTCTAAAAATGTATTATCAAGTTTTAAGCGGAAAGCTGAAGAAAGAGCGTTTTAGAAATCCTTAGTCATTTATTTTTGTTTGAGTTTATTGTTGAAATCTGAGCCTGCAGCTTCGTTCTTTCCCCTCCTTCCTTGTTTTCCTGGTAATTTTTTAAATTAAAAATTATCGAGTTGCTAAAAAGAATAAATTGCATTTGAACATGAATGAATTCTTTATAATATTAGAGAAGCATCTGATATATTTTATACAAAATAGTTGTCAACAATAAAATATAACACATATTGGGATATTTTCTCTCTTAGAAACATACAGTGACTGGATTTGGAAACTTAAATCTATTATTCAGAGAATTGCTAGAGAATTCTAGAATTCGAAGTTTCCAAACATCAGTGGTGTAGATTTTTTAAAATACAATTTGTTCTTATATATTATTCTTATATTTCTTAATTTTGTGTGTCGACCTCCGAAAACATGTGAGCAATGTCTCTCTTCTAGTCAACACCCGCACATACATTACTAACAACAGAAATTCAACAATAAATGAGCAATTCATGAGGGAAAAAAACCTAATTACGGAGATAAAAGAGGAAATTTCATGGTTGAAAAAATATTTTGACGAAAAATCGAAGTTAAACCTAAGCTTTCTTACCGGCTAAATCTTTTATTTTTGACCTTCAGACGAATAACCAAACCTGCTGTTACAAAGATCTGTCTTATTGTTTCATTCGTACCATAAGCTGCATAAAAAGCACAATTCATGATTTAGAGGGAAATAAATAGTGCGTCAGAAATAAAACCGGAGCCAAAAAGTTCTCCAAAGCCTAAGTATTTGGTCCTAAAACCCGAAGTGCCAAAAACGTAGATGCACTTTCTAGAACCGACGCATTTACTCTAGTACGATACACAAAATAATAGTTTTCCTTTCAATCATATGCTTCATGAAAGCATCAAGAAAATTATAATTGGAATTCTACGCACATTGTTCTCGGAAGCAGATACTCTCAAAACTGATACACTCGTCAAAATTTCGCGACCGTTTATTTTTCACGATTACAATACTTTTTATATACTATGTTAACAGAAGCTTAAAACTCAGTAATGTCATAAATACGTCGTGTTTGGGTTCATTTTTATTGGAATTATGTGTAGAATTCAAAAAATTTAACATAATGGGAATAAAAGTAAAAATGTTTAAATGATAGCACATTAAATAACTCTCCAGTAAGTGACTCACGAAATCTATCAGCGGCAGGTCGTTGTGTCGGCAGGAGGGTGCGCGGCGGGCGGCAAGCCATTAGAGCAGGTAGAATCTGTTGAGTTTGATGGTATCCGACATTTTTAATCGCTCGCCCGACTTTCTAGCCTTCAGGAAGTGTCGAGTTTAAGAACTCCGCTTAATAGTGAAGACTTTAAAAGCTATGAGAATCATTTCGAATTTTTATTTACAACTTCATTTGGGACGTAAGCTCCCTACATTAAATCAATAGTATATATATACGATGTATAGTATAGTTTATCATTTGAGTTGACGTATTGAATGAAAAATATTTTAATGCAGTTAGTTGATTTATATTATCTCACGAAACTGCGTCAAAGTTTGATAAATACAAATCGACGTGCAATGACTTCAACGATGTTGACAATCGTTACGTCGGTTTCTTCCATTCAACTCAAATCAATCACAAAAATGAATTCCAAACTTCCACATTATTTAGTCTTAGTTTAATTTTTGCCAGTATTATGACTATCAATATGTTGTGATTTCTTGTATATTTTACATCATATCGATTTTGGGAGTCCTGAGCTATTTCAATGATCAAGGTCATGAATATTTGAATTTGATACATGTGAATAAAGGAAGGAAGTTCGATTTTAAAACGCTCGAAAGCAACTTTTGTACATTGAAAAGAAAACATGAATGTAGAGAGCTATCAATAACGGTTCGCAACATCCGACAAAGTTTATTTTTATAGTACATCCCTTCAAATGAGTGGACAACATTTTCCTCCTGTTCCCTTCTCCGGGAAATTCCCCGGGCAACATCACCTTCAAAGGGATTAAAGCAAGCAACCCTTCAAGGAAAAAGCGCACATTCTCCCGTCTTCACGGACATGGTACGTTTTGCATTGATCCGTGAAAGTGGCAAGCTGTTCCTATGTAGTTGAATAGACAACTTCAACTTTGGCGAATCAAAATAAATTAAAAGCTATATCTCCGGTTTTCCTAAGGATGGGTTTCATATATAAATCATTAAAACACACATGATGTAGGTCAGCATTGTCCAACTGTCTGTCTTTTCTGGAAACTTTTCATGCGGCGCCCGCAAGGAATGGTCTGTTTTACATCAAACGATGAGGGGCAGTATATATTCATACTTTGTGTTATAAATCTATGTTGTCAGAATTAGTATTTGACTTGGCATGTACATGGAGAGAAAATAGAAAATTGTGTTTGGAATTACTCCGTCGTACATTACAATACTCAATATTAAAAATACTTTTAAAAAATAAGAAATATGCTATTTATTTTTTGTCTTTAAATAATATAAATTTGTTGATCAAAATAAAAATATGGCGTTACAAGTAAATAAATATGACCCATTCATTTTGTTCGTCGCGCAACATTTTGCCAAAACCCTATTTCGGGCAGGTTTGATCGATCGCGGGCTACTGTGTGTAGAAAATGAATCGCGGACTAAGATAAGTTGGGCAGTGCAGATCTAGGAATTTTTAAGATTTATAGAAAAGAACCCGCGAGGAAATATATAAATTAAATATCTTATTGGGATAGGTAGAAACGATCATTTTTAAAAATTTAAAATCATTACTTATCATTTATATTCACTTATAAAAAATGAAAAAATCAAAAACCTTTCAACACAAAGGATTCTAAAATATTTCGTACGCTAAAAATAGAAAATGTACGTAACACACTGTACGTAACAAGGTTTCACCTTCTTCTCAAGCATCACCAGGGATGAAACCAGAAATATATAAATTTGTTTTAACTAAAAATATGTATTTTTATAATCTAAAAAATAGGCACCGACTGTCTTAGTAGGATTCAACCAATAATATTTATTTCAGAACTGTTAATTTGTTGTATAAACTGTGATATTTTATATTTCTTAGTAGCGGTGTAGGATAAAGTTTGCATCCTTCTTTAGTATAAAATACTCTAGAGGAGATAGATAAATACCGATAATTATAGTTGAAATAAATTAGTTCAGACGCGTCTGATTCCAAACCCCGTACTGGTCGGGGTTTTTCTCCGTTTTTTTCGGGTAGAGGCAGATTTTTTGATACAGGCTCTTGTCTAAGGGAGGCGTCAATTGAAACAATAAATCGTGTTATTTTAATACACGATTTATGAACAATATTTTCCGAATAATCGATAGGTTGATAATAATACGTATTTGTGAAATAAATTTGCTGTGATAAATAAAAGAATTATTGGTATTCCATTGATACGATAACACGTAGCTTACTTTTATTCTGATATTAGGGGTGTATTGAAATTTCAATCCACCTCTGCCTCAGGACCCTTGATCAGAATTGATGGGATGACTCCTTGCTGCTACCGGGGAGTAAATTAGTTTACTGTCCTCGTGGTCCTACGCAGTTTGTACTGCTTTTTGCAATAAATTTATTTATTTATATTTAATTGTTGATCACTTATTTGAAGTGTATTACCAATGTCCATCATCTTAAATTAATTTCATGAATAGTAAGGTATTTTCCTAGACAAACTCGTATAAGTTTTCGATATTGCATTAAACATTAATCACCTCATGATGACCGAAAGGGTTGAATCGATGACATTTAAATGTACAACCATAATCGTTAAGTTTGTCACATTCGTAATCTTTGGTTTCTCGTTGACACTCAGTTGTTTGGTTCATCTTTTGTCTGATTAGAAGTCATACCCTCACATGTTACGCTTGTTGTAAGCCAGTTGACTACGCGCGCCGCTCCAGCCAGTGTCTACCCCTCCCCCAGGGTGGAAGGGGAGTGCACAACGACGCTCCCTGCCGTCACCGCTTCCGCCACTCCCCCCACCCTCATCCTCAACGAGGGGAGACTCGGTCGAGACCAAGTGAAGCAATCGCACCCAAGTTATGAATGTGATGAGAAATTCTGCAGTCAACACATGCACAGATGAGACGTACATCAACGAATAATTAATAACTTACTGGCTCCTAAAGAGAGAAATGGTCTCATGAAAGGGTATGAAAGAAAGGGTAGTAGGAAATTAGAGTCTGAAATTTATATTTAAAAACCTAATAACAATTACAAAATAAACAGCTTTTACGTAAAATATTGTTTTATAATATGCTTTGGAAATAAAACTTCCCTTTTCCTGTAGTCAAGCTTATAATATTATTTTTAGTATATTTTACAACTTCTTCAGAAATACAAATTCTTGTGTACTTTGTAAATATTAGTAAGTTTTTTATTTCGAAATAATTCAAGATGGTAGCAATGAAATATGAATTTTATCGTAGAATGTTCTGCACATAAAACTAATGGGAAAGAATGCATCGATGAAATTCTCTTCCGAGTAATTTATTTATTTCGACTCAAGGGAAAAAAGCGTAAGTGTTTTCGTTCATTAAAAAATATTGAATAATCCTTTTCAGTACGTAACAGCATTACATAAAGTAACCGATAGTAAAATTTGACGAAAATACGGAATTTCTGTTGATAAACCATGCATCTTGAACTCGCAAAAATATTTCACCACGTTTTCTGAGATAGAGAACTCCATTTGTCTCTAATGAGTTCAGCATTACAGCATTTTTGTTTTTTCAATATCTATAGTCACTCGGTTACACCCAAAATTGCCTCAAATGATAAAATAATATTTTCAGAATACTTCATGCATAATACCAGTGCTTCCAAAACTGTTTATTTTCACAATGACGTATCAAGGTGATAATATCCTGATATATGTCATATAATACATGGCACCATTTGCAATTTCATACGCGACTTATAAGAGAATCTTACCTACGTTCTTCAACGGTCCTCTTACTCATACACTACACCCTCAAATTATAGATGGATGTTACGCATCCCTCCACTTAAAATTTTAAAATAGATTTTTACTGTACAATATTAAATTTAAAGGAAACTTCAATAAAAATACTGAAAAAAAATTGTAAAAAGCGTAGAACACAAAACAAAATATGTAAAAGTATTCTTAAATAAAATTTTTTTAAATGTGGCAGTATACTTTGACTTACGAAGTACACTCAAACTATTGTATCGAATAATAATTTGTTTGAAGGAGTCGGGGTCCAAGTTTACATTGATCAATATAATTTCATTTCTTTTTAAGTTGAGTGAATAAAACATATTTAACATTTGCCCCTTCCTTTCCCCTCCCAAAAAGAAAAGAGTTAATTAATAACATCTCGATTTCAACATTTTTAGTAAATCAACTAAGCGATGCGCAAGCTGATCGAGTGTTGTCCGCAAAACAATACGAACACCGTCCACAAAAATTCTCATACCTGTTGTGTGTCACAACCGGGGTGCGGGCAACGTGCAGTACGACGACGACTTCGGTGACGAGGGAGGCGGCGACGTTTGCAGTGGCAACGGAGGCGCTGGGTACCAAGCCTGCACCGCCAGGGGAAGTAAGACGAACGCGGGACGGCAGCCAGTGTGACCAGCGACAGCGCCAGTGCAACAAGGCGCATGCGTGTGAGGATACAGAAGACAGTCGGCGAAGTGCGGGGCGCCACGTTCAGTTGTTGATTCGACGACGGTGAGTTGTGATTGTTTATGAAACAACGGAACATGAGTGTTATTCATATGTTGTTTTATCAAATGTGTTGTGTTTGTTTGGGTTGTTGAATGTTTGTTGAAAAGAAATTTGCGTCGTTTTTCGCCCAACTCGCAGCGTTCAGTGATTTGTTGATGTTTCGTTATGTTATTGTTGACAACATATTTTGAGACAGAAATTACTCGAATTGGAAACTTCCTGCAATACGAAATTGTAATGATAAGTGAATTACGATAGTTGTTTACTTTTTGAAAACATGTTTTAGAATTTTTTAAACTTGCGTATCGACCTAAACAATTTACTTCGAAAGCCGGTGTTAAAGTAGTTATATACTGAACAATAGATGTACTTTATGTGCGACACCGAGTGTTTTGTTTATTTATGTAGATTGCTTTTTTCCGCTCTTCGGTTAGCTCACCCAACTTTCTTTTATTGGATGGGTGTTACCAATTGTTGTGTGTGGTTAATAAGTCTTCGTTTTTACTTAAAAAGGTTGAAAATAGATATTTTATTTTCGCGGAAATATTTTAAAATAAACTATTATGAGAAACAGTCAACATTATTCACATTAGTTATAACATGTTTTTGACGCCACAATGAAGTTTTAAAAAGCATCAAGCTCCATCAATTCAGGGATTAATATGCATTTGTACATGCATTTCAAAAACAAATTTTAACGCTGGTTCGTAAATTTTAATGTTGTGGTTTGTAAAGAGACCGTAGAGAGTGATTTCAGTTAAACATTCATGTCATACACATTTCTCGCTGTGTGTGCTTGTGATAAATGATCTTCAGATGTTTACTTCGTTGTTGAGCATCTGTTGTGAAATACGACTTATTAATATCAGACAGTTTTCAACACTGTCAAGGGTCATTTGTTTCTTTAATCACTAGAACATCGCTGGGAATCATGTGTTGTTAATACGTGTGCAACATTTCGACGTGACTTACTACAAAAAAAATAGTTTTCAAACATATATTTTAAAAAAATTTCGATGTGACACTTTCTTTAACTCCACGTTTTCTGCAAATTAAAATATGTGTCTAAGAATTCTTGTACCGATATATAAGTTTATGTTAATGTAAAGGGACCACATGTATTAAACTACAATGAAGGAAACATCTGACTAGTTCATTACCAATGAGTGATAAGTATTATTTTTGTGTTTATAAATTGGTTTATGGTAATTGTTAGATAATGCTGTTTTGATGTTATAAGAGCGCGGTGAAAACAAATTTTATTAGTTCGCATTATGGCTAGCATCTTCGTCTATCAGGAGTCTTAGCACAACCGTCTTTACCTTGTCCCAGGTGACACAACCGTATCCTCACGGCATCAGGTAGCAAATCCACTGCCATTTCACAAAGGGTTACCTCGGTTTACGAAGGGTTAAAGGCAACTTGGTGAGAAAGCCAGATGAATTTGACTGCGACATAAAACGTCTGGACGAAAAAGTGTTGACAAGTGTAAATAAAGGGGAAATATTTTTTGTCAATTTCAAATTTAGAACCTTCAAGACACCTTGAGTAATCTTGGGTCGTCTGGATGTGGGATGTCAGAGTAAAACATCATAACTAGGATCAATTTTGCGTTACGAATATACGTATTAAATTATCGTTAAGTTTTCGTAATTAATAATAGTAATAACAAATAAATTTGTCAGAAAAGCGGTTACAAACTGTGCATGACTCCGTGGAAGATATTAAACTAATTTACTTTCCGGAAGGAGGCAAGCAAGGGATCATCCCAACAATTTCGATCGAGAACCCTAGGGCACAGACGGAGACTCAATTTTAATCATAAATACTTAGAACTATTTTGGAACTACTTTTTGAAGTAAAAACAACTGTTGACGACTACATTGTGTGCCTTCAGAGTAAATCGAATATTACATATTACATGTAAATCATATAATACATATTTCGATAAACACTTTGATGCAATTTTACTCTTACAGCATCAAATCTTTGTGTTTGCCCTATTCCTCGATTACAGCAGTTGTGTACTGGACATTCCGTGAGAGTAATTTATGAATATTCCAGTGAAATAATAACCAAAAGATCACGAAGAGGTCAAAGAGGTCTGGTTTCTTTCGCTCAGTTTGTAATGAATTCATTATAATTAATAACTATATGTGGTAACTTCATATAGATAACATAGATTTTACAAATTTTTAGGAGCAACTTTATGATATTGAAGTCGGGGATAACTTTGGGTAATTTATAGTTTTGTAATAATGATAATATTGGTAATATAAATTATACAGTTTTACGCGCAACTTAGGTTGGAAGATAAAAAATATGATATTAGTGTAAGTAACATCAATTACTCGAAGTGATATATATANATGGAAAATTAAGGACCTCCCGAGATTTTATTTGCAATTTTTAATTTTCAATATGCCTAATATGAAAGTGTTCACGAGTGTTAGTATAAAAGGAATAAGTCGTTATGCATCAATAACTGACGCGTTATGGACGTAATTCATTGTGTGTCTCAGTTTCTGGTACAAGTTCTCTGTTTGATATAATGTGAGTACCCCTTCAGAAGGTATATTTCATTAGTCTTAAAAATTGCGCAATTGTAATCAAATAGCAGTTTAAATTCATGATGTTGAAGACATAATTTTTAAAGGATTATTGAAAACTATTGGGAACAAAAACTGTCTAATTACATTAATTTTCCGTGTGCACAAGTAGGATCTGACAAAAATATCAGCTGTAGTGTTGTCATGACCGACCACAAGTGAGGGTCACGTACCAGACAAACGCTGGTGCGACACCTTTTTCATTTTTCCTGGCAATTCAACGTTTCTTCCCATTATCGTTAACTCGAAAGTCCTTCCAATGTTGGTGTCACTGGGTGCGTGAACCTCACCCCTCCGCCCCGACCTCGATTCTTCTTTCCCTTCTTCTTCTTATAAATGAATATTAATTCTTTTATCGAAATATAGGTAACAAAATAATTTCTTGGCATAAATAAAATGAAAGTTTAATATAAAAAAGCTGCAATATTACTATCCAGCCTTAGTCTGGAAATAGTGTTTAAACTTGTGTCATAATTTGAACAACTCAAATTATGCACTTGGTATTTTGTTAGGATTTAGTTTTGGTGAATGTCAATTAGGAAATAATTTAAGTTAAAAGCGTTCAAAATTCAATTATGTCAAGGGCAATCTAGTGATTTGTATTAACTTTTTTTAAATTAATAAAAATCGAAATTTATGTCGATATCATTGTAATAAATCATGTATTTCTAACACTTTTCTTAATATCAATGTTTCGTAATTTTACAAAATCTGAACTTGACTATTTTACGTAAACGTTATGTCCACGAGGAGAAAGAAAATACCATAAATATTTGGTGAGATATAAAAAATGAACTGTTTTCAAAGCTAAAACGAGAAAAAAATCTTTCATGATGACCGAAAGATTGTCATATTATAATTTTATAGTCTTGTAACTTAAAATTTGGTCAGTTAAATTTTTATGTTTAAAATTTGTCATTTCGTATGTGATACGTAATCCTTTAGTTAGTAACCCATACGCTAATTGAATATAATAGTAATAATCAGATTTACACGTATTGCATTTATATTCGGGAGTTCAGATATTAAATCTATCCAAAAAAAAATATTTTAATAATTTGTTCAAAATTATAGTTATAAAATATACCATTAAATACATTACACTAATTTTAATAATAAAATTGATTCATAATCGCTGAAATTATTTAATTAATAATAAATATATTATTACTTTGAAAGTTGCCATCTACAATATCACCCACTCCCGTCCCGTGCTCTACGTCAATGGGGGTTTAGTTGGAAGGTTGGTCACACTTGAAATTAATGATATTGAGTGAATTCCTTTTTCGTGTTGATAACAGGAGTATTTCTTCAGAGATTCACTTACGCAGGATTTTCATTCCGGAGCAATTTGCTGATGCACTGCCAAGGACCTTGGAAGGCCATCCGTGTGAATTGTACATACAATAGGTAGGGTTGTCCGAACACACGGCTTAACCATGGGTCGTATGCGGCCCAGCTGTGATTGTGGGTTAGCAATGAATCGTTACTCAATTCTGTGTCGTTGTGGCTAAAATACCATTAAGAATTTAAAAAATTATGTTTATAATATTTATACAAATTCCCGAGAATTTTTTACATAAATTGGTACTAATCCCTCCTTAGAAACCATTCAAATAATTGAATTTGGGACAGCCCAGTAACTTAACTTACTTTGGGGATATTGGATATTGTTAGACTGTATTACTGCGAGGTAATGAGATGTTAACCCTTCATGCTGTTTTGTAGGGCATCATAAAACATTGTTTAAAAATTTGTTTTCTTGTATGGATCATTGCTATAATAAATAAATGATGGATTTTCGCTATATCGTATTTCGTAAGTTAATTATTTTTTTTAATTCCCTGTTATCTCTCTTCATTCATAACCAATAGCCAATAACGAGGTATCTTTAAAAAGAGAATTTTCTGGACTCTTGTGAACTTCGTGTAATCTAACAATATACTTTTTCTTTTATAATTTTGTTTTAAATACAAATTAATTTCATGTTGTCAGTTCTTGAAGTTTCTCCGTATCTGCAGATCGAGAGCATTGGAAGAAGAAGGGAAAAAAACTGAACATAAATAAACCAATACCTCATATTTTGACTGTTTGTGTGTATTGGAGTGAGCGTGACTCAGTGGCTAGAGCGCTGAGCTGCTGGCTGTACGGTTGGGGTTCGGTCCCCGATGGGGGGTGGAGGTTTCTCATAACACCTCAACGTACAGACCGACTCCCAGGCCTACTCAATCTGCTATACAATGAGTACCAGGTCTATCCTGGGGTCAAACCTGCCTGAGCGAGATGCTGCTCCACCTCCTTGAATTGTGGAGTTGTACCCTTCTGCACTTTCGGGGCCTGTTGTGGGATAGTTTCACTTCTTTACTTTTGTGCATTATTTGTAAGAATAATGGAACATTGTTATATACAACAACATTATAGTAAAAGTTGATACTTCAACAGTATCGATTTTTTTTTTCTGAGCGAATTATTATTTGTTTGGGTTCAACTGAAACGAGTCAATTACGCATGTCAGAGCTGTCCAACAGGCGGCCCCGAAACTCTGTTTATGGCACATTTTAAATCAAGTTTTTCATCAAACGTTGGGGGGGGGGACATTTTTGAGTTATGAATCTGTGCTGTCAGAATTAATGCTTGAATTGGCATGCCCGATGAGAAAAATTGTGTTAGAAATTACCCCGTCAAGCATTGCGATATGAAGACATTTTATAGTAAATCTAAATATTAAAAAAATACTCTAAAAATAAATGTACTAATTTATTTTTTCCAGCTTGAAATGATATGAATTTGTTGACGAGAAGCAGAATATCGCGTTACAAATAAGTAAATGATCCATTACTTCTATCAGTCTGGCAACATTTTGCCGTTCCGGTCCGATCGGATGAAAGTGTATAGAAAATGACCCGCGGGCTAAGACACGTTGCACAGCGCTGACCTACGTCGTTTATCAGTTGGGATATTGACATCTACAACTCGGTGCGACTAGCAGCAACCTAAAGGTTTCCACACCCCTGCAATGGAGTGACGACCTCAACGTCCGTATGTAAATCCATGCGAACACGAGTCTTGCATTCGTTTGCAGCTCTCGTTACGATTCTTGTGACGAACTACTTTGTTCCAAGCCATTTAACTTAACCAAAAATAATGCATTACTATGGTCTAACACGAATTGCCAACTTCTACGAATTTCAGAAATAAGCGAAAAATTGTTCATTATAGTCACAACAGCAACTATTAGCAGTAAAAAAAATACAAGTTAATAATAATACAACAAACTAAGGCACGAGGTAATATTCGTTCCATTCGCTCGATGCGGAAAGAGCAAGTGCATTGAATTGGTGGCCGAGGTTGGCGATAGATTTACGTTTCAAGGAATCCGAAAGTAGTACCAACATAATGCGAGGAACCCTTATCATTACCCTTATAGGCGATGAAGTAAAAGCGTTGTCTACACTATCTACAAGCCTAGTACCAATATCGGTTAGACTGGCAATGAATGTATAAAGTGATAATTTATTGTCAAGAGAGCTGTTACTTTCTATGACCACGTTGAGGAGAATAAACTAATTAACTGCTACTACTTTAGAATAAACTAACAAACACTGTGCGTGCCCGTTCGTAATTTCTTTCTTGGGTTTCCTTATCTCTGAGTAAAAGTTACACGACTCCCAGTACAGGATCTCCTGTTTCATAGTGCAACAACTTATGATTTGTTTAGTATTAGGATCCATGCTAAGACATATTCCACTTTATCAATGTGACCTCTTTTGTAAATGGAACGGATACCCATGATAATTCCCTGGTGGCTCAGGTCGGAGTAGAGTCACAAAGAAGACCACATTATTACAGAATACGCCAATTATACATTTAATTATGGTTAACTTGTGGTAGATAGAGAATGAGCTTGTAATGAAATAAATTTTGTAGTTTGATATCATTACTCGATAGTCGTAATGAGAAAAGCAAATAACAGAAATACCCCAATTTCAGAATGAAAGAAAATGTGAATCGAAAAATAACAATATTGTGGTTTTGGTTTCCACTTTGAGAAAAGTAAATTTTTTTGGAACTATACTATTTTTTGAAAATTTATCATATCAATATTTTGTTATTTTTGCTCATGTGCATTCATTTATCTCGGATGAATACTGTGAATTTAAATAATGCATACAGTCGCACTGTGGCATTTTGTAATGTTAAAATGGTTTATAGGCACATTCATATCATGCTAAAATACTTCTCAATAGAAATGAAATTATGATGCATTATACATTAGTGGTCTAGACTTTTTAAATTACGTTATCAATAACGATTATAGAAACTCAAGAAATCATTTTTTGAGTTCCGGTTAAAGTTTGGGTTGGATAATATTTTTAATCTTTTCTGTATGAAAGTTAAGAAGCTGAATTTATTTAATTTATTTTGAAGTGACCTCGATAAAATCAGAAATACTAGTAAAAATGAAACTGTTCTCTATTACAATTTCGAAACAAAGTCCTGGTACAAAAATGTGACGAATTTGTTATAATTCCTGCTGAAATGAACTAAGGAAGGTCTTCTCTTGATTAATCTTGAATTCTTTTTTCCATAGGTTGAATACAAGTCCTTTAAAACAACCAAGAGAAGATTGACTTCGAAACTTGGTCCATAACCATTTATGAATGTTTGAAACTAAAAAAATGAAAAATTATTACTTTGTAAATTTATTCACTTTTTGGGCGTATTGAACTTGCGACCGTGGAAATGTGGACCGAAGCACCTGTTGCGTCAAGATAGTTTTGGAGCCATTGTTCAGAGATAAAAATCCGACTGGATATGAACAATTCAGACTCAATACTCCTGAAATGTTGCCTTCCCTAAAACAAAAAGTAAAAAACAAAAAAACGTTATTTCACCGAATTAAAGAATCAATGTTCGCGTTGGTGTTAGGAATCACTATGAAGATAAATAATGATATGATTATAGACCGTTAACAATCCCGCGTATGTGAATATGGTAGAGGTAAAACTACCGTTGTTTATGCTTTGCACGAACCTCTTCTTTACATATTTTTAAAACATTGTTTCGTTAAGGTCACTTTATTAACTACCTTACTAACTCCTTGACAATAAGCTAAACAATAATAGATTCTAAGAAGAATATTTGGTAGTTCACACTAATATATATATATCTGTGTATGTATAAACTTTGTTAGTTGTTGTTTTGTTGATTCATATTTATGGGTCCATTATATGACAATTGAAATCTGTATTATTGACGTTCAAGAAAGTAGTAATTGCTCAAGTATACAATTGACATAAATCTGTAATAATAGTGGTGCGCGCTCGTATTGGCCAGTTTCCGTCCACTGAGCATCGGTCGAGAGACTTGACAAAGAATGACCACGTAAGGTCCCAAGCGCTTCGAATGATCGTGCCGCGAGGCGCAAAGAATTGAGAGACAGAAGAGTATCGCTTGATAAGAGAGTCGTGACGAAATGAGGTCGGCGACAGTCAGCTGCTTTTCTTGAGGAGAAAGCATTCTTAAGGTCTTGATAGCGCAGATAGAATTAAATCACTAAAATATCTGAAATTGGCAAGAATATACAGAATAACATGTATATATTATGATGTCAACTTGAAAAACAAATCTCACCGGCCATTTAAATGAAATAATAGCAATTATAAATGATGGTGTAATACATTGCGTCTTATGGAGTAAACACTTATTTACAAAATAAGACCAACTTTTAAATCACGAAAGTGATGGAAGTTAAATTTGATTTGTAATAAATTTTCCGAAGTATTTTTGTACATCACTTTTCTCGTATGTCGCCGGATGTTACAAAAAGATATTTCACTTTTTCCTTTGAGGAGTGATGCATAAACCACGAAACCGATGCGCTCGACCGCCATGTTTTTACGCAATGTTTCATAACGCGAATATCGCTTCATACTGCACAATAAATTTTAAGAAATAAATAAGAAATGGAAGTGCTCTAGATGTGCAAATAATATTACAGCGTTCTAACTTTTTTTAAATAAAGTTCTCTGCAATCGTACGTTTCTCCTGTCCCATTTCCTGAAGCCACTGTCCTCCGCATCAAACATGTGAACACGTGTTAAAAAAATAAATCAAATTTTGTGTGAGGAGTAAGTCGGTATTGAAGCTTTCATTAAACTGAAAACCTAAGAAAATATTTAGCATTAAATTTAAAAAGGATGGATAATTAGGATTAATTTAGACAATAAACGAGAATTTCTTCATACTTTGACTGCGTTCGCTGTTTCAAAGTCGGAAGTAAACCGTCTTGGGCAGATGCAAGCGCCGGCTAATGTATCAAGGGGTCAAGGCAGGCCATACTTGATTGAATAATTAAATTAGGCTCGTAGGCCAAGTTTCAGGCAGTTAGCTTTTCCAGGGCAATTAACCACACTGGCACTCGCAGACTTAGCTACAGATGAAGCGGCAGCTACTGGCTGGAGTTAGAACTAATGCGATGGGAGATAAGCTACGGAAGTTAATTATGGTTTTCATTCGGGTAGGGAACTCTAAACGAAAACATATGTTTGATATCTGATTATTATGGAATACTAGGTGAGCTCCCACAAGATCACTCGCGACAGGTTTTGAATTTTGTGCAAAAATAATAGTTCTTGATTCCCCATTAATTTGGAGAATATTTGACATATTCAGTTGTCAAGACAATTGCGAATCGAATCTCGTATAGTAACAATTTTACGCTAAACCTCTTATTTTTTATTTTATTGAATGTTAGATCTCAAAACCGTTGATACCAAAAGTAATAAATGTTTTTCCAAAACGTGAATGTAAAATAATTAAAGAATAAAAATGAAATGGATATTTTTAGTGAGGAAAAAGTTAGAGGCATCTTTTGAAATTTTTAGGTTTGGTAAAATAGAATTATTTTAAAGAAAGTATTTTATGGATAGATCATAGACACTTTGAACTTTTTCTATTTGAGTTCTAGCGAAAAATTTCCGATGATTGAAAAGTTTTCAAGAAGTCGAGAGAAGCATTGACCAAATTTTGGAGGAAAAAAGGTGATAAAAAAAGTGAAGATGGCTGTAAGAATTTGCAGATCGGATATTAAGGGCTGAAATTTTGGTTGAGCACTTTCTTTCCGAAATAAAATCCGATGAAATTATTTTTAACAAGCTTTTTTAAACACAGTCCATCTATACCTGGTCCACTTAGCGTGTAATTGCGCGTATGTTTCTTTTATAGATTTATGTATTTGCAAACTCTCGTTTGCATCATATTTATTCAGTTTTTAACTTCATATTTCATCAGTTTTTCTAGCTTTTTAACTTCCAAGGTTGGATTTTTTAGTGGCTATACCACTTTGCTAATCCCTCCGCTTATGGTTGACGTCGTATGTCACTGGTAATTTAATTAATTTTTATCAATAAGGTAATTAATAAATATCGACCTATTAAAGCAGACTATTATATACTTTATTATTATATACCTAGTGACTACTTATATACTTAGAGATTATTATAAACAAAAGCATATTATGATATACTTAGTGAAAATACATCAACATTCCACTTATCACAATATAATATAAACAGGAACATTTTAAAACTATTAAAATCACTAAGTTTCGGTACTCATTGGTACCAATGCCTAGTGAATTAAAACATTGCGAGCGAAAATTCAAGTCAAACCAGTTTTTAGAGTGTTCAATATGCTCCTGTGTATTTTATATTGTGATTAGTGGAACTTTTATATATTTCCACTAATAAATTATATTTCTTTTTTCCTTTAATAGATCGATATTCATTAGTGACATGTGTTACTATGCAGGCGACGATGGTCTGTCCATTTAACAATAATGAACTGCTACTTTTGCATTACAATTAATTGATTAATTATTTTTGTGTGGACGTATGAACCAATGGAATCTCTCTACGTCCCTTGAAATCGATGGCTTAGAGTTTACCGTCATTTATTGCTGAACAGCTGCTCTTGCCATCTAAAGTCCCTTCAACACGAATCGCGAGTCCTAAGAGGCAGGGGTAACGAAGTGGTTGAGGTAGGGGTGGGGTGGGGTGGGGGGGGGGATTCGGCTTTGCGGAAGAAAAGACTTCTCTCCCTACAAAAGATTCCCTGGGGGCATTGCGCAGCCACAGGAAGCCTTGAGCACTGAACGCATTCGCAGTAGGCTGTAGGCATGCTGTCGTATCTTTGGTGAGAGGTGAATTTTGAATCTTAACGGTAACCGTCCCGTGCAAGAAAATAGACACGTGTCCACGGGGGAAACACTTGAACGTTTGAAATTTCATTCTCCTTAATGTGCTATAAGCGACGAAAGTATATTTGTGACTTCTAGTAATAACAAAGTAACTGGAGGAGATAATCTGTCAAAAACTTTTTTTTTTTTTTTTTTTTTTTTCGTATNTCTTCTCGAATCGAGCAGAGAAAATTTACGAACAAACTCTAGAAAACAGTAATCAGTTAAGTATGCGTTCAACAGAAGAAATTGATAGCTCCAATGCAAACTTTCTTAAAAAAGGCAAGTTATTTACATATATACATGAGTACAAACTTAAGAATTTAGATTAAAATGGTAAAATAATAAGAATTCGACGAGTTAAGGTGACAAGGTAACTATTTTTTCCTCATTTTTCATGACAAGAACATCATTAACTTTTTACGTTTTTTATAATTTTGCATCTTAGCTGCGAAGTACGACAATAGCATATTGTACCAAAGCTAAAATGTCAATTCTACGAGTATAACAGGAAACATTTTGAAAACTTTAAAAGGCCGTAACTCTGAAGAAGAAGAAGAAGAAGAAGAATTATCTTGTTATTGCTGGAGGCCTATAATTTGATGTATTATTTTTTTCTTGAATGAATATTCACACTCGTATCTATGATTAAAGTTAATGAAATAAGTTTCTTTTATCCTTGTTCTAACTAGACCACGATGGATACAATTTCAAGATCAATCCTTTCGTGACATGGTACTTTTACATTTCGTACAAACAATTTCGAAACAAAGATACGTAGGGTAAGCCGGGGTAAAGGTTTGCACGGGACAAACGCTTGAATTGAAGCTTGAACAGGAGGGAGAAGTTTTTTCGCGTAAATCTGCTACTTGGCACATTCCGCATCTACCTCCTGTCAGTTGCCGCTGCTGTGGAACCCCCTTCGACTCTGTGTACTACACACTGAAGAAAATGAGGTGAAATAATTTTTCTCATTTTCGATGTTATTTTTCCGCAACATTTACGAAAAATTATGTTCTCAACATAATTATCAAAGGTTTAACCACTTTTTATCTGTTTAGTATGTATAATAAGCTTTGAAATGCCACCTTGAAATTTAGAATCTATGTATTAAAAATTCACATTATTACCAAAGGTAGAGGAGATATTGAGCTACAACACAAGCCATTTTTGTGGACGATTTAATGAACTCCAAGCCACCGAAAAATCAAAGTGTTAAAATGCAAACCTTTACCTCGGCTTACACTACAGTGGTCAACTTCTGCTGAGCACATTTTAGAAGATGAAATTTTCATTCGGAAGAACATTATGATAGACACAGTCACTGATGATGATGTGATCATTACTTTTTGAGTAATATATTCAGAGCCCTAATACTCCAGATATATTTTTCAGTGCTATACGTCTGAAAGCATCGAATAATCATCCAAAGCAGTGGTAGAGTCTCCACCTCTTTGATATGTCTTAGCGGTAGAACATCGGTTTAAGTCCTACTCGATCGAACTAGGTGAAGTTTTCAGTTGTGATTTCCTTCGCCTGCAACCCAACATATTTCCTTCCCAATTTCCTTACCTAAGTCACGGTTACACAAAAGAGCAGGTCTCGTTGCCTGAACCTCGGCGTAAGACAAGCAGTAAATAAATAAAGTAAGTAACTTATTTCAAGCTTAAGTTATCTTCGTTTTATAATTCTTGCCTTTTGTAACTTCCTTTCTCCTCGTGTTGTATTATAACTGTATTTATTTATTTATTGCGATTTCGTTAAATTCAGATAAGATAATTATCCAATTTTTCTCTCTAACTTTTGAAGAATACGCAACTTCATGAAAAACAATTCTGATTTTGAAATACTTTTAAGAATTAGTTTTTCTCATTTTAGTCAGTCAATTTACATAACAACGGGATTTTATCATTACCTATGGAATTCCACTTTTACATTTCCTCTAAATCATATTTTTTCTCTAATTATTGTAGGGAAGGTTTTTAAGGGTGGGGATTATGTATGATGTGGAGAGTTTTTAACAGTTTCTACGATCGGTATCCACTTTGAAGTCAAACCTCATGAGCAAAATGCAGTTGAATTGTGCTTAACTGACTTCATGAATAATTCGTTCCCCGAAATTCCTGTCGTATGTGGGTTTTGAACTTTGTACTCGCGTGTAGGAACTCGCGTCATTGCCACTTGATTAAGTTGGCCATTCTCCTCCATTAAACTCATTTCACGTTAAGAAGACGGTAGTCTTTTTGTTATTTTTGTCGGAGGATATTTGGTCGCAAAATAACAGTTTCTGACCAATTTTCTGTTTACACAGAGATGCATTATATTATTAGTAAATTTGACGCGTGTATTAACGATTGCCTTTATTTTATAATGCGTAGTGTTTTGGAAGCAACTACACGTCGAGTGATAACGTTCCGATATTTTAAAAGATTTTGTGTAAACTTTAGGTCCACGGTTGTCATTCGTCCGGGTTTACCCGGATTTGTCCCAATTTGAAGGGCGTCCCGGGAGCGTCCGAGAGGTGCTTTATACATTGTCCGTTAAAAAGAAATATATAACAGACTAGTCGTCAAAATCGTTCGAAATTTGGATGTGCCTCCTGTTATTTCGCGATCGCTTGTAGTGTTTTACTACTATTGTTGTTAAGCGGTGTATCAGTTTTTTACTTAATTGTAGTTTTTTTTAAATTCTGTTGTCAAAAGAGAACGAAATAGACTAAATAAAATTTGTTTAAAAATAAGTGTTTCTAACTGTTAAAACATCTCTTTATTTATTATTCATTAGTACTAAATAAATTAACACGTTATAACATTACTTATTTTATTTTTGTACGAAGAAAAAAATCATATATTAATGTCCGAAATTGAAGCTCCAAAAATTTGTTCTTCTTTTGGCCTGCGTATCGTAACAGTGATTTTTGTTGACTGCAACCCTAGCCAGGTCTAAATTTCACGATTCGCTCTCAATCTCCTGTGCACCTCAAGGACGAACCTCACCCGGGGTACAACTGTCCTTTTTCCGAATTGGAGGTCTCCGTGGTCAGTGATAAAAGTACAGGATGCGGAGATGTCATCTCCACCCTGTTATTCGCTTCACTTAACTTGCATTGAAATTCAGCCCGTCCACCTCGCCCCCCCCCCTCCTTCTGGCTTTCGGTACGTGGCAGGATTGTACAAAAGCTACGAATCCCGGAAGAGGGATTACAGAACACTCTCGTCATCCACCGTTACGTCGGAATCACGAAATTGGAAGGGTTTCCATGCACTACTTACGTATAATAATTTTTTAAATAAGAGTAAATGTTATGGGAACTATCGTAAATGAAAAAAATGAAAACACTAATTTCTTGATTTCGGCAAATATTGAAATAAATCTCGATTTTAGAGTTATTTTCATTGTTACGATTTTTAAATAATTTCTTCCGAATAATCTATTCTTTGATAATAATACGTAGTTCTGAAATAACTTTTTTGAGATTTATTAAATACAAATTTGTTGGTAACATGTTCATTTTATAACACGTATCGAACTATTTTTATTCGTGGGTGTATGCTGAAATGTTAAATCCGTCTCTGCCTTCGGACACTCGATCGGAATTGATGAGATGGTCTCTTGCGTGCTTCCGGAGAGTAAACTAGTTTATTGTCCTTCGCGTGTCACATGTAGTTTGTAACTGCTTATTTGATAATAAGTAAATTTATAATCTTTTTTTGAAAGGTGTACTTCTGGGACAGTGGTAGCCCTTACGAAAAGGAGATGGAAATCTCTAATTAGTGTAATTGTTTGACAATTTATTAAATAAACTATCCAACTACAACATCGCATACGTTTATTTAATTATAAATCTTGATGAGTACTTTACACCAATACCACTTTTTTTTAAATATAGGTTACCCTCGTCTGAGTTTATAGATAGCTCTTCTCGTCAATTTCTTGGGGTCCTTGGTGAGGAATAGTTCCACAAAGGATACTTTTGATATTTTACAGCGGATTAACGAAAAACATTTAAGTGACACTAATGGTCAACAATTAATCATTAATTTCTCAATTTTGCTTATAAAAATTTGTGCTGTTTATTTTTAAAATGTTTGCTGGGAACCAAAATAAGAATATATTTTGTCTAATATCTCTGTGATGAGTTCGGAGCTCTAATTGTTATTAAAATCAATAAATTCTTATACTTTTTAGAAGCACTGGTACAGTAGGTAGTTTTTAGCGGTGACTTTCAAGAGATTCAATTTAATTACATATTTTACTCCTCTGGGGTCGGAATTATGGTTCCGAATGAAATGACACTTTTTGGCAAAGAGGGGTTGGCTCTAGAACGATTGCGAGAATTCTGTTTGTGAACTAGACAGTTTCGTATGAAGTAAAGGTGGCACTTCAGTTATTCGGTCTTAACAACCGTTATAATATAAATGCAGGGAAGAGTTAAATTTTATTTACTTCAATAAAGGTGTACAAGAGTTTCGGGGATGAGATTCATAAATTAACCGAACAATCCTCTTTTGAATTCTGAAAGTTTTGATGCTCTGAACGGAATTGCCCCAAAATATAATGCCGTACCGTAAATGCGAGTAAATGTTTGAAAAATATACGCAACGGGAAATATGTGGACTAACTACCTGAACTAAGATTCAGAATGCTTAACAGAAGAAATAACACGCGGAATAGATGACATAAATGAAATATTTCATAAATGTGTATGTGCTGGCACGTTTAAACAGTCGTAATTCTTGTGTGTTAACAAGACGAGACAAGGCAAGACAGCATTTGGACAACCCTGAAGTACGAGAACCAGCTTCTGAGTTCCCCTTCATATTATCCCTCGTGTGAGTGAATGGATCCGAGTATAAGGCGCATCGTGTCTGTGTGTGTGTGTGTGAGAACCTGGTTGTCTCAAACACATCACATGTGTTGGGGAAGTGTGCCTCTCGTATAGGAGAAAGGGTAGTCCTAGTATATATGTGTGCGTGTGGAGGTATTAGGGTCTGCTCTGGTTCCATCTTTGTTTTTTGTGTGTGTGTGTGGCGGGAAGTTAACTGCGGGACAGAACTCTGTTTGGACGGAAGGGTGGTAGGCGGAAAAGTGTATGAATGCATTATGCTTCAGCTCCCCTTGATGGATTAATAGGTCTTTTATTTCCTTGAAACGATGTGGCTGATATATCATTCTTATGCTAATGGAAATTATCAATTGCTACAGAAATTGCTGTATCTTATTCCTGAAGGGGAAATTTTTGAAAAAGAAGTAGAACTTGAATTATCGGAACCCACATTATCCGGATGGGAGATAAAAATTGTATTTTTTTAAATTTGATGTTGCTAATGCTCTACATTTACCAAGTTTTGTAATTTATTCGTATTTCTTCTGTACAGAGTTAACTGTAATCACTATTACATCATTATATTATTAAATTGTACTTCAATGTATGTTAGGTTTTCGTTTCTTCGTCAACAATACGATATTTCTTAGTAGTTAAACTTAAAAAAAAATACATTTTTGAAAGAAATCCAATCATCCGGATATTTGCTTGTCCGGACGGACTCCCGTCCCAAGTGATCCGGATAAGTGGACTTCTTATTCTCCCCTTTCCGCAAATACTGCATCATTACTACGGTTTACTTTCTGGACAGGGATGCAATGGTAATCATTTACATTTATTATATGATTTATTTTATTATAATAAAACGAGTTCTTTTACAACTATAATATGAAAATTGAATTTTGGTTGTCTTCCATTCATGAACTGCCACTAAGGTGACGCTAGTCATGACACGAGAACTTCGATGAAATCGAAGTTTATTATATTCGTTTTAGAAACCAAATAATGAATAACAGTTGATTATACCATTTATTACTTTCATGGTACATTGGGTAACTGATGTATTATTTTATTCACTATGGTCTTAGTGATTAAATATGTTTCGACAAAATTTCGTGCTTCTAGTAAATTTTATTTTCGTAGAACGCTGAGTAAATAATTAATTTATGCGAAAAGACAAATAAATTGAAAGTAGATAGAATATATATTACAAATTAAAAATATAATATAACAAATAACATCTGTTTAATTTATCCAGAAAACACCAATGAAACTGTGTTTATCAGAACTGTTATATTGCCGTACGTAATTTCATGATTCGTTGAGCAGACAGTACTTTTAGCGGTGAAAATCAACTCTTATAATGTCATTAAAAAGCTTCAAAAGAAGTATAGTAGTTGAACCATAATAGAAAATGATTTGTATGCTTCAAGACGTTAGAGAGGAGTGTGTGATGGTAGCTACGAACGCTGTAACAGTAGGAAAACTATCGCAACTACATCTTATTTACAGGCATTATAAATAATCATAAAAATAACCTTGTGTTCTCTCCCACTTCATCACTCCCTGCCAATGGAGAGTTTGCTCCTTCTCCTAATGTCGTTCATTCGCTCTTGTATTATCTAATTACACCAGTAGGATGAGAATCAATCGATGCTCATAGAAGTGAATTATTTGGATTTTGTCTGTGGCATCAATCGATCAAATTATTTGAATTTTCGAAGGACTCGTCTTAAGGGTTATTGTAATCAAAATGCTACGTTTGGTTAATATTGATGAATTACAAGTGGAGAAGAACAATTAAAATTGGTTGCTAATCAGTAGACGTGACTGTCGATTACGTAGCTCACTGATGTGTCCACCGATTGCGTTGCGTGAGGCGGACGATCCTTCGAACGTAGAACCAAAACTATGTAGAGGATGTGAATAATACTGTTTTCAAGTACATAACCTAAAAGTGAAATGAAAACCGAAGCGTTCAAAGGATATAACTAGCTTTGTTTACTTCTGTGTAATGTGCAAGTTCCTTCTACCTGGATTTTAAAATAATTCGTAATTACGTGCATTTTAGCGTATAATATTGAAAACTGTGTGCACATTTGTATGTCTTCGTCGTACTTAATAACACGAAAATAGAGAAATAAGGAAAGTAACGAAGGAATTTAGAATATTGTATAAGAACTCCGGGAAAAATGAGCTCAAGAAAATCCAGACCTGTCGACAAGTGTTTTGAAACCCACTGCAAAGTAAAATATATCTATTCATAGTAGCAATTCTTCTTTGAGTGATAATTTTTGTGTGTTTGTTCAACAATGGAAATAAATAATATTTTTATGTTTAATTTGTCAATTGTTTAAACATTTTGAGAGTCCTGTAATTGTTATNTTGAACTGAAGTAGTAACCTTATTGAATGATTCGTGGGGAATGCAGTTTAGTTTTAAACTCAAAGTAGACAAATATAGCCGTAAATTTTTTTAAATTAAATGTAAATGTACTTAATTATGTCTCTTTTATAGGTTTCATTGTAATATTTAAATGTAGCATTTGAAATTATATCACTACAAATTAAATTTATATGAACTGAAGCTAAGAATAACCCTTTTTTCTTAATACATACGAGAACAAATATTTTTGTATTTTCAAAAGTCGGAGGTTGACCCATATATCGATATAGTTATTATACTTTAGATGCGGAAGTGGACGTTTATCCTGTTTTTCTTTTAAATTCTGATCAGAACCCACTGTGGCTCATCCTGTTGAGCAATGATTCACTGGAATACCTCGCACTAAATCAGCCATTTCAGCTACCATGTGTAGCATCGCATGGAAAACAAACGAGCCCGCCCAGCGTGCTTCTCAGTAACCCGTAAGGCTGACTCAGGGTCCACGCTCACGTCACGCGCGCGCGCGCGCGCGGACACCTGCTTGCGACAAAACACTCGCGTCCTGGCACGCGCACGAACACACGCGCGGGTTCCTCGCAAGCGATTCAGCTTTCTACGAATCGGATATGCATATGCAGAGACCCACATGGATCAGATCGTGCGTGTGTGTGATATGGGAAACTTTCCAGAACTGAGTGGCATCGGATATAAATCTATTGTGTGATAGGAATGGGGGCGTTCGGATCAAATCTTGGTGTTCGTCCATGAAAGATTTAATAACTCTTAAGGTGGGTCCTGCACTCCAAGCTGGACAAATGACTGAGAAGTACAATTATTGTCTTTATTTTTATTATTTCAGTTTTAAATCTCAACAATATGAATTATAATGAAGAAAACGCATGATATAATTTGTATACATCAGTAAGTAGCGTAGTAAAACAATATGAAGGAACTCGCTTGACTCGTTTGAAATGCATAGAAAGCATGTTCAAACATGGCAGATGAGCGCGACGGTTTCATAATTTGTGTAACTTGTCTCGGAAAAAGTGAAATACCATTCTCAAATGTCCGGTGGCATATAGATAAAAGTGATGTAAATATACTACGAAAAATTTACTACACATCAAAGTAAATTTCAATCACTTTCGTGATTTTAAAGTCGTTCTTTTCTTTAAAAAAAAGTCTTGCCTCCATTAGACGCAATATATTTCGCCATCAATGATAATTGCAATTAACTCATTTAAATAGTCGGTGAGGAATGTTTTTCAAGTTGAAATCGTAATAAGTACATATTACTCTTTTTATTTTCACCCATTTCAGATATTTTAGTGACTTAGATCTACCTACGCTAGTACTACCTTCAAGTGAAAAGAATTACATTAACTTCTAAATTTTAATATGCAGATAGTCGATCGCGTATTGATCTTGCGGAAAATGCGTTTCTCCTTTCCAAATCTTCGCCCAAATCGTGAGGTTAGAGCAGACCTCATTGCACGAACCTCGACACATAAAAATTGGGGCTTGAAATAAATATATCAGTGAGTAGTTATGAGCTCTGAAGAAAATAATCACGCACTACTCGCCACAAAAACAGCGTATCACATTCTAGCGTTGGCTGTCATCCAATGTGCATAACCTTTGGTATTGATGCTGTTCGACACTGGATCGAAAACAAGTCTTCTTTCTCTTCTAGTACAAAGATAATGGACAAAATATCATCCTGGGATTTTGTTGGTATTGGTATACAAAATAAAACTCAATATTGTATTGTAAACATTGAGTTTTATTTCATATGACCTGTGCGCAAAATAAACCAAATCCCAATATGAATAACAAGATGAAAAAAATATCTCCACCCGTTACAAATAGCATTCTCTGATTCTGAGAGGTCTATACATGCAAATAGACAAACCTCAAAGTACAAGTGTCGAACAATTTTGATTCTATTGTATTTGGAAACAACAAAAGATTATAAGTGTGCCAACTCAAATTTTTGTCTGTGTATCACACGTTAACCGAAATTTTTCATCCACAGTAATGATTGCGAACTATAAATTTAATTAATAGGTAATGAATTTTTTATGGATTTTACTTATAATTTGTTTTCTGTTTACTGTAAAATATTGATTAGGTACTCAACTTTTCTACTCCAGTATTTGTGTTTAGAAGCATGTTTTTAAATGGCTAAGGACGCCAGAAACTTTAAGACGACAAAGTCTACATGTCTAAAACAAAAAGAAAAGAGGAAAATGTCCCCGCAGAAAATAAGTTATAGAACAACGTTTAATGATCAATGTAGCTTAAATGGAAAATGTTACAATTTATTATGCCGAATACTGTTTTATTTTACGCTCGTGTACTCGGGAAATTATTTTTGGGAGGCCGAATATTTTATGGGGAGCTACATTATATGAGTTCAGGTCCACATTGCTTTTTTAACGTTTTGTTATTTTTAACAGCATTACGAACGTAATTGTTTAACTTAGGTAATCGTGTACATGTTCCCAGGATGCGGGCGGTGGAATCAATGCCCACTGTATCACCTGTCGAACACAGCCTCAACACAAATGAGTCACTACTGTCGATCGTATCAGAAAAACAGCTGCCTCCACAATGTCTTACCAAACTGTCATGTTTGTTTTATTGAATAGAATGCACACGTACAACGGAAATATGTAAATCATTTTATGTGTCGTATTATCTGAACAAAGTTGTCGATTTCTCTCCAACAATATATTATATAAAATAGAATTATAGCATAAATAATACAGACAATAAATACAGACAAGGATAGACAATTTTTGACAATAAATTAGTTTTGTAATTATTATAAATGATACCCAATTTTGTGACTAATTTTAATTTAATTTTCGAGACATTTACAAAATCTAGTGCGCAAAATAAATACAAATACAATTTTTTTATAATTCTATCATTTACAACCTACGACGAATACGACTATACTAAGAGCTTGTAGAAATACTTCTTGAAGTGCAATATGTGACTTCACTCGCATCGGGCTCTGAATATTGTGCGCTCATAAATCGTACTGGAATCCCCATTAATAGTTAAACTTGTTTGTGACATTCAATTGTTAGAACAGTAGTGAATCAAACAACGCATGATGTACTGAGACTAATATACAATAGACACCTTAACTTTCTTTAGTTTCATCATACAATGTGTGTTGTTCGTTTCCCGGTGCTGGAGTTTTTAAGTTTCCGTGTCCAAAATTCAAGTTTCCTTTTTTATAGTGCTATAATGGTATTTTTTCTGTTAGAAATAAAATGTTATATGAATGGCTTTTCATAACTGGTTCTTATTCTAAAATATTTAACCCAGTCAGTAAATCTAACTAATTGTGGCTTTCTGAGCTATTGCAGCTGCCATTTTATTGGAGTTGGTATAAAAGTGTCATATGCTTAAGTTATTGTTTTGATTCATGGATTGTGTGTAACACACAGTACGCGTATTCTCATGCGAATTGCTCGAACATAAGACTTCTGTGTTTTGGTTTGTTAATGATCGTCATTTCACGACGAACGATAGTCGAGCTTATCAGCAATAATTGCCTACGTCTTATCGAGATGACTTGGTCATGGACGTTCCTCATTTGTCCAGTTCATGACGTCAAGAGGCAAATAGCCTTAAGAATTGTCGCGCGGTAAACATTTGTTAGATACGAGTGATATAAAAGTACTGTTTATTTGCTGGAAGAATAATTGCTTTTTTATTTCTTAACATCTTTCTGAACTTTTGGAAACGAAACTTTTCATGATTTATAAACATTATCATGCTCTTATGTTAGCAATTTAAAAAAAAATTTAGTGATTTGTTAATAGTATGTATTACTTGAACAACAATAAGTATTCTATGAAATATAAATTTGTTGATATTCTATAGACATTGTAACAAACAGCCAACTTGTTCTTTACTATTATTATTTTATTCCGTTTAGGATCTCAGCTTTTTCTGCTGGTCGTACTGAGGTACTCGCTACACCAAACTCACTCACTCTGGATGATCCAAAAATTTTCTGAATATTCTTGATGTGTGTACCAAACAACTTTCTGAAGTTGTACATAAATGGTCTTATGCAATTTTAACATGCTAATACTATTGTGGAGGGAGATAGGAATGATTCTTGTAGAGGACATTACTACCGGTACTATGTAAACTCTCTCAATGTTCCGTATCCTTTGTATTTCTGCCTTAAGGTCACTGTATTTCTGATATTTTTCCTGAATTGTTTTCTGAAGGTTGTGAGTGTTTGGCACAACTATGTCTATCAAATAGGTTGTCTTTGTTACTTGATCTTTTAGCACTATGTCTGGTCTGTTGTTATGAATTGTACGGTCCGTGATTATTGACCTGTCATAATATAATTTGAAGTTTGTTGATTCTAAAATGTCAGCCGACTCATATTTGTAATAAGATTGCTATTTTCTATCAGACAATACTTTAAAGCTAATGCTCGGTGAATTAGATTATCCACCTGGTTATGGCGATGTAAATAATCAGTTTGTGCCAACATTTTCCAAGCTCCGGTTATATGTTGAATTGTTTCAGAAGCAGTTCCACATTTCCTGCACTTATCATTTTCCATATGGGGATCCTGCATAATATATTTCTTATAATTCCTAGTGGGAATAACCTGATCCTGGATGGCCATAACAAACCCTTCTGTTTCAGGAAAAAGCTCCCCTCGCCTGAGCTATGCGTTCGACGCTTTCTTGTCGACATTGGGGTTGCTCAGGTCATGAGGGTGTCTTCCGTGCAGTGCCATGCTCTTCCATTCCAAAATTTTGTCTGCTTCTGTTGAAATTTTTTCACTGTCTAAGTTTCTAGCTTCTAATAGGTTTAATGGAGTATAATTGTTCTCTGAGCTGCAAATGCTGGCGTATAGTGAGGATTCCTTCATACTTTCATGAAAATAAGAACGAAGTTGAGCAATCTGCCTGTTGTGTAGGTTTTTTATATCTATTATTCCTCTTTCTCCTTCATCTCTTGGAAGTGTCATTCTCAGATTACTTGATTTTGCGTGGTGTTTCCGATGGTGTGTCAATTTTACCCGCAATTTTCTCCGCAGATTTTCGAAATGTGGTCGACCAAGATATGAGAAATGTGGTCGACCAAGATATTATCCCAAATGAATAAGTGAAAATTAATATTACATATGTGTTTTTGGCCTTTATCAAATTATTACTATTCAGCTCTGTTCTACAGATTCTCTCCAGTCTGATGGTAAATTCCGATGTAAGAGTTCTCTTGATTTCAGTACGTGCTGTCATTTTTGATTGCTTTATTCCTAGATACTTGTAAAACTCAAATTCTGTCATTAATCCAATTTTACCCTGCACTGCATCAACTCCCTGAGGGTTTACCTTTAAGACTACTAAAGATTCTGCACTTTTCCAAGCCAAATTTCATATTAATATTCACTGAATACTGTTCCACCAATTGTATTAATTGTTGAAATTTAATTGAGAATGAAGAATATAGCTTCAAGTCATCCATGTACAGACAATGGGATACCCGATGGCCATTTCGGTTATTGCCTTTGCGATATCCGATATTAGTACGATTCAGTAAACGGGACAAGGGATTCAAGGATTCAATGCCAAGCAAAACCAAAGCGGACTCAAAGAATTGCCTTGAAAAATACCCCGTTATATCTTAATTTCAGAACTTATTTCATTTCTATTACCATCATAAATATAAATAATTGTTCTCCACTGTTTCATCATGTGCTGTAGGAATCCAATCAAAGAAGGGTGAATCTTATATATCTTAAGGATATCTATTAACCACATATGAGCTATCGCATCAAAGGCCTTCTGATAGTCGATATAACAACAGAAAACATTTCTATTTCTCTGGTGAGCTTCTTTTGAGACCAAGAGAATCTACCACCTGTTGCTCCTTGCATCCTCTTATGCCCTTTCTGCAACCCTTCTGTTCTTGAGTTAATATGTTCTGCTAACTTAAATGAGCGTTTATTAGTCGTGTTACAGAAGCAGTCATTATGTTGTAGACAGTCTGCAGACAGGTTATTGGTCTGTACTTGTCATTTGAAATTTTCCGCTTGAGCAATAAAAACGTTTTACCTACCAAACTGTCAAAAAACAACGGTACCATTTCAGGGTGTTGAAAGAATACATTAATGAAATGAGGCAGATGGACGTGAGTACATTTTAGTTTCTTGTAACAAAAATTGTGTATGTTGCCACTACCTGCGACTCTCCAATTATGAGTTTCATTAACAACTATCCTTACTTCCTCTACTGTGATTTCAGGTGTCAACATGTTTTCAACTTGTAACATATCTTGTATTTCCTCTGATGTCCAGTTTGAATTTTCTTTGTAGGGTACACAATTTGACCACACCGAGGACCAGTACCTAGTAATTTCTTCACATTTTGGTGGAATTTGATTTTCATCACAGAAATTATTTTTAAGTGTCCTGTAGAATTTTCTTTCATCACATTGAAAATGCTGGTTCTCTCTTTTCCTTCTACTAAATCTTGTATACCTATTATTTTTATTATTATTATTATTTCGGGGGCATGTATACCATGATTTCTCCTTCGCGTGCAGAAAAGATAAATCCGTCTCTGCTTTACTACCCTCGATCGAAATTGCTGGGATGGTCCCTGGTGCGCTTCCGAAGAGTAAATTAGTTCATTATCCTCCACGTGGTCAGTGCGTAACCGCTTTCTTCACTCCGGAGAGTGAATTCGTTTGTAGCTAGCTACAACATACATACTTGAAAGGTTATCGGTCGTAATATTTAATAGAGATTGCTTTTTCTTGCAGTTAGGCCAGACTCATATATCAAATATTATATCAGGACTCATATATAATCATCAGGGCTCAAAGAAAAAAACCCATCACCATGGAGAAAAAACACAGCGTATAGCATCATCATGGTACTACATAACTGAAACATAACCACTAGATAGATTATGTTTATAAGTAACAATTATATATTTCGTTCATTGGAAACATCTCGTTTTCTAGAGGCCCGAGGTGATAGCCCCCCTCTCCCCATATCCTTATGGAATTGCTTTTCATTACTGCCAATACTAGTTTTCGTTAAAGAATATTTTAAAAAATCATTGTTCGAAGAAAACTGATTATTTCACCCTGTACATTTGTGTTAAACAAATTGTATTAGAAACTGTAAGCAACCTTGGCACTTTGGTTGTGAACATTATTTCTGAAGCCCTATTCTGGCCAGGGTTTTTCTCCGGTTTTCCTCCGACAGTTATTATATATCTCCCATATTTTCTGCAAATAATATTTAAAAACTATTCATTTTAGAATAATAAATGGAGAACAGGGCATATATTAAATGTTTTTTCTTATCAATATTAAATCCGCCATTGCACCTGGGTCCTTCATCGGAATTTATGGGATGGTCCCTTGCTTGTTTCTGGAGAGTAATTTAGTTTATTGCCTCCCACGTGGTCATACACAGTTTGTTACTTCTCTTTTGGCAATAAAGTTTGTTTATTTATTTATTTATTTAGAATCACATCCAACATACTTCGTCCACGATTTTGCGTAATGTCATTCTCGGATTGTGGGAAAATTAGTCCAACGTATTTCGTATTCCATAAACGAAGCTAAATACGATGATCTGAATTCCATTAATGTATTCATGTCTGCTGATAGAGGGATGCCCTTGTACGGCGTGGTACGAGAGCCTCCCCAGGAAAGGATGGTATCCAGATATCGATGCCACGCGTCGAGTATGGCACGCAGCATTTCCGCTTGGGCACAGGGTGCACAGAAATTGGTTTCGTAGATTTCGACAACATCCATAGACATAAAATGGATTTAAAATAATTCTTAATGCATATCCATACATTTATTTATTTACATTTACCTGGCAATTACCAAAATATCGGTCGAAACGTGAGTTCAAATAAATATTGTCTTCGTAACAGGTAGACTAATATATAATGAGAAAATTGTCAATTTGATCGAGATGTCAAGATTGTCACGAATATAATATACATACAAGTATCTACCCTCTTAGATTTTTACTTTCCAATTATACAGAATGTATAAGGGAAGTATTGTAATCGTTCGAAAAAAAAATTGAGATCTCTTGGGATGTTTATGAATTGGCTCCAGGAGAGTCGATTTTCAAATTTTGGCGATGATTGTCAATATCATATGTATGTTAAGAATTTTGTTCCCCAGAAAACTCATGAACAAATAAATGCTTCGAAACCAAACTTGAGGTTTGATTTTGAGTGCAATGGGTGATATCTACTTCACTTCCGGTTCCTTAAGATAAAAAATTTTGAAGAAAAAATATGCGTAGAAGGATTTTGATTGTCTGATGTTACTGTGTACAGATTGCTAAATCGCATTTCGGTACATCGAACAGTTTTCAAGATACAGCGAAACTGTATTAAGCAAAAAACAACAACAACAAAAAACAGTATTTTCCTAGGGTTCGTGTGAGTGACATGTATAATATTGTATACGTGATAATTTCTTGAATAGATTAAGTTCTCTCATTATTGCTGGGAGTACAAATTGCATAAGGCATAAGTCTTATTAACTGCTCCAATATCCATTAAATTTTATTCGTCGTATTGAAAGAAAAAGGAGGGGTCAAAGTGTGAAGGAGGAGGGGGAAGGAGGAGATGAAGAAGCACGAAAAGTATGTGACGTAATTTATGAAGGATTCCTCATTCGTAACTTTTAAAAACATGTGTATTAACAGAGTACATATAACACGGAGTATATGTTTCGACTGTTGACTAAAGAATTACTCAGAGATTGCAGGGAAAGTAAAAAAATATGGACTGTCTTACGTGTGACTCAAAAATTGGTTATTGTTCGATATCGCATTTTAAGTTCTTCAGTTCATAAACCTGAAACTGATCATGAAGTAGGTAGAAGAATATAGCTGCGCTGTATTTGCAATTAACTCAGGAATGTAAACAATAGATAGCGAACCGTAAAAGAAGAGATACGAGTATGGAGTTCCGTGCTTATGAAATAACAAGTAATGACACATACTCCTGTAAAAAAAAATCTCTCGAATTCATCGATTGCATATGGGCAGTTAGTGACATAATCGGAATAAAGTCACATTTCTTTCATTTTACGCATTTGGCGAGGTTCATGGTCATGACGTCTGCTTTTCCACCTAACCGTTGGACTCGGGTAAGGGAATTGGGAAGGAAATATGTTTGGTTGACGGGAACGTATACATTTGTCTGGAATAGGTGAGGGAAACTCCAGGAGAAAATCTCACCTAATTCGGCCGAGCAGGGTTTGAACTCGCGCTCTATTGTGCAGCGGGATCGTAGACCGTCGCGGTCGGCACCGTACTCGTTTATATGAAATCACTTTTGCTCGTACATTGAAACCAATCTCATTTAAACTCACTGGGACATGAACATCGCATTTCATGCAACGCGCGTTTCTTGAAAGTGTTCCGTGAAACGCGCGAAAATGGTTTCACTGAAACACGTTTCATCATTGCTTGGCGACAAGTCCTATGACATAAAGGAGATTGATATCAGATCCACTCAAGAGATAAAGGAATATAGAATACTGGGTACACACAGTGCGTACATTCATTTAACAAAATTTAACATTTAACAAATATGTGGGCCACATCTCGGCCGCTGGACTACATACTGTGAACTACTATATAGTAAAAAATTGAAAGCTGTAGCCTGAATGTGTTATTTTCAGAACAGAAATATTAAGTTATGCAAACTTGCATATGCCAAGTAATTTTTTGGATTAAACGGCACTAATCTGGAAATTAACAATTAGTGAATTCTTGTAGGCGTGCGAGGCATACATTCAAGAAACTACCTTCGGCTCACAAGTTTTTATGTCCATTTGAAGCAGAATTTACATTTAATTATCAGACTATTAAAGTTCTCTAAACATGATTTCTTCCCAAAGATGCTTTCCAAATGCTTTCTTCTGTCTTCAAAATGAGGTTTTTCGAAATATAGAAGACGTGTTGAACCAATCACGAAGTGACTTATTTCCTACAATCTTCACGTCCCGATGTACTGGACAGAAGAGAAAAATTATTTTACCAATGAAAATCGTGTTACAAAAACCTGATTTGAGGGATATTTTTGAGTACAATATTTTACCAAACGAATATAATGGAAGGACACTGTTGATTGACAATGGTACTTTAACTTTGTTTTCTAACGACAAACATTGTTAGAAAAAAATGTTGGTTCACATTTTTATAAATCTAAACTATTCGTCGCAATTTTACGATTTAAATACGTTCATTATCTTCGTGAAATGCACAAAACATATAAATCATTAAATTTGATGATCGATATTTTTCCCTTCTTATCCTCTGAAATTGATGTATTTTAACACTTCTATTTTTAATAACGTTTTATCCATAATTGAGGGTAACTTCTATAGAGACATGTGCTACCGCGAACCTTTTTGAAAATAATCTTTTAGGCAACCAATATTGCCATTCATTATTGTCGCCATTTCTAACCGTTCAGGCAGCGTAAGTGAATATGTCTTTTTCCCGATAGCGTCCATATTTATTGTCAAAAACCAATTGTATCTTTCTTATCACATATTTAAAAAGTAAAAGTTAGCCTACGTTCATCTTGGATATCTAAACTATCTCCTAGTCAAATTTCATCTCGATCGGTTCAGTGTTTTAGTCGTGATGAAGTAGCAAACACACAGACACACTTTCACGTTACGCATTTATGTATTTCTAAGTATGGATATGCGAAGCTTCATGAAACGGAGTTTCCTCTGTGTGCTCGTTCTTTAGAAGCTAGTTTAATCGGTGTGTACTGCACCTTAGGCATTCTATTCTCTAAAGACAAACAGTTTTCGTTTAATTTTTTTAAACTGAAGACGTGCGTAACATAACTATACTCAGCGTCGTGTAACTCTACCGAAAATATTGCAATATGGATGCCTAACACGAATTGCCAACTTCAACGAATTTAAGTCTAAAAAATTTCAAACTCTCCCACAACAGGCCCCGAAGGTGCTCAAGCGGTTCGCGGAGGGTAGAACTCCGCAATTTCTTGGCTGCGGCACTAGGAGGAGGAGGAGATGTGACCAGCTTCTCGCTCCGGCTGGTATGACCCCAGGATAGACCTGGTACTCATTTTAACACAGACTGAGTAGTGAAATCGTTCCTGCCTCCTCGTGGCGGGGACGGAAACCTCTCCAGCACGTACTAGAGGGGGCTAAAGGAACAGCCTAAGGAGGCAAAAACAAGAGTTGACAACCCCAGTTAATGACAAACATGTCGAGGGACTGGATACCCAAAAAATGAAAAAAAAGAAAGACTGAGTAGTCCTTAGGATTCAGTCTGGATGTAGGGAGATGATGAAAAATCCCCGCCGGGGATCGATCCTGGCCTTCCAGCCATCCCGACTCGGCGTTCTAGTCACTGATCCATGCTCTCCCAAAGAATTTTAGTAATATCCGAATAAACATTAATAGTAGTCATGACAGCGACTAAAATCAGTTAATGACACAAGAAAAAGAGGTACAATGTTATATTCGTTCCACACGTTTGATGGAAAAAGTACAGAATAGCGCCAGAAGTGAAATGAATTAATGACCGATGTTGGCTATAGATTTAAGTTTGTAGAAATCCGAAAGTACTGCCAAGGTAACATAAAGAACACTTATTATTACCCTTACGAACGATAGGGTTTCATGAAAAAAGAAATCTTCCTTGTGTCTATGAGATAGCCCAAACCCATCGGATGAATCCCATCCTTTGAAGCTTTTAAGAGTCGGTCGTTTACTTTCGGGCATATGAGTAGCCTCTTGGATGGGTTCCATTATGACGTAGGAGCGACTTGGGTAAATAATTGTCTTACTTGCAGTTAAGGAAAGTGATTACGTACCTTTTGTAATGGAATAGAGATTGTTAAAACGGGAACAATGGAGATAATGTGATAGATACATGAACGAATATAAGAGAATCAAGCAGTACCTAGGATTAAGAATCAAACGTGGGAGGTAGGGGGGATATTGACAGTTTTCATTAACATGACATTTTCTGCATACTTCCACTATGTATGATTGAAATGACGAAATAAATCAAAGGAAAGAGTTGGTGATTACCACACCAAGGATGGTGAAGTTTTTTTTATAATTCCTAGTTTTAGACGGTTAAATGAAATTTTTCTCTCTCCTTAAAAAAGGCAGCCCCCACGTCACCCTAATCGCCGCCACTGGAATCAAAAATCATTCATGCTTATTTTTACCACTAATAATTGTAATATATGGTAATTTACACAATGGTCAATGTTGGTAGTCTCGTATGTACGATATACCTCGGGAAAGAACTCATTACGGTAGACTAGGAAGAAGGAAGGTCTTCTCTCTCTGATAAATTTTGTAGATGCGTGAATGGGATTTAAGCGATACAAAGTGATATGCACTGAATTTTGTTAACTGATTACGATATTTAAGACATACTAGTAAACAAAATGGGTGGGTGCCCTGTCCAAAATCTGTTTTGCAGTGAATAGTAATTCGTAAATTGGTCTTGTTTCTTGGTCCTTAAATGTAAGACCAAGACCTAAGGCCTAATATTCTATGCGAGGCCGAGACCTAGACTGTAATAGCAAAAACAAGACTTATGTCTGAAAGAATTCGAAGAAGAAAGACTCTAGCAAAAATTACATGAATTATCATTTTAACGACTGTAATTACGGTTCATATGATACTTATTTACAATATGAAGTATATTTTCATTATTTTTAATAAAAGCATTATAAAAACATCATTCCAATTTATTAAAAAATATGTACATTAAAGGGATTCTCCATTTGTAGTAATAGCATAAATAAATGTTATTTATTTTTAGTTGTTATTTAATTTTTTGTACAATAAATTGATACGTTCATCTAAAATTCTTAAACCATTTTTTCACCAAACAAATGTTGAGGTAGAAAAAGAATTAAAGCGATTTTAATTATAATTTATCAAAATCATTGTCTTATCTCAAAAAATCGTACATACGGAAAAGAACTAGACCCAATCATACAAGATCGATACCAAGGCCAGCAAGACTCAGAAGATAAAGACTCGATATACAAGAAAATGATCCAAGACGTCAATAGAGCGAGACAAGACAAATACTATGATAGTCTTGGTCTGGTTTTGCGAATCACTTACAGAGTTTTGTAAAACAAATTAATTGGAAATTTTTATTGAAGTTTTATTTTAAGACCAACAAAATTGAAGAGTGCTTCACGCCAAAGATATTTTTTCTCATGGTGCTGGCAATTCGATATTAGACAAATATGGTGCACACAGTCTGAAAAATATTGAGAACGCCTAACACGGGGGATCCTTCACGCTCTCTGACAGTGTGTTTCGAGATACTACTGGTAAACCCCTCTGTAACAGAAGCAATTCTGGCATAATTTTATTCATCTATCGGTGTGGATGATAAAATAATAGTGTGTTTGCATAACGTACACGTTTTCCAGCATATACTTTACGTTGATGACGCTAACTGCCAAACGCACATGGAGAGATCTAGTGTAATCGATGCATTTTGCGTAACAAACCATACTCTAATCATACTAAAAATCGTGAACCCAAATAAACTACTTAATGGAAGCAAATACAAGTAAACTATACGTTGAGTACACCAACACGCGCTCATATGACTCACACAACCAACAAATCTCTCACATGCCCTCTCATTTATCAACATAACCTCAAATCCAAACCAGCATCCGCCATGGCCTCTCTCACTAGCGTACCACTAACATCGTATGCAAACACAGGTGTTGTAACATACTACGCTAGGAGAGTCTAACTTCTGAGCATGCGCTTAAGTAACTTGCATGTGGATAGCGTACACGGGAGCTCCCAAGTACGCAGAGTAAGAACTCCCTAATATGGTGATTTCTCTCTGGTTGTTTCTTCGCAAGGCTCATGTTTATGCCATACTTCTGAGTCCGGCACACCTACACTGAGAGGACATATTTGAATGCGAGACTCAAATTCAGAAGAAGGAAAAGATTTCTTCCAACCTTTGGATGTTACATCCCAACTTTTGTATTTAATATCCTAACCTTGGGATGGGGCATGGCAACCTTATCCAACCGTTATGGTATTTGAACTACAAGGTTGGGATGTTATATCCGAAGGTTTGGAGAAATCCTTTCCGTCCTCTTAATTTGGATCTCACATCCATGGTGTTTTCTTAGTGTAGATTTCTTAACGTCTTCCAGCGAATATAATTACATACCTTGTCATGTCTTTTTATTATTGTTTTTATTACGAACAACTTTGCTACCGACACGTTTTTTAGAGGTAGACCTTTCGAATTTCGATCCACTTTCGAGTGACCCGTCGTTGGTGACGCTGTCCGGACACCCTCCGTGTCGCAGCAGGGTGGCCCTTTCGCTGACAGAAAGGGCTCCTGTGCGAGGGTGCATTCCTGAAACGGTGGCAGAGGCAGGTGCAGTGGTCGCTCGGCGCGTTACACCCACGCGAGTAATCGCGCGACGGGGCGAAGCAATGGACGAAGGCTCACGTCCACATTCAGTGGAACATACTAACTTGAATGCAAGTCTCTCGTACCATCATCTGAACCTCGTTGATATAATATTTTATTTCATTAAAAACAGTCCTCGTGATTTTTTTTTTATAATAAAATACGCCGAAGTTNATAAGAGAAGTTTCAAGGCACGTTACGGTGTTAAGTTTGATATTTCTTCTGTTTAATTTTGATTTGTTGCATTCCTGTTGTGTCCTAATAAACAATTTTGTATGTGACTTATGTTTTAAACGATGTATAATCATTATGAATGTATTTTTGTGTCCAGCACCTTGCTCATAGAACGAGCAGTAATAAACTATTTTTAATAACGCTGAAGACCAGGTTTTAAAAAGTTGTTACTGGCACGAAAATTATAAATTTACACCACACATTTAGAATTTTTCAATTCATAAAATTATTTTAATTTTTTCTACCGAATTGTATGTTTCATTCAAATAGTTTTTACAAAAAATTGTCTTAAAGTTAGGTGGGAGTAATTTGCTCACAAATAAATACCTGACGACGACTTCAACCTAATCTCGAAACGTTATGTACATAATATCACAAAATATGTAGTTTTTGTCCATCATAAGGTCGTAAGTCTTTATTTATTTAATTATTTTATTTATTTTTAATGCACATTAAGTGTTATTTGTTTAGGATTCCCTATTTCTTTTTGCCAACTATATTGCATATACGTGTCACTGTGTGCCACCCCTACACATCACGGCCGTCTGCTTATAGTCGCGAAGACAGCTGGTTTGTTTGGGCCTTAGAATTGCTCGTGGTCGGCAGGGCGGTCTCAAAAGAGAGTGATACCACAAAGGTGCAAAAAAAATGGAGCGCTTTTTGTTCGGGTTTACGGTTTTCGGGAGATCTTGAACGTTTTGTGTTTCGTCTTTGACAGACGTGGGAAGGGTTTTAATACGATGATGTGAGTGAAATACATCACTTTTGTGTAATGCGTTTTTCATTACTCTGTGAGAACAATATGTAAAATATAAAATCAAATAAATTGTCAAAAAGCAGTTACAAACTGCGTATGACCACGTGGAGGCCAATAAACTTAAATACTCTCCGGAAGCAAGAAAGGGTCCATCCCATCAATTTCGATCAAGGGCTCTAAGGTAGAGGCGGATTGAAAATTTCAGCACATTTCATAGATACGAATAGAAAGTTAGCTACGTGTAACAATATCAAAAGAATACCATATATATATATATATATATATATATANGTAGTCAGTCAGTACATCCGAAATCGTGATAGTAAAGAATCACTGCTGTGTTCTAGTAAAGAAATAGTTATTGAGGTAAGAAAAGAACATACGATAGTCACTCAGTTTCGAAGAAACTGTTTCGGCTCTTTCATCTTAGTCATGTAGATACTCAACAGTATCCATTTTGTTTGTCTATTATTAGTACTCCGCGAGTAAAAATGAAGGGGTGATAGAGAACATTAATAGGAACAAATAAATCATTCAGGTACAAATGTCCGTAAATGTNGAAGGGGTGATAGAGAACATTAATAGGAACAAATAAATCATTCAGGTACAAATGTCCGTAAATGTCACCAAGAAGGGACAGAATAACAACAGAGGAAGAATAAAATACAAAATCAATATTTGTTATTAGGGGATTTAAGAACGAGATCTTATGTTCAACAACAAATTACTACATATGTTCATATTTTTACCCATTAGCAGCCACAGTCTTCGTCCTAACGTCGCGATTACCTGCGAGCTATCGTTTGCGCTATCCACATGCAAGTTACTTCTGCGCATGCTCAGAAGTTAGTGGTACACTAACGCTCCTAGCGTGCTACATTTCAACGCCTCCTGTCTGCGTATGATGATAGAGCTACGCTAGTGAGAGAGGCCATGGCGGATTCTGGTCTGGATTTGAGGTTATGTTGATATCTGAGTGAGTATGCGAGAGATTTGTTGGTTGTGTGTGTCGTATGAGCGCATGCTGATTTACTCACAGATCAGTTTAATTGCGTGCGCTTGCATAGATGTAAATTGTTTGGATTTACAATTTTTATTATGATTTTTATTCGAAGGTACGCTATGCAAAATGCATCGATTACACTAGTTCTTTCCATGTACGTTACGCGGTTAGTATCATCAACGTAACGTATACGCTAGGAAGAGTGTACGTTATGCAAAAACTCTATTTTCTCTAAAATTTTCATTAATGTTTGTATAATGTACTCCTTCGTATTCGATTCTTCTTTTGTAACTGATTTAAAATAATTACAAATTCACTTCAGAAGCAGTTGAAACTGATATTCTTGAATAATACATTGAATGTACTGTATCAGATAATTTGTCCACAGCTACCACATCCTTTTATCTGGTATGATCATGAATCCGTGTGGTGACTTCCTCACATTCTGTGGTATTGTAACCACAGATTTTATAATTTGCCACATTTTATTATTATGAAATGGCGAAATAAGGCCTACCAATGTACTTCCTTTGGTTTATTGTAAATTCATTTTCTTTCCTCTCTATTAACCCCATATATGAGCACTCCAGCGAGATTCCGAGCCACTTACCTAATAGAAAAGAACCTAGATAAAATGTACAATAGGGAGATAATCGAAAAAGTATGAATCATAAATATAAGAAAATAGATAATTTGTAATACTGGAACTTGAATAGTACAATAAATGAATGAAGGAAACGTTTTGTTGATGTTCTTATAAAATGTGTAATAAAAACACTATGATTCACGGATGTTCGGAAAAAAAATATTGATCACGACGTATCGACGCAAAGAGTTTTCCATTGAAAATTTTAGTTTTCATTGAAAATTTTCGGGGTTTTACGAGGAATAATTAAATTGTTAAAAAAATATATCTTATTTCCGATATGTCACGTTATACTTAAATATTTCCACATTTGTTCTCGCTTTTAATACCAGTGAATTAATATAATTTATCCGTGTTATAGTTTCAGGGGTACGGTACAGTTGCGCACCATGGTCCAGAAATGTCTAAGAGGATTATAAGGGTCTCGCGGGAGGTCCGTGCCAAGCACAGATTATAGAAGGTACAGGTAGTTCATTGGACTTATGGGAGTGCACCCCTGCGCGCCACGGTGAAGGCTGAGAACTATCGTCAAAATTCCGCTCAACACCCCTCCCTTTTCCTCGTTTTACATCGCGTAATTTTCATCGAGTACCCGCTGCCATATTCTGCAAAAAGCCTACAAACAATAAACCTGCAGTGGAAACTCAGAACCAGAAAATTCTAAATGCGTGATTCGAACTAAAACACCCACAAATCAACACCAAGCAGAGCTCGAGTAGCTTCAATTAGTCGCAGTCGCCTCTTGAAGACCATGTGCTTGCCGACAACGTCAACACTCACTACGCGAGCAACCAGTTGAACGGGTGGTGGGGGCTAGTTAGTTCGGAGCCTTGCTAGTGGAGCACTGCGACGAGTGATCCATATATACCTAATATAATCTGTGGGTGTCGAGTTACACACCATGGTCAGCTTCTGCGTTAATTTCTTTCTCTTCGCAGACAACCGAGAGACGTACGGCCATTCTTTGTCACCCCAAAAGCTACAGCAAGAGCATTATAGCACATTTATTTAATTCATCTTTTTTTTTCAAGAGTTAAAAAATCCGGATTTATATTTATTTAGAATACAACATTAGAAAGTTACGGTATGATATTTTTTGTTTCTGTCAGATAAACACTTTCGTAAACTTTAAAAAATATTATCCGACACCGTTAAAAGTGATATTATTTTATAGAGAATAGTTTGTTTGATTACTTCTTAAATAAAACAATTTCATCATTTTCCGGACTATATTGCGAAATGTTTGTTGTTGTTCGTTTTTTTTAATTTAAAACTCATAATTCACCTGATGAGGACTGTGTCCGCAGTCGATACGTTGTGTTCAAAACAATGTCAAACCAAAAACAATAGTCTGAATACGATGAAATTGTTTTGCTGATATTATTATAGTTCGTAAACCGACAGCACGTGGTATCTCGCCATCACAGAGGGCATCGCTTAATGTTTCCTTGCTCTTAATCTCTACTACAATTCAGTTATATTTCGATTTTTTCTTAACTTTAAGAACAGTAAATGAATTTAAAGATTTTTTTAATGGATTTAACGATAACTGTTGGTCGTTAGCTGTGGGAATGTTTTCCTACGTTTCGTTGTTTTCCAATACAGATTTTCTGAGACAAACAAATTGNACAGATTTTCTGAGACAAACAAATTGGTAGTTTCACCAGTCAAAAATATTACTAATAGCCATAATAAATATACCAATAAAGAATATAAAAGAGAAGACGCAAGGTGATGTAACGGGTGTATGTTATGAGTTCTTTAGCAAATTTACGTTGATAAAAAAGTTATTAGAACATTTTGTTTTTCTGAAACTTATAAATTTGTTCGCAAAATTGTACTATTTAAAGTTAAAATATCGTCAGTTTTTCCTTGCTGAAAAATAAAATACCTTCTACAAAGAACATATTTTTTAAATGTCGAAACGTACATCTTACTTCTAGTGCCTGAAACAAATTTCATAAGATATTCTAGATAAATGATGTTAATATTTTTGTTACACAATAGTTTTAAAGATTATTTGTTCATTTATAACATTCGCCAAGTTAAAATTAAATTCGCTCTTTCTTATAGTTCGTTTTGCTAATTTAGATACCGAATTTAAAAATCTTAGTTACGTTACTTCAGGTAACCAAATAAAAATAAAAGTACCTGACTTTTTCCAGTGTTTTCATACTCTTTCAGACTCTGGACACATTTTCAATGCATTTCTCATGGAGAAAAATAAAAAATTAAAAACTTTATTTTAAAAAATGAGAAGTTTAAATTAAAATCTGGGTCCTCGATATTTTAGTACTTAAAATTATCTTTGAAATGAAATACACATCGACATCATTTAATAGCATTAGGGGGTAACACGACGCCAAATTGGGACGATCACCGATATATCATTATTTGTCAAACAAATGTTTTGGCATCGAGAATCAATTGCGATATAAAATAAATCTGTTTCGTAAAGAAATCACGAACTCATCAAATAGTTTGCCAAAATGTTGTACACTTAATAAATAAGTACATAGACGTCATGTATCAATTTAAATTACCATTGCGATTAAAATAATAAATTGTATTTTACACTTTGAAAGTATGTACTACTGCCAGTGTGAATACATTGATTAATCAATAAGTATTTTACGATTTATCACAATGTGGTCGAGTTTCGGCTCTTTTTTTTCGTGAAATTTGAAGCAGATTCCAATAGAGTGTTTATGACAAATATTAAAAATTGGTATGACTTATTGAGCGTCTTGCATTGACTCATTGAAATGCTATTGTCTCCCAACCCTTACCTGCGTTGGCGGAGGAAAAGAATGAGGAAAAGTTTTGGTGAGCAACTCGACAGGATCCTTCGAGCAACCAACGTGTGCAACTCGACCCTCTTAGCGGAGATAGTCCTTGCATTCTACTTTCCAGGTGCGCAACTCGACGGGTCCGTAGTTTAAGATAGAAGGCCGAAACATTTTCGGATTGATGTGAATTACTATTTTGTAATTATATTGAGTTAATCTAATGCAGTGATTAGGTTTGTTCTCAGGAACGTCAAATGTAAAAATTTGGCTAAAATACAAATTATTGCAAAAATGTATTTTTCAAGGATTGTTTATGATAACTGTAATTTACGTTAATGCGTTATTTAAGTATAAAATTGCATTTTCAAGAAGTTAATTTTAACAAAATTAGCGGTTGAGGTAATTCTCTTTATGGGGCCCCTCCCAAAATCAAATCCTAAATGCGCCCGTGCACTTCCTTTACTTTCGCGGAATATGTTTGTCGCCCAATGCAGAGGAACTCCTCTTAACCGGTCTCGGATCAACCGATCCTCGGATTAACCGGTCACCCTGTCGAAAAGGGTTTTTTTTCTCTCTCTTGCAGCGTATGATAACTGGATTGATTGTTTGATGGGTCTTTGCAGAAATGTTCCTGGGACGTAAAACGGGGTGACACGACGTTAGGTGTGCAGTGTGTGTGTGTGTGTGTGTGTGTGCAATGTGTTTGTGTGTGGGCAGAACGAGGAAGGATGCTCGTCAATTTGATTCCCAACTGGCTTCTGAGTCTTCTTCTCTATGGATCAATTCGTTCGTGTTCATTAAAACAAGTCGCAATCACGCCTCATTTTCTTGTTTATTTGTAACAACTTAATGAAAAACTTATTTGGGATAACTTAGGTTCTTTTTGAACAAAAATAGACTTTTCACGGGACCCTCGGGTTTCAGTCCCGAGGAGACAGGTTAAGAGTTTTTCACTGTATTTCAAAATATAATTAAAATAACATTGTACTCCACAATAAATGATTTATGTTAAGGAGCGACGGTTTCAAAAAGTTGTGTTCTAAAATCACTTCCCTAACCCATTCTTCATTGTGGATAATTGTTATAACTTTTTTCCCTCATATTTATACGAATTTGCCATTAGTTATGGAAAATTACATCAAACGTTCCAATTTGAGGGGTTCGCACAACTCACGCACGATTCAACGTTTCTACCTGCGCGGCGGAGGGTCAACTGCGCTGTGGTGATGTAGGTGGTAGTCCTCAGGGTTGGACAAGGATAAAGTTTACAAACTACCGTCGACGTCAACGTGTCGCCCTTTCAAGAAATTTAAGAGTTATTTCACTAGACGTGCAACACCATATTTTTATTTCCTTCACCGTAGTAACAGTTTATCTCCGAAAATAAATATATTTAATACACGGTATATTGCTAATTATCCAATAATATAAAATATTTTAATTTTTCTTTTGCAAGAACTCGTCATTTTTCCTTGGTTTAAGAAAATATAAACCTGAAAATAATTGTTCTAACTATTAACTTATTTCTGTCTTTGGATATTCCAAATACCATTTTTTGCAATATAAAATGGTGCCAAGAAAAGCTAAACCAAAAGACATTCGTCCACCACCAGTTGAAAATGTAAATTCCATAACAATCCCCGCCTTTTGTTTGAAGTTTCGAAAAATTTGTTGTTTTTTACCTATATTCTGCTATACAAGAGCAACACCCCGTCAAGTAGTTCATGGCTCTATTACTTATTCTCTGTGTTGATGAATGAGCAAGTCAATCGATAAGTCACAACGGCGTAGTATCTACAGAAATCGAAAATCTAAAGTAAAAAAGACGTCCTCAAATTCTTATCTTTTAAATTATTTTCTCACATAAAACGAATTAAGTCCTTCCAGAATAAAAACAAAATGACGTAATAAATCCATCTTGACCCATTTCATAGTAAAACCAAAATTCAATAGTTCAAATGTTACACATACTCAAAAAACAATATGAAATTTTTGGAAAACAATATGAAAGAGTAAGTAAAAACAAAGCATAAGAAAAAAGTATGTTAGATTTATTTTATGATTTTCACCACTTTAAGAAAATAAAATCTTCAAATCCATTCCCTTTTCTGCGCAAAAATAATACAGATTTGAACAAATGATTCAAAAATAAAAAATAAAGATAAAAAAGGAACTCTTTCACAACATGAGTGTATCAACACCCAAAACCACATTAACAAAATGGGGTAAATTAATTTAGATGGAAATATTATAATGGCTCGTCAGGAAAGTGAGAAATTCTGTATTCGAAGGAATGTTAGAAAGAAAGAATGTTCAAGGGAGGCTAACTGTTTATTCGCAATCAGCTGTTATTCGCAGAGTCCATTTAAATTAATCTTAACAATATTCATTGCGTTTATTTTAGTGATTAGTAGGTGAGGTTCGAGAGTGCCATACTTGCGAGCAACCACTTTGTAAAATCCACGAGAATATAATGCTGGATACCATGGGTAAGTTAGATCTTTATATCATCATCAGTTGCGTGAATTAATGATTCATGTAACCATATTGCAACTGAAGATGAAAGCTCTTGGGCATGGGTTTAAAGTTGCTGTGAATAAAATATGTTTCTCTCCTTAAGCATTCAAACTGTACTTCAACAAATTTTTCTCATTCCATTTGTTGAATTCCCTCGACATGAATGATTGAACGAGCAGAAATGTTTCGCTTCTTGACTTTTGCTCATTTATCAAAGCAGAGAATAAGTAATGGAGTCATGAACTTCTTGACGGGGTGTTGCTCTTGTATAGCAGAATATAGGTAAAAAAACAACAAATTTTTCGAAACTTCCAAAAGGTGATATTTGGAATATCCAAAGCCAGAAAAAAGTTAATAGTTAGAATCGCCAGGTTCACAATTATTTTCGAATCAAGGGATAATGAGGGTTTCTTACTAAAGAAAAATCAAAATATTTAAAAATATATTTATGTTTATAGATTAACTTTTACCACGGCGAAGGAAATATAAATATGGTGTAGCACGTCTAGTGAAATAACTCGTATTTTTCTTAAAATATTAAGTTTAGGAGGGCCACACGTTGACGGTGACGGTAGTCTTTACACTTTTTCCTTGTCGAACCCTGCGGACTACCACCTACATCACCACAGCTTGACCCTCCGTCGCGCAGGTAGAAAAGTTGAATTGTGCGTGAGTTGAAATGTGCGCAACTCCAATTTCAACCCGTACAAAATAGCAGGTTAGATCTGAAAATGAAAGATGTGTAATAAGAGATTTAATTTTATGCTTCCAAAGGAAGTGGGTCATTGTTTGTCTTGATCTAACAAAGATTACTGGTCTTCGAAGCAACAGTGTAATCAGACAGTGAAGAGACGAGGTCTATTTACGTACACTTGTGGAATGCACGTTGTCCAGACGTAAATATCGGGAAAGGAGAAATAAAGATAAGAGCTGACCTCAGAGAATGTTATGACAAGTTTCAACTCTTTCTCATCTTCAAAAGTAATAAGTTCTGTAAATATATTACTGTTTTTGTGTATTCTCCGTTATGGAAGAGACGTGTTATTTAACATTTAAATTAACGGAAGTCTTACAAGTAGACATGAAATGGTCATAATATAGCAATTATAACAATTAAAACAATATAGTATTATAACAAGAATGAATCCAGACTTTTTGACTAGTTTTAGTATCCACTACAGTGTAAAATACTTCAATTTTCTGAACCAATTCTTCTTCGAATATTGATGTAATGTTTGTTTCTTTAACGATGAAAAAAATTAATGTTTATATTCTATTTTTCGATTATTTTAAAATATGAAATATTTTCTTTGTTTTGAAGTACGAATTGAATTTAAATTGTGGTAAGTTCTGAGTTGCCTGTTGCCTTTCAGGTAGCTCTACTTACCGCTTGATGCTTCAACTAAAAGACTGGATGGTACGTAGTTCATAATTTGCTCACAGATGTCTCTTCTCAGAGCACGATGATTCGATAAACATAGAAGCTCACGTTTATTATTCATTAATCACAAGCAAACATTATTTAACTCACAAGCTAAATCTACTATCGGTTTCGAAAAGGAATAGAGTCGAGTTTGATTCTCCGATTCTATTTTCCTACCAATACATCAAATTATACATCAGATTTTTAGTTTATTCAGTTCTGCGTTATAAAGTATAAGTTAAATAATTTTTACTTATCTTTGAGAATTTGTTTTGTGTTTAGAATTTTCTAGCACTTTCAAGCGAAGGGACAACTTATAAACTTATATTTAGCAAAACTTTTAAGCGTAGGACACTGAAATTTTTATACAAAGTTGTTGGAACATTTATTTATAATATGTGAGTTTCATAATTGTATCTGTGCTAAAAAATTGTTCTTGAAGTTGTCAAACCTTAAAATAACTGGAAACACTCCGAAACTAAATTAAAACCGCACCAGGTCCGGGTGCTCGCTGGCATCACTTCCGCTCCGACCCACTCTGACTTCCGTGTTTTAGCAAGTGATATAAAATCACAGTGTACCATTATTAATAAGCTAATTGTTTATACTTATTTTATATTTAAATAGTTATTTTAAGATCTGATGGAAGATTGTATGATTAGCCGATCCTAAGATACAATCTTTTGTAAAAATTATAATTACAATTTTTTAAAGTAAAAATAAAAAACCTAACGCATCTTGTAAATAACTATCGTAGCAACACTTCGTAAGAGTTTCAGTTCTATAGGTTTTAGACTTTTGCTAAAATACATTTTCAAAGTTGACTCTTCCCTTGAAAACGCTAAAAAAATCGCGTGTTTAGCTTCCAAACAGGATAAAAAATACTAAAAATTATTAAACTCAGAATTAAATAAACTAATATTTGATGTATTATTTCTTGTGTTTTGATAGATCGGATAATCGAATTGGAGGTTCAAACAAGAGTCAATGACTTTTCGAAATCCATAGAGGATAACAGTTTTGACGATACTGTGTTGATACTCTCATATTAGTATCCTATGGAATCCGCACACTACTATGGTTTTTGTTTCTGAGCCTCGTCTTACGCGACGAGGTACGTTTCCTACTTTGAACCTTCCGGTTTCGGTAAACAAAGATCTAAATACACTTCAACGGAAGTTCGAACTTAATAAAGTATCTGTTCGATTAAATACAAAAAAGATCCTTTAAAATGCCCGGAATATTAAGGTATTACGTGCGCGTTGACTGAAGTCAAGTTGCCAACTATTCACGACACTTCGGAATATTCACCAAAGTAGTTCCTATTAATTAATGATTCTTTCTTCTGATTTTTTAATATTGGATTGTAACAATTATTTTGTGATTTTAAAACTTTATAATTAATTTAGACTGTCGTTTGACTCCTTCTTTGACAAGGGTCGCATTGTCTTCAGTCACGTGANATTTTTTAATATTGGATTGTAACAATTATTTTGTGATTTTAAAACTTGATAATTAATTTAGACTGTCGTTTGACTCCTTTAATGAGGGTCGCATTGTCTTCAGTCACGTGATGCGAATGCCATTTCCGTCTGAGCAGTATTTTCCACAGTTTTTGGTGAATTATTGTTTTAAATGCCCCGTAAGGTATGAAAATCTTAACGTCATTGCGTTCCTATATCCATTTTCTATGTTTTGGTAGTTTTTTTCGCTATGTTAAGTCGGTACTTTTGTCAGAATTTCAACAACAACAACAACAAAAACATGGGCCTGCGAAAGTTTCTCCATATAAGCCCATAATAATTTAAAGTGAAATAATTCAAAATTTAGAGCTGTAAGGGAATAAATAATTCATGGCCACTGGATAGAGAATGGTTCAAACTAACATTTCAATTATTTTTCGGGGTACTTAAGCCTAGTCGCTCTGATGCACATAATACCTTAAGTGTTCGTTTCTGCATGAAAATTGGAGGCAGCTGCTATTCGATTATTGACGAGACTACTTTGACGCCGCACGGAAATTCATATCCGGACTGGAAGTGTGCTGAAGGGGAAACGGATGTCGAAGCCTGATGGCTGAAGGTTCTAGGAGTACGTTCCTTCTTGTTATCTCAAAACGTCAAAACAAACACTGGAATAATTTTCAAACTTTACTTCATCGAAACGCACCCCATAATTCTATAAATACAATTTATTTTAATGCTATAAATTATTTGGGTACTTGAAATAGGAGTAGTAGTAAAAAATGTAAGCTTTAAAAAGAGACATATTTGACCAAGATACTGACCAAGAATTCCATATCAACTTTCTTGATCTTCTATAGATCAAATCTAACCTAAAAATTCCACATCACGTGTATTATTTACTTTTGTTTTACTTTAATATTAATACTTTTATAACTAATACTTCAATTCTGTTAATACTGTAACTATATTATATTAATATTGCGATGTTCCGAACTACTTCTATTCTTATCTGAGAGTTTGCTGAAATGTTAAATCCGCCTCTGCCTTACCTTCATTGATCGGAATTGATGGATGATTATTTATTATTTTTTATTTATTAAACAATATTTTCGAAATAAACTTAATAAATTACCTCCCAGGTGGCCCTGGAAACAACCACAAGATCCCAGGTTCGAACTGCGCTATGGCATTTTAATTTTTTGAATTTATTTCTTTTGACATCATGATGTGGATGGAGATATCTTCATACATTGGTTCTTATATTTACTTTCTCGTGTGATTAATTAAAAACAATTTGACAAATTCAACATAAGACGATTTTTACGCGCAAAATTCAAAACGAAACGACGTGTTTAAGTACCCTATGGCGTTACTGTTCCTCCCCCCTCTGCCTTAAAAATGAATTGTACTTCGTAAAAGTTTCCTCTTCAAGGCATAATAGCCATATTCGAAAGTTCCGAATTTTATTTCACTTTCACTTCTGATTCTTGTGTTCAATATATGACCGATACGTTATCGTTTCATAAGTTAAACGAAATTTCATTTTGATTTAAAATAACTATAACGTTAAGTTTTCGCTCAGATATATTTTATTCAACAGATTTTTATTTTGGTTTTAGGATTAGCAAATTTTAGGATTGTCTTTCACCTATTGACACGCGCCGTAGGCTACTGTCTATTCAAGCCACAGACGTAAATACCAAATAGACTCCGCTGTCTCTATTGTAGGTTGTCCGTGATAACATGAGATTTTTCTTTTTCATTTTCTTAGCATATGTGGCGTCTCGTATCTTAAGCTTCTGCAAAACGAGGTCCTCCTCTTTTCATTCGTTCTCTTCCTCTTTTTGTGATCAACGCACAACGCATCTTAGTCACCTTTCGGTGTCGCCCTTAGTCACCTGCCCCGGAGAGACAGACTTGCGCGGATCTCATTTCGTCTTTTTTACCAACCAACTGCTTTATACACGTCATTTTATTAATAAACTCCATAAAATTATCAAATTTTATTTTGACTCTAGTAGTGTCCAAGGTTTTTCCATATTTAGCACATCCTGTCTCTGATAGCTTCGTAAAACTCTGTTCTTTCTTTTGCATATTATTTTATGCCTTTTGGCAAAAGAGGTTCAGGCCATGAGGCACTGAGGCTCTTCCACCTAACCGTTGGACTTGAGAAAGGGAATTGGAAAGGAGAGATG
>NNCF01126271.1:278316-328218 GCA_002313205.1 Laupala kohalensis
GTGCACATTTATTATCCTATGACTCCATACTTCACCAATGCTCGCAATGTTCCCCAATAAAGGTACTTCATGTCCTCAGATGTTATCGCATACTTCGAATACCCTATTCTGATCATTGTATTGTATATTCTCTAACATAGATGACAGTAATTACTATAAAGAAGCTGCCTATGGCCACACTGCACCCACGCGGTTGGCACTTGATGCAGCTGCTTGCGGGGGTGTGCGGTGCGGCGCGAGCCAGGCAGACAATTGTCGTCTGAAGCGTGGAGACAAACGCCGGCGACTGACTTCCGGCGTGCCCCACCCCCTTGGCACTCCATAAGGCGATGACGAAGCTTCTTAATACTTATTCACACATTGCTTCTTTCGTGTGGTATACTTCGAGGTCCACCCTCTAGTGATGCCAACTCTGAACAATGGAATAACAGGCGAAGTATGACTACAGTCATTAGGTGTTTCTATCCGGAAAGTTTTGGAGCATTAGTGATTTGTTTGTTCATGGTTGGTTTTGAGGGCGCTGACTACAAATTTTAATTTTGTTCCCTCGGGAAAATATTCAAAAATTCAAATTCCAAAAAATTGCGCTCCTTTTTTGGTTTTTGATTTATTATATGAAAACTGTGCACAATACGAAGAAAATATTTATTTGTAAAAATAAATTAGACCAAATTTACTACAACGAGCATCCTTTTTATTTTTCTCTGATTAAGTTCTGACGCGGTAGACGACGTTATACTCCAGCATTTTTGTAAGTTGAAGAAGAAATCTAAAACTTGGCTCCTATGTATATTTCAAGATGCTCATAACGACGTTTTACTTTTCCGCTTCGAAAAATTTCAGAAAGTATGAAAAACATCAAAGTCTACGAAGAAATCACGTTTTTTAGTTTTTCGAATACTGCAGGAAACGGCAGAAAACTAGACAATAATTTCTATAATCTATTTCTCAGAGTGTTTTTTTTTGTCACGTGAATCGTCTACCCGTTAGAATGGTTATTTTTCGTATTTCCAACTTTCCCAAGGGGACAAAGATGAAGTTCATAATCAGCGACCTCAAAACCACAAAAGAGCAAAAAATCAGTACTTCTCCAAAACGTTCCGAGTACACAGCTTTTTGAACACTGAATGACTGGACTATATGTCAAGTGAGTGTAGCCAACCCCTGTACTTAAAGTTGTTGGATATTTGTCAATTCAATAAAAAGTCTTAGTATCTTATTTGTTTATATTTAAATTACTTTGTAAGTTAGTTTTATGAATAATAGTAACTCTTAACGAGTATCTAAATAATGACAAAAGAATATTTAGGAAGCAAATGGTACATACTGGGAATTCGCTGACTCCATATCGGAGCAGCATGACCTGCATTAGCCGTTTAGGCAGCAAAACAATTTTTAAATGTCATTGTACCATACAATATTTAAACATCGAATTAAACTATAGTTGGGTCTGACACACTACACCACTTATGATAGTTAATTTATTTATTATTCGTTGCACTTTGAAGACAACTACAAATATTAACTAACTGAGCTTTTTCTGTAAACACAGCCTAACTAATAACACACCCTTACGACTTTTTTTCGGAAGTCCAGAAATTGTTAATCATTACGAAAATTTTCATCAATATGTTTTTAAAATCATAAGCATATTGTATCATAAATTTTCTCAGAATAAACATAAAGTGTCAATTTTTCTGGCGACTAAGCAATTTAACTATAGAAATTTTTCGAGGATGAATACCTACTTGGAATGTGCTAGGACTCTTTCTATGCGGACAAAACCGGATGGCGTGAAATGAACCTTNGAAATTTTTCGAGGATGAATACCTACTTGGAATGTGCTAGGACTCTTTCTATGCGGACAAAACCGGATGGCGTGAAATGAACCTTAACGAAAACAAACGATCGAGGCGTTGAATACTGCAGACATCCCCAATTCCATTTCCAACGGACGAGGTCAGCGTCAAACAGCTGTTGATGCAGCGTCAAAGAATCACCTGCATTTGTTGAAATTCATGAATCGCTTCCGTCACGTCTAGATCACGCAAATTGCTACAAAGTTAAAGAAAGAAAGAAATTACACACTCACCCAAAAAGTAATTTGACCTGTTCCAAAGATTAGAGCTAGACAAGGATACTGAGAGAATGGAACAACGAGTGGTTGGCTGTTGAAGGGAATAAGCTCTAACTTATCAAGTCCTCTGTTAAAAAGGAGCAGTTCCTGTAGATCAGCCAGATGCGAGGAGGTCTTACTGACATTGTCCTCTCACTCGCCGGTATCTCTTGCAACTTGATCAACTCGTATGTGAGGAGTGTAACTCTTCTGACTGGGCGTCGCCTACTAACCAATTGCAGAGAATACACCAAAAATCGGAGAAATATTCGTCTGCATACAGATTTACCAACAATTCTCGGCAATGAAACGGATCATGTTAATAGATTATAATAGATTAGCTGGGTTTAGCAACAACTTGGCCCACTAGGAGGTGTTGGTAGAAGTAGTTAGTGATAGTAAAAGTTAGAAATACTGGTAGTAGTACGAAGTGAATAGAAGGAGGGTTCTCTTTTCAAAAGTCACAGCTATATATGAACTGGGACATAGAAGTGAAAAGCAACAAATTTATTCTGGCCCTGCCGGGAATTGAACCCGGGGTGGCAAGCAAGCATGCTAACCCTGATTCAGCGGAGAGGTTTTGTTCCTCGTAAATTGGATGTTGTATCTACATCTGTTCTCTAAGAGTAGCTCTAAAACAAGGGCAGAGGATATTTAGCTGATTGTTATAATATCGACACAATATTGACATGCCTTATTTTTCATGGATTACAAAACAGCAGTTATTTAACAAAAATATCTACTGTAATGTACTTATGTTTATAAGTATTTTTAAGAAAAAAAAATCCCCATAAACCATACGCCTTAGTTTTAGATCTACGACCCAATCTGCGTTTCCAACCCAAGAGAACGGAATGAAGTAGTTAACAAATCCTACACGAATCTGAAACAAACAGTACATGCTCCACAGCACGACAAAGGAACCGATTTAACCCACTCGCTTCCTACGGGTCGTTTACTCTCTGGCGTGGGATGCGGTCACGAAGTTTTGTCTTGTATTTCATGCATCTCTTCTTAGTGGCACATTTGTTGCCCCATGTAGTGGAATGACACACTCCATTTTATATACAAACTCACTCCTCCAAACTTACATCCATCATTATCTATCATCATCAAACTACTATATAAAAAAGGAGCTGGAATTTTCGAAAGGGATGGATGTAAAATCATCAGCCCCCTAAACACACAAACAATACATATGGGTGGAGGAAACAATGAAAAAGATTTATAATTTACTGAATGTTGGTTAGATAACTTAAGAAACTTTAATCAAAATAACATTCAATTAGAAAAATAAAAATAATTTTGTCGGTCTCGTCAATCATGCATTAGTTTCATTTTTCATTACGCCAACCAAACTACACCAATTCCATCTGTATTAAATTACAATAGATTCTCGATTGTGTTCCATTTTCCCGTAAATTACTAATCCGAACGCATTGCTATTTATTGTAGACCAACCTGTATCTATGCTAAAGTTCCTTGTTTTGTATATCACGCACGATTTGATTAGCATTTATATTGACAATTGAATATAAATAACATTTTCGTTACATTTTAAAGGGATTGAAAACCATTTACGCAAACAAATTCCAAATGCAACATGAGTGACGTATTGAAATTAACTAGTATTAATACTTATTATAGTATTTCCATTTGTGAAAATAACGGATCATTAATGCTAGAAGCTATATTTTTATATTTTTCAAAAACATTTTTGTAAGGAAAGAATAGTATCTGTCTCTTATACACATCTAGATGTGTATAAGAGACAGACTTATGATAGTTAATTTATTTATTATTCGTTGCACTTTGAAGACATCTACAAATATTAACTAACTGAGCTTTTTCTGTAAACACAGCCTAACTAATAACACACCCTTACGACTTTTTTTCGGAAGTCCAGAAATTGTTAATCATTACGAAAATTTTCATCAATATGTTTTTAAAATCATAAGCATATTGTATCATAAATTTTCTCAGAATAAACATAAAGTATCAATTTTTCTGGCGACTAAGCAATTATAGAAATTTTTCGAGGATGAATACCTACTTGGAATGTGCTAGGACTCTTTCTATGCGGACAAAACCGGATGGCGTGAAATGAACCTTAACGAAAACAAACGATCGAGGCGTTGAATACTGCAGACATCCCCAATTCCATTTCCAACGGACGAGGTCAGCGTCAAACAGCTGTTGATGCAGCGTCAAAGAATCACCTGCATTTGTTGAAATTCATGAATCGCTTCCGTCACGTCTAGATCACGCAAATTGCTACAAAGTTAAAGAAAGAAAGAAATTACACANCATCTGGGGGAGCATATCCCCAAAGTTTTGTGATTAGCCGCAGTCGTTTAAGTGAAGGATTCGGATCCCTCGTTGACTCACGATGTATAAATACTACACTTTTGAGATTTCAATTAGAATGAAGCGTTTTCTAAACAGAGCTCTTTTTCCGACACGAATTAATCCCGGTACAACTTTTCCGTTTCGAAAAATTCGGAAACAAAAATTATATAAATCGTTAGTTGAACCTTTTAAGTCTGGACTTTTAATGGACTTTAAAGATTGAATTAAGTGTGTTTTTAAAAATCAATCTTTAATCAAATTATAGACGATGTGATAGAATTGAAAAAACGTGGAATTGTGTGTGGTTGAGTTAATACCGAAGGACTATGCGATCTTCAGAAATTAAGCAAACAATTTTGCTCCGCAAAGTTCCTCTTGTAAAATATCTATTCACTTTCAAGCAAATCAGCTTAACTTGGAGGAAAATATTGATGCAAAGTTTCGGTTCAAATGCATTTTACCGTGAGGCTTAACAAGAGAAGAAGAAGCTCAAACTCGATGAAAAATCTCTTTTGCTTATTGAAGTGGCGAAGGAAATGAAATCGGGCGATTACCTAAACGTTTTTGAACATCTTTTTCATAAAAAATCATTAAAAAGTGAAATTATCCTTGAATATCGGATTATTTTATTATAATAAAGCCTTGTAGTTGCAAAGCAATAAACGAAGTAGCGTTGTTGTACGCCTATTATTAAGATATTGTGATGCTCTGAAAATAATGTAGTTGCAGTCATACACTACTACACTCCTGGAAAATAATATGAAAGATCTGACACTGTTATCCGAGAAATCAGAAATTTTGTTGACACATTCTGTAGACACACAATAAACTATTACAGTTGTGGAGCCATACCTGTAAGTAAACATGATAATTACTGCCAGATAAAAATTGCGGCGAGTTGAGAATCGAACCCGGGATCCTCCCCAGATCGCGGGCGTATTGACCACTACACCACCTGTTTGCTTTCTACAATTGTAGCCAATTTCCACCAAGGCATCGTTCTTCGCAATGTTTTCAATAACTAAACGGTGAAACAATTTTTGTATTAGTTTAAGTTAAACACTGACGAAATTGCGTCCGTCGTTTTATTATATTGATAAGAATTCTGTCATTCACGACCAATTAGAATGTTCAATGGTCAAAATCTTCCTGCATATACCAGTACTCATAGCGATTGCATGTGACTGAGGAGCGCATTACCCCTTAAGGTACGAATAAACGTGCAATGTTTCTGGTCAGTGTTCTCAGTAGAGGGTACACAGGCGTCAGTGAGCACTGCCATATCGTTCTCAAATAAATCACGTACTCTGCCGTCAAATTTTCTTGTAGCATGTAAACGGTCAGCACATTTACCACATCTAGAAGACAACGCCAGTTATTTCTTCACTGACCACGAATCACCATAGATAAAATCAGGTTTTTGATAGTTTATTCATGGTGGATAATATAACAGAAATTTGTAGTGACGAGATTTTTGTTTCAAGATGTTTCTCTAGAATTTGTCAATAAATAATTGTTTATGAACCATAGTTGATAGATGTTAAATTTCAGTGTCTGAAGAAAATTTACATTTGTTAGTGGTATTAAGAGCGGTTCATTACTGAGATATTCATATTTTACTGTTTAGGCAAACAGATTGAGGCCACACCCGCGACATTATTTTCGGTACGTCAAAGGACGCTGAGCGTTGGCGAGCGTTGGCGAGCGTTGGCGAGCGTTGGCGAGCGTTGGCGAGCGTTGGCGAGCGTTGGCGAGCGTTGGCGAGCGTTGGCGAGCGTTGGCGAGCGTTGGCGAGCGTTGGCGAGCGTTGGCGAGCGTTGGCGAGCGTTGGCGAGCGTTGGCGAGCGTTGGCGAGCGTTGGCGAGCGTTGGCGAGCGTTGGCGAGCGTTGGCGAGCGTCGCTCATCATTTGGGATTCTCCGAATGACGAATCTCTGGAGCCGCCTTTAACGGTGGCGACGGCAATAGCTAACAATCCCGGAACAATGTGGACTAGGCACGTGCCATAAACCGACCCACGTGTCATGGCACGTGGGCACCGGATGTTGCAGGTGCATGTGCGTTAATAAGGAAAGCGCCCAAGACAGGAAATGCAGTGGGCGGAGTCCCGTGTCTCGAGCTGTCGAACGGAGAAGGGCTTTACTAACGACTGCTTGTTGATGCAGACGCAAGGGTGAATTTAGAAATGAAGCGTGGGATATTTATTGCCTGTCATTTAATAAGAAAAGTAATATGATGGACAAATTAAAATAGAAAATGTAATACTAATATTCAGATCGTCGTAAGCTTCGTTAGTGTCCAAAAACATACGTCACACTCTGTATATTATTTCACTCATAAAATTTTTGGAATAAGGTGTAAAGATAAGAAAGTTTGAACATTTTTACGAGTTTTTATAATATTTGCGAATAACACAAAATTCCTCTATATTTGCGAAGAACCGAATTTAATAGCAAATTATCCATTGTAATCAATATATAAAAATAACGTTAACAATCCTCCACGAAGAATAACGTAAATAAAGCGTTAAATATTATGCCAGTCATCTTCCACATGGCCTGCGAACAATTTTCTATTCGCTTTCGATGGATCGATCGGGCCTGCATGGGATGGTTTTGGCTCACAAATAAAACTAAAGGGTCTTATTTATTTATTTTTAACTCGATATATTGATTCCCATCAACAAATTTATATTAATTCAAACGGAAAAAATTAATACGGTAATTTCTTAATTTTTTTGAAAGTATTTTAATGTATACTGTTCTAATAAAATGTTATCATATTGTATTGTATGACAGGGTGATTCCGAAAACATTTTTCTACATTCTCTCGACAGACATGTCACGTCAAATATTAATTACAGTACAGATAGAAATTCCATTAAAATTTGATATAAAACGTAGAACGACTCAGTTGTATACCAAACAAAAAAATTGATATGAACTTTGTTAAGCTACAACCTTTTTTTTATTTAATCACTATAACCGAGTTCTCATTTTTCAACATTGTCCTTCCAGGGTTCACTTTCTTGAAAAAATTTTTTGTCCTTCAAACTGCCGGTTTTCATCTCTTGAAGAGAAGCGCACCCAAGTATTATTTAGTGAATTTCTGATTGTCACCATTTTGTCCTCATGTCGTTGTGGATTTACCGCCATGTCCTCTTGTCTGCAGCATACCTCGTGGCCTGTCCGCCTTCGCCGCCGCCGCCACCGTTATACTCTGTATCCTGGGCATCGCCGGCAACGCCTTGACCGCCGCTGCGCTCTGGCGGTCTCCGCGGGTACGAGCTTCCGCGGCCGCCGCTGCCTTCGTCGCTTCTCTATGCGCAGCCGACTTGCTCTTCTGCGCCTGCGTGCTGCCCTTCGCGGTGGCACGGTTCGCAGCCGGAGGCGCGTGGCGCCACGGTCCTGTGCTGTGCCAACTACTGCCCACGTTGCGGTACGCCAATGTGGGGGTTAGTCTACTGTCCATCGCTATGATCACCGTCAACAGGTGAGGAGCCTTGAGGAACGCCAAGCAGTGCGCCGAGATGTGGGTGCAGGAGTGGGGGGTCAGTTTGCCAAGTCAGATAGCGTTTTCACAAAGCCATTCATCAAGCCAATGTCTTGGCTCCCAATGTCTGGAAGACAATAGTGGGATTCTTGAGGATTCCACTGGCTTGCTTTTAGAACCCAATGACCTTCACAATTGAGATTCCAATGAGTTTTCCAGCGGAGTAGCCAACTGTTGGCCTCCAATACCTCCACCTCCATCACTTCAAGTAGCGTTACTTGAGATCTAACGTCATGTTTCAGCTACTTCGGCTGTACTGGCCGCGCCAATGCACTGCATCGGCGTCGTTTGGACAGACCAAGGTCAATTGGAGAAGCCTGCTGTTGGCTTCCTTATTGGCGTCGTGAAAACGCGATATAAGGGTGGTTTCCAGTGACATGGAATACATTTTTATCACGAAATCAATAAAAATTTAAAAATAAGCACTGACGAATATAATTTATTAAACATTTTCGGTTCAGAGAAAGTGTCCCCAAGTATAAATTGTTGTTGTTTATCGACAATTAACCAATAGTTCATAAATTATTGTGGGTAGTATAGTTGCAGTAACTGAAAAAAGTTTCTGTGTGATATAGAAATTTGAACATTAACTTATTTAAATATTCTCTACTTTATTTATTCACCTTATTGTGTAGTCTAGAAGTGAGATAGACCAACTAAATGTGTAGTTTATAAAAATTAAAGTATTTTCAATTTTTTCTTTTTAGACCTAGTGATTGGGTGGAGGGGGTGGAAGAGCGGGGAGAAGTACCCCAAATTCAAAACCTGCCCCAGACCACGTATCTGGATTCCAAGGTTATATCTCAGAAATCAATAAGTTGCTTCGTCTTTAATAATCAGCCTTTTTCGAAGAGGAGCATATTATGTCACTAGTTTATGTTCTCCCGAATTGCTCAGGTACCTATGTCATTTAATTACGATCTTCAGTACAGTATGAATAAGAACGAATATAATTATACGCACATAAAACAATTTTTTTTCTTATTTATTCCAAAGGAATAAAATATAAAGTACAGCGAAGTACATCGAGGAAAATTATTCTGTTTAGTGTCCAATTCATTTATTTGCATCTTCGCTCTCTTTGATGCGTAGTTTTCGACTTGTCTATTAAACGTAATCTTCGCCGTTTTGAAAGATGATACAATTCACGAGAATCATTAATTCATTTAAAATTATTTAGTAGGCACAAATAACAAATTGGGAATAATACACGCATATTATTATTATTATTATTATTATTATTATTATTATTATTCGAAATGCAGTTAGACAATGTTAATAGAAAAAAACATATTTGAGTTTAATATAAATCGCTTAAAACTTTCTGAAAATTAATAACTATTCGGATTTTAGACAAATTTACAACTACGTAGTGACAGCAGTTTCTTCTTGTCAGAAAACGCAAAAGTAGCGGTCTTAGTTTCAGGAGACTTTCCTTCGAAACATTCCTTCCTTACACACATCTTCTGACAGATAGTTTGCGAATGTTTTCACACGACCTTGAAGTTGATATTCAACACATCTCTTCGACGCTATAAAGACAATCGCGTGACGCATCTTAAGATCTGGGTGTTCCTTCATTGTCCTTCTTTTTTGTTTGCTGCGCGTTCTTTCCTTCCGCATGCCTTTCCTGTTTTGCCATACCTCGCAATGCGATCATCAAGTCAGGCATCTGCAAAAATGCTTTACGCAAAAGGCTTTATGCGACGAAGATATATAAAAAGACGGCAAAAAAGTCTCTATTCTTTATTCCAGGATAGAAATTTGCTTGAAACCTATAGATGTTAGCAGGATTAGCTACTTAATTTAAATTGTCGAATGTAATTTAACATTTTTATTGTAATTTGTAAAAAGGACACTCAATATAGTAATTTAAATATTTAATTGTAGTGTTTTTAAATGGGAAATGTAGAGTACTATGGAAGCTTATCTACATGGGGCGATAGCAGGTAGGTGGTGGGTGTTAGGGCTATTGTTAGTAGGTGGGTCGTTTAGCTGAGTTTACCGGGAATTGAACCCGACTTGGTGGTGAGCAAGGACGCTAACCCCTTAGTCTCTAGGGAGGCGAGAAATATTTTATTGACTACGTGTTATCGAAAGGATTAGCGCAGTGACTTGAAATTGCATAAATGCTGACTACTAGGTGTTGTTTTTTTTTGTGGGGCTTTAGGGCTCGCCAACATCGAAGTCATTAGAGCCCCATCTAGGTGTTATTAAATACCAGGTATGCGCGACTTATAAGTAGTCTTTGCTTGTTTATAGAACGCTGTGTTCCGGATATATGAATCTAATGGATAGTATTGACTATTCAACCTTTTGCACTGTATACATCTCAGAACTCCGCGATAAAAATGGGAGGGATGATAGAGGACATTAAAAAGAACAAAAAAATCATTGAGGTACGCATGTCCGGAAATGACTCCCTAAAGGTACACGTATGAGCGACTTGTATGAGATATACGTATACGCAAGCTTTCGAAAGTTTGCAAATCAGCTCATACACTACTACCTCGTACGGCAGCGTTTACACTTCGCGATTCGTAAAAGGGAGTTCTTGGTGTATCACGAGGGAACATCGCAAACTGATATACTAATCATCGCTGACACTTGTGGACAAATGGAAACGTACCTTAAAGAGGTAAAATGAGGCAAAAAGACACATCGTGAAACATTTGGGGGCAAAAGCATCTAAATGGAATGCAGATTACAAGTGCGGGGTAAGCCGCAGAGAGTAAACTTTTCTGTCACAGGTATATTAACTGAGTGAAAAGCAGCAACACATCAAAAAGCAAATTTGTTTCAATCTGCCGGGAATCGAACCCAGCATATCTCCGTGACAAGCGTGCGCGCTAGCCTTGTTATGGAGGGGCCTTTGTTCGATAATTATTAATTGAAGATGTATCAATTATGATTTAGACGACATTTATCAAAATCACAATACTCAAGAAAGAACAAAATCTTGAGTATTGAATTAGAATTGGCTAATATAAAACTATTCCTCATTTTTATTACAATCTCTTTGAACATTATCCATCGTCTTTATATCTTCTCAACAAGTGTGCTTTCGTTTTTTGCAACGTTTCGGACGTTCGATGTCAACGTCCGTCTTCAGGCGTCCGGCAGCTCCGCTATTCGAACCAGGGTACTTTGGTTCTTAAGGCGATGACGTTACCACTGGCCCACTGCGACTCAGTGGTAACGTCCTCGCCTTAAGAAGACCTGAGGACGGACGTTGACATAGAACGTCCGATACGTTACAAACAAGAGTACACCTCTTGAGATGATATAAACAGGTAAAGACGGTGGATCGTGTCCAAAGAGGTTGTAATAAAAATGATAATATAACATCGTCAAGAATTTCATACAGAGAACAAAACTATTCCTGTTTTGACTAATGTAACATGTGGATTGAAAGCGTTTCGTGTGTGTTTAAGGTACGTGATGATCGCGCATCCTGCAGCCTGTGCTCGTGCCTATCGCCCGCTTCCTTTGGGACTCATGGTCTCCTTCTGTTGGGTGTTCTCCTTTGGCATGCAACTGCCCACACTCCTCGGCGTATGGGGTGAGTACCTACTCATTTTTACTTTCTCGTATACGTAGTATATAGAAAGTATTGTAATCGTGAAAAAATTCGAAAGTGAGATCTCGACGGAAATGTCCGTTTTGGTGATCCCTGATTCTGAAAAAAAGGTTTTTGGCCTAACGTCTGTCCGTCTGTGCATAGCGATTCTGAGTAAATGGATGAATCAATTCAATTTGCATTTCGTATTTACGGTACAATTTACTTCTTGTCGATACACTTGCTCTAATTTTTTTTCTTAAAAGAAAGGGTACTTCACACGAACATAAAAGTACTCTCTTGAATATATCTCAAAAACGGCTCCAACTATTTTCCTTAAATTTTCTCTACGTAAAGCACAATTAGTATTCATTACATCCGCATTAGAGGTACTTCTCTTGAAAGTTTGGTGTAGTAAAATAATTTCTGTTTGCTACACTTACACATTAGATTACTGTTTCAGGAAGCTTGAATAATATTTAGCAGAGTAAATGGACCAAACAGACGTAGAATACACTGTTAGTAAACTGAAATGAAAGATACGATAATGATAAAATAGATAGGAGGACAGCAAACGCACTGCAAACACGAAAATACATCAATTTCTGTCTGCAACGGAATTACATTTACATAACACTCTTACTATATTTATAAGACTGATAAGTCGCTGTATGTTTTGAAATAATATTCTGAATATTTATTTTATTTACGCCAATTGGCTTTGAACAACTAATATTAAATTTTAATTTCTGATTTTGAAATACATTTATCAATTACACTTTGAATGAAATACAGTGTATTATTAAATTATATGAAAGAAGTACTATATATTTTTGAGGAAATACAATATCCTTTAACAAAAAAAATACAATATATCATTATCGAAGTTATACAATATTCTTTATCTTTATCAAAAATGTTGACATACAACCTCCGAAAAAGTCAACATCGGAACAGTGTTCATTTACAAGATATACTGTTCTGTTCTTTGGTTCATGGCACACATAGTGTTTTGATGACTTCACTGAGTTCAGCAACCTGTAGGATCTCAAATCTGGTCTACAGCAAAAGAACTCAATTTGTTCCAATATCTTTGGGCAATCAATATTTCCATTGATGGTCTTATAAAAAAATATAAGATCTGTAACTTGTCTCCTGCTTGAAAGACTATCAATTTTGGATTGTTCGTAGACGTCCTCGATGATCATATAATACATGACACACCTGTAGATTTTTTTTAAATTATTTTCCACTGTCAGTCAGAAGATTTGTATACAGTGACCAAATAACCGAACAGTATTCTAATTTTGGAAGAACCAAGGATGAGTATAAGTGTATAATCGTACGTACACCATTAAGTTCTCTTCCAGATCTGAGTATAAATCCAAGTATCTTAAATGCTTATGTTGTCATCTTATCCATGTGACCCGAGAAATTCAAATGTTCTGTAATGACAACCACGTCTCTCACTGATGTAACTTCCTGAAGCTGATGTTCATTAAGATAGAATACTGCGGGTCGTCGATGGAATGAGCGTGAGAAATACATCACGACACACTTACTAATATTCAACTTCAGCTTATTTTTCACACACCATCTGCTAAGTCGATGTCTTCTTGAAGTATGTTAACATCGTCATCGCCAGTTATCTTTCTAAAGATTTTCAAATAATCAGCATATAGCAAATATTCTNTATTCTGATTTGAGTTTATCGCCAACATCATCAATGAAAACATTGATCAGGATTGGTCCTAGATGAGAACCTTGCGGAACTCCAGAGGTTACTTGATATTCTATTGAAATGTGACCATTTACTCGAACCTGCAGATATCTTCCTGTCAAATATGAATGAAACCAATCCAGTGCTCTATCTCGTATTCCATATCTATTCAGATTACTACATAACATGTCGTGGTCCACCGTATCAAATGCTTTGCTGAAATATGTGTATGATGTGTGTATCTTGATTCAATCCGTTGAGCACGTGGTTAAAGTATAGGTAAAGTTTTGTAGTGGTAGATATACCTTTGCAGAACCCCTTTTGTTTTGTCGGTATAATATTTTTAAAGGGAAATATTATTTGTGGTAAAATAAATGTATTGGGCTGATGTATGAAGTTTTCCATGCTGCTGGAAAGATGCCAGTTTCCAGTGATTTGCCATAGATGTGGGTTATAGGCTCAGCTAGTCCAGCAGCACAATTTCTAAGAAACTGGTTGGGTATCCCATCTTATTTTACTTTCATATTTGAAATAAAAGACAGTAATAAGTTCACTTAGCAACTGAGCATGAATAGAGTACCGGAAGACGACCAAAATATGAAGGACCTCGCCAGAGTTCGAGTTGTCCAGCGGTTGAGAGTAGTGTAGTAATAATGTCTACGCGTGATTACAGGTAAATTCGACTTCGACCCCAAGTTGGGCACGTGTTCCATCATGGTGGATGAGCGTGGGCACAGCTCTAAGACAGCTCTCTTTGTCATCGGCTTCTTGACTCCGTGTGCAGTCATCGTCTGCTGCTACGCAAGGATATTTTGGGTTGTTCACATGTGAGTATTCAACAAAGCATAGATGTTTCTTCCCGCGTTTTTAATTTTAATTGGAAAGTCAAAGAAAAATGATGATGTATTCAAATTTATAAAAAAAATAATTAAAATTAAAATTAAGGCGTTGTAATAATTAATTTGGGATATTTATAATAGTGTTTCTTATCTATACACACCCTTGACGACGTCGTGTGCATTATTTCGGCAGCCTAATTTTTCTCAGGAATTTTCCATAATTTCTTTCTAATCGACCATAGATCGACTTTTTTCAGACTTAGATCAAATCAATGTGATGGTCTTTTGCTTGTTTGGGAAGTGTAGTGCTCGATCCCCCTCTAGCCTTTTAACTTCTAGTTTACAGAATATCTTTCCTTGAAAAGTTTTTCCTCAAACTAAAGCAGCCATGCGGATGATTCTTAGTTCATTCAATGAGGCAGTTCGTTGTACCAGTTGTGGGTTTACTACAAGTGCTGGTATAATGTACGAGGTATAAACACAGTCAAGTATCAGACAGTCGCTACAATACGGGGATGGGGTTCACGAGACAGGTGGGTTGCTTTTTTTTTACTCCCACGAAGCAAGTATCAACGTGCTGTGCGCCATAGTTGTGTGATGAAAGCGTGTCCAGGTAGTGCTAAAACGTTGAAACAGAAAATCTTTTCAATAGCTTAGTCTAGAGGGCGTTGGCTTAACACATGCTAGACACAATAAATCGGCTAGAATATCGGCCATCTTTGTGTGACATGTTGCTTGCGACAGATAAGAATCTTTGCTTGGATGCCGGCTGGTGAACCCCTAGGAGGTAAAAACTTTCAGCTAGGCGCAGCCTCCTTCACATGGGGAACGAGTATCACTACGCGTAATCAAGGTCGTCATGGGTGAATATCATCATGTTGAGCGAGCATTGTGGTGAGTGAGTTAGTAATACTCGCCGCCGGATAGAGGCGTTACCGTCGCCAGCTGCCAGACTGATAAAGGTGTGTAGTCGAGGTGGAGGGGACGTTGGCCAGCCAATGAAATACAAGACATATTTTGAAAGGGAAATTAAAGGTGCTGTAATACGTTTGACTGAGCTGTATGCGTGAAGCGATATCCTAATACGTCTGCTCCGAAAAGGGTCTTGGATTGCACTGCGCATGATCGGGATGGGCACACGTGTCTTATTTCACTAAGTGCAAGTCGATTACAGGCAATTTGTATGGTATATCACGACTGTGTGATATTAGACTGTGGTATAACTACGGGTCAGTGCGCCATTCAGTAATTAGACATCGACGGTAGTCAGCTCTGTTTCATTTGAAATGTGTTTTTAAGAACTCGAGTTTTCTATCCATTTCTATTCCCTGTTGCATCCTCGCCCGGGTTTTTCTTCGATTTCCCTTCGGGTACAGGTATTATTGGCTCTTGCAAGGAGCGATGGTCGTATTAATACTACTGTGATAATTAAACTCAAATGTCCAGTTATTTAAAGTTACTATTTATAAACAATATTTCGGATTAACTTACGTTTGTTAATAATGCGTACTTGCGAAATATATTTTTTTTGTTTTATTAAATTCAAATTTGTTGGTATTTTGTTCACGTTGCGAACTCCTTGTGTTCTTATCTTAGGAGTAAAGTGCTGAAATATTAAATCCGCTTCAGCCTCAGGGCCCTTGATCGGAATTGATGGGATGGTCCCTTGCTTGCTTCCGGAGAGTAAATCAGTTTATTAACCCCCACGTGGTCATAATCCGTTTGTAACGGCTTTATTCAGGATAAATTTATATACTATGTATTTAATTCTATACTTCCAGGAGCGAGAGACGTTTACGACGCCACGCGTCGGGGCGCACGGCGGCGGCGCTGTCTGCGGCGGCGGCGGCGGCCGGTGGCGGTGCGGGGGCGGCGGCGGGAGCTCTGGGTGGCAAAGCGCAGCGTCACGAACAGAGGGAACAAAGGGCGCGGAGAAACGAGTGGAGGGTCACCAAGATGGTGCTCGCCATCTTTCTCTCCTTCGTCGTCTGCTATTTGCCCATCACGGTCGTCAAAGTGTACGACAAGAATGTTCGATTTCCAGGTGAGTTTTTTTTATCTCTCTTTCCCGCTTCTTTATTTTTCGTTCATGAATTCCTGTTTACTACCTCGGCGTTGTTTAACGTCTCTTAGCCCGCGTGCCATTTTCTACACACTTTAGATTGAAACTAATGAGTCATATTTATTTATTATTTATTTGTATCGGGATATTTTGAGTTTATATTATTTCAAGCTGGAAAAAGTTAAATAATGTATTTCTTTATTTTAAGAATGAATTTTTGATATTTAGCATTATAATAAAAAAGTTTTCATGTAATTTTCGACGGAATAATTCCGAACTCGATTTTATATATTATCTCTCACTGAATATACCACGTCAATTATTAATTCTGACTGCATAGATGTATAACACAATGTGAGTTCCAACGTTTGGTAAAACCATTTATATAAAATGTACTCAAAATCGCCGTAAAAATAGTTTCGAGAGCCGCATGCGACCCGCTGGCCGACAGTTGGACAACGCTATACTAGCTGAATCTGAGTGAATATGTTGCACACGTTAAAAAAAGGGGGAAATATTAACGTACAAAAAATTTTAAGTGCCCAGAATTGCTAGTAAACATTGTGTTTGACAAAATAAGTCTTTTGAAGTTCGCACGAAATATTGCGGTGTTCGACAAAATCGTGTTACTAATAAAAGTTGAAACTTATTTCAATGATTTTTTTTGCGTCTCATTTAAACGAAGTATTTTGGAACCTCCATATCTGCAGTATCTACACAAACATCGTACCAACATTTGAAATAGAAAACGTGCAAACGAACACTGATTTTATATCTCTTTATGGTCTCGTGTGACAGGCCTGGAAGACCGTTAATGAGTATGTCTAATGAGAAGACCGTTAATTGTAGTTTATATTTCAAACATGTGTAAATGTATTAAACGTAGCATATGATTAAGATGTAAAATTCTCTGAGAATTAAGTCGAGAAAATAACACTGATAATGGTACCAAATATATTTTTTTAATTAACTATGGCGAGGGAAAAAGTTATGTAAGCAAATATTAATTACCTTATGTAACCCCATGTAGGTAAAAATTTAAATGTCTTTCAGGGTTTTACTATAGATTAGAGGATTAGGATGTCTTAATCTTCATTATACTCATGGTTCGAGAGTTAGGGAATTTTTGTTTTACTGTTATCATTTACCTAGCTCATTATAGAATTTTGTTATTAGTTTTGTTCTAACAGCGTGGTGATTTTCCCAAACATTTTGTAAATATTTCCTGAAATACCTGTCTCTTTTTCTCCGTTGAGTTGCTGGCTGGATGGCGGGGTTCGATCCTCAATGGGTGGGGATTTTTTTATATCACATCTCAAACATCCAGACTGAAGCCCAGACCTATTTAACCTGGTGTAAAATGAGTACCAGGTCTATCCTGGGGTCAAACCTGCCGGAGCGAGATGCTGGTCTCATCTCCTCCTCCTAGTGCTGAGGCCAAGTAACTGCGGATATCTACCCTCCGCGAACCCGTTGGGCACCTTCGAGGCCTGTTGTGGGATAGTTAGACATCTGTCTCTTTTTAATATGATTTCCTTTCTTCCTAGTTCTGTCCATATTTCTTGTTAAAATATTGTAGTTTCTTAATGCGTGTTCCCCATTATCATTTGTGTTTTCTGTTCCAGTACTGCACGTGCTCGGGTACTTGATGCTGTACCTGTCGGCGTGCATCAACCCCGTCATCTACGTCATCATGAACAAGCAGTATCGCCAAGCGTACAAGTCTGTCATCACCTTCCGTCGCCCTTCGAGATGGACGATGACTCCCGCGCCCACATCCAGTGGGGTTAATGGTACAGACACGTAACAAGTGCATGAGCCTTCTTTGTCTGCTTCCCTTCATTTTTTACTAACGTCAGGTAATCGCTTTCTTCTCTGTCTTGCGCTACTGTGTCTCTGTTGTAGAGCTTCGCTGCCGACTTGTGTTTTAATCTCTGCTCTTGCGTTTCGTGTTTAAAAGTAGAGGATGCGAAATGAAACGACCCCTTGAAGGGTGACTTCTTTCCACGATATCCTACTACAACATGTATTGTTGTACGTTCCGTGTATATATACGGAAATCTTGAAAATAAAGCGACACTTTTGTCTTCTAGAAAATGAAACAAATTAAAGTTAATGAAAAATAGAAAAGAAACAGACATAAAAGTTGAACGAAACGATTTCGGCCTTCCTCAGTCAGCGATTCTTCTCTCTTCGCTTCACGCGTACCGATCGTTAGAAGAAAGAAAAGTAGCAGAGAAATTTGAATTTGAATTTAGAAGAATTAACTGTTTATTTAAACCGGAATTTATAAGAGGCTCCTAGGGTTCAGATGAAACCTAATTCACGTTTGTTTGTTTTTAATCTATGGATTAGGAATAATTGGGAAGAGTTTCCAAAATCATAAATTTAAAACACTCGTTAACTTTTTATTGTTATTTAAATACTTTCTGGTAGGAATTTTCACAGTTTTAAGTCGATACTTTTGTCAGGATGTAAAGAAAAACTTAAGCACGCGAATGTTTCTCCTTAAAAACCCACAGTGATTTCAAGTCAAATAATTCAAAATTTTGCGTCGGAAGGGTATGAAAATTATCGTCACTGGAGAGGAAATGTTTCAATTTGTCACTTAAAACTTTTTTTTTTAGGGGGGAGGGCTACTTTAACTTAGTTGCTCTGACTGATAAAATACGTAAATATTTACAATTGACTTGAGCCGTTTTTATTTCTGTTCGTTCATAACGACATGCGAATTAATTTTTTGTCGCTTTTTTATTTCGTTACGTTATTACCAAATAAAAATTAATCAAATCTTCTCTTTTTTATTGTACTCATTAAAATCACAAATATTAAATTATGTGTACACAAATTTATTTTCATTTTTCTTTTAATATATTAAATATTCTATTATTATCGTAGTATCTATAACGGAGACACTATTTATTTTTACTTTATTCCAGTGCATCTTGTTCTGATGGAGAATGATACAAATCTTCCCATTATCGAATAAATTGTTTGTTAAGTTAAAAAAAAGACTAAAAGAAACTAAAAGATTTTTATTTTCGGAAATCTTTTATGAAATATTGATTAAAGAGAGTGTATAAAATTCAAATTTCATAACATTTACTACTCTGTAGCAAATTAACGTCATAATTTCTGACAATCAGTAGTTTTTGGTTTTACAATTCTCCCAGGATTTTTCTATCACCCTTCATTTTTATACATGCATGTAAACAATCGTGTGTTAAATATTGTTATAAAATGTAAATAATGTGTGCTTTGTTTTAAAGTTTTGTTGATTGTTAGAGTTGTTCAGATCATTTGTTTTAATTTGTTCAGTAGAATGCTTGTACAGTTTGTGTGAAATGTTGCATTAGAAAGCTTGTGAGAAAGTTGCATTTGCATAAATATTTGCACGTTAAATGAAAGACCAAGTCGCCTATCTGTACTAGCAATAGTTCAGCTTAAGCTTTTATGAATGTTCTTGTCATGACAATCTTATCTATTCTGCACGTATTCGGATCTTGCTGTCGTGTGACACACTGAAGAAGCGATAACATCAAGATGAAAATGGTACCAAGCCAGGAATGAAAACAGACTTCCTGAACATGACGTATGTAAATTAATTGGAAGAGATTCGGTTCTGATACCCGAAGGACCACTATTTGGTGAAACCCTGATTGTCTTGGTCTCTTGCATCATGAATAAGACTGCTAGAATAGGAAACGATACGACGGTCTGTGTCAGAAATACTTGTCCTGGAGTTACAGATAAATAAATCACCATGGAAGGAAAAATCATGTTTTGATTTTTCTTTATTCGTTGTAGATTAAGTAATAGTATTTTTTAATTTTTTGCTACGGTTAGAACATAATATGCCACATTCTTAACATTGTCAGTGTAGTTGTTTTTGTATTTAATTTTGTATTTGTAAATCTTCTTGTGTTCTTCGAAAGAAAGTATAGTACGTAGATAAGTTATATGAATTTCCGAAAAAGAAGCTAAGAAGGTTTTTACTTAACACAGCATTTCTCAACCTTTCTATTACGAACCCCCCTCCCCAGTGAGACTATTCAAGCATGACACGCCCCCATCCCAATTTTTGTTCAAAGAATAATATACAATGAGACTTGTATTTGTTTTTGTGTTATTAAACGTACATAAATAAACCTACTAAAATATTGATAAACACTAACAATAATTTTTTTTGTTTTAATCTACTTCAGAGCAGTATTATTGAAATTATGAATAGTTATTATCTGTGGAATTCAAATGTATTGTAATGTAAATTTACTAAAGTTGCATTACATATGTTCTAACGAAATAAAAAAAATGGAGTAAATTAAATTAAGAATTGTGGTGTATCATTGGAAGAAGGGAAGTAAAATTTCCAATTTAAGAAACTGTAGATATGCAAAGCTTCTCGTCGCCCCCCCCCCCCTCTAGCACTTCCCATAGGTTGGGCACAGCTGACTTAACCTCATTTTCTTGGTGGGGTGCAAAAATTCTGTTGTGGTCGCGATATGAAAAATAATTTATTATAGTCAAAATACATAAGATGGGTAAATGTTAAATTAAAGCTTTGATAATTGCTGGGTTTTTTTAGAATGAGCTCAATCCTTCAGCTTAAGGACCAATCCTTACTAAATTTACAATGTACTGTAGCGTGAACATTTTCCGCTGAGCGCAAAATCGCTGGTTACAAAGTAATCAGTCTCACCTGCACCCGGCCCCTATTACTAGCTATCGTTGAAAAATTAATATTATTTATTTACATAGATATCTCAAACATTCTTGCATTTTGAAATGTAAGTAAAAATAACGAAAAATTTACCAAATTCTAAGTAATTACATTAGATTCGACGATATAACATACCTGAAAATAAGTGATTTGTATGTTTGGTAGATATGAACAGTACGCAACATCAAAGTTTTGACTTTACCGTGTCCTGCTCGTCACAGCACGTCTGTAGGGTGTAAGTCCCTAGGTTACTTCCAATTAACAACCAAACTCCAGTGCTCAGAATGCCTGCGCCGTAAGTAAGATGGTGTATCATAACCTAGAAAACATCCAGCTTCTATTAACCTTCCGACAACTCAACCACGCTTTTACTCCTCTTGATCAGCTACGCGCTCCGTGCTTTCTTCTTATTAACTCCTTTAAGTTTGTACTTCCATTATAACCTTCCCAACTGTAATCACTGCACTAATTAAAGGATTCCTAAATGCTATTTGAGTGCCCTAATGCGCATTTTAAGAATATGAATTTTCTATAAACAATTGACGTTATGCTACATCGCCAAGTATAGAAAAACAAACTAATTATGCAAAATTCATAGACTCAACTTTACATGTTTTTCTAGAGCCTTTAATTAACGTATTCACACGTGCCACACTAACAAAGAAGACTCAATCATTATCATGAGATTTCCTATTTGACGCTGCCAGCGCGCAACGTGCAATGCTATTTTTTTTTCCGTCGGTGCTTTCTTAAATCACTTTGTCGAAAAGCATGTTTTTCTAGAATCTTTAATTAACAAATGGTATAGCTGAATTTCTAAATTTTTCATAAATCCTGTGTTTTTCATACATGGCTTTGTAGTTCAGATAAAATAGTTACCATAACCTTAATTTTTTATAGACAAAACAAAGCTTTAAAATCCGCTTTAAGGCAATTAATTATCATTTAAAATGCCATTAATTTGTGCAGTAATTAAAATAGGCTGCAGTGGCGGTGCCAACGTAAGAGATCTTTCTTATTCCTTCTATCGCTCAGCTTCTGAACAAATGAAGGCATACGATGAAGAAGAGAATCGGGCATGCGTCTTATGTCGATATATATGTGCATTTTTTCGATACAGATCCGCCATATCGAATTCGTCCGGTCATCAATCGAGAGAAGAAGCTTCTCCGCTCTCACTCCCTCACTCTCGAGGAGAAAAATCGTGAGTTGGTTCGTTTTGTTACAGTTCAATTAAAGTAGAATTACATCACTAAGATACCTGAAATCACCATAAATAAAGTTACATGTACTTATTGAGATTTCAACTTTAAAAACTCCGCCGACCATTTACATGAAATAATTGCAGTTGTAATTGATGGAGTAATACAATGCGTCTTATGGAGAAAACGCTTATTTTCAAAAAAGACCAATCTTTGAAAAAGTGACGGTGAAAAATTTCTTTGATTTGTAGTAAATTTTCCGTAGTATGTTTTACATCACTATTATCTATAGATTAACCAGACATTTGAGAAAGATATTTTCCTTTTTTCTGAAGTGAGATGCATCGCTCGGCCGCCATGTTTGAACATGCTCTTGTGCATTTCAAACGAGTCAAGCGAGTTCCTGAATATTGTTTGCACTATACTATTAAGTGATATATACAAATTAAATCATGTTTTTTCTTCATGGTTATTAATATTGTTCTATTTTAAAATAATTATAATATATTTTAAAATTGATTTGACTAACTCCGAAAGATGGTCCCATCTTAGGAGCTTTAAATAGATAGGTATTCGCATCCGCCATATTGGGTCTCTCTAGATTGGTTTCGATGTGATGACAATGCTGTGCCTGGTTTACGCGGAGAGAGAGTAGCAAGTATTGTGCACTCTCCTATCTATTGTAGCAGTGTTTCCCACATCTCATGCAAAGGGAGGGGAGTGAAAAGTCTTGTTCATGTATCAACTATCGCTTAAATTCCATTAAGTTATTTTCCTTCAACAATACAAAACATTCTTAATTTAAAATATTACATATTTTTTTCTTATTTAGAATGTTGATAATTTAATTTTAGAAAATATAAATTGTAATGAATTTGAAATTTAATTATTGTCACTATTTATTATTTGAAATAAACTAAGTTGAAGTGGTTTAGAACTAATAATACTCAAATTCATAGAGTTTGAAAATTATTCTTTTTCAAAGTTTAATTATGTATGTTTGAAATATAACAAATTAGACATCATTACATATTTTACTATTAACACACATTATATAACTAAGATAAGTAAATAAATAAATAAATTTCTACTTACGACCTTCTCATGGACGATATATTTTGTGCTTTTTGAAAACGAATATTTGTTTTATTTATTTATTTCTCTTACATGTTTTACATTGAACAAAAATTTGGAGGGGTAGATCAATCTTGAGTAGTCTCATACAGTGAGAGGGGATGGGGCTCATGCTAAAAAGACTGGGAATCGCTGCACTATACCAATCAAGGGATTAAGCCATTTACACACAGTATTGTAATGAGGCATCTATTGACGTGCTCTCAGCGGCTAATAGAAGCTTCATACACTTTGCCGAACGAGAACTAACATATACGCGCCTGTTATGACGCGAAGAATGATAATTTGCAAACTGATAAATAACGCTCGTTTTGTCGTGTTTAGGAGTTTCGATAATTGAAAAATGTATCACATAGTTTTCATGTTTGTCTCTATAATTTATTAAAACATTTAAGGGCTCTAATGACCTTGTCGTTGACGAGCCCTAAAGCCCCACAAAATAAAATTAAAACTTTTACAAACATTCCCCGACATTTTGGAGTTCCACGATCTTTGTTTCTTTTTCCGTTAGTTTCACGCTAAGCAAAGAATACCAGGTTTCCTACTCTTCTCGAAATAACAAACGGACAGTGGAAATGTTTATACTGGTAGAGTTTCATAAACTAGTGAGAATTTTGACGAGAGTGCGGGTAGTAGAGTTACTTTCCTGCAAAGTCACTAGCAACCAAATAATTCAAGAGTTGCTACCTTTAACGCACGAATACTATATAGTTTGTGATATTCGTCCGTTAAATGTCATAAGTCTTGAATTATTTATGTAATTAGATTATATAACGGAGATTGTGGTAAAATGTCACTAGTAACTCTACTCTACCGCCTACTATCCACTCTACTCGCTACTCTACTCTACTGTAGAGAGTGTTGACACAAGTGTAGTAACTGGACTCTACCTAGTGCTCAACCGCATCACTCTACCCTGGTGAACCAGGCTGAAGGAGCAGCGCACACCGAAGAAACGTATTTCACAAAAAACGTCTCGTTTGTTGATCGCTTTTCCACCTATTTGTAACATAAGTAATATTTTTAATTATAATACTAAGTTAAAACACATTTCTATTGTTTTTTAAAATAATTTCCCAATGGAACCGCGATTCCATGAAACCATTTTTGTGCTTTTCGTGAAACGTGCACATCCCGGAGCATTTAATTGAATTTAGTTTAATGAAACGCGTTTCATCGGCTGAGGCAATACACTGAGAGAACAGGTCCAAATTCAGAAGAGGGAATGGGGAACCAAAAGTCAAATTAAGAGGAACTGCATCCCAAGGGATTTCGTATCCAAAGTTTTGGAGAAATCATTTCCTTCCTCAGAATTTGAATGTCGCGTACAATCTATAGAGGTTTTGTAGTTTGTGAACAAACTTTTCTGTCATTTTTTAAGGCGGTTCCACACATTCGTCATTCGGCGAATCCCGAATGCTCCCCATTGCTCGGCTTCCTTCGATGTGCCCAAAAGACAAGTCACGCTGCGGGAAAGGAGGAGCACCTGTGTTCGTGACGCGGCAAAGAGCAAGCAACTCATCCACACTATTCGCTATTTGGCGAGCGGTCGCTCGGGATTTGACGCATGTCTGGACCCGCCTTTAAACGGATATATCGAATTGTGATATTCTGCACTTGTTAAGCAAGATCAAAAATGGCGCATGCGAATACTATCTTATGCGGAGCCCTAGTAATGAAAACTTTTGAGGAACCAAATGGTTAATGTTTGACAATTCTTTTATTGAAGTAATAATTATTTTTAATGCATGATTATCGTTAATTTGGTAAATAAATTGTATTTTATTTTATATTATATTTCTTAGTGTATTTTTGTTTATCTACACGACATAGTTGTTAACATTAGTAACCCCATCCCACAATGTTACAGAATGTATTCAACTGTCCAACACGTACCCTGTAAATTGAAGAACGATTGCGAACACATTTTCGTTGGTATAACCCTTATCATAAATAAAAACTACATGTCCACTAAATATTGTATTGTACCCTCTAATACCCAAACTACACAATTCTGCTACTAGTAGTAGTAGCAGAACTTGTCCCGTCCAATAATCTTCTCAAAATATCAATTTGACGAACAAATTTATGAATCGAAACCAAAGTTTATAAATTTCAAAATTTTCAAAATATGCTTAGAAGCAGTTCGAAAATTTAGTTGATTCTGCGTACAGATTGCTTAACCGTTTTCCTGTACGTCGCTCAGTTTTCGAGATAACTATTTTACGCAAATAAAGTTTCGCTTTTGTCTTTGGAGGCGCCTCGTTCGGTTCAGCCTATGCGGCGGCAATTGCAAAAAAAATTCAGTGTAGAAGATAATTCAGAAAAAACTTTATTTCAATAAAGAGATGTGTAGGTAGCATTTAGTAGGGTAGCTTTGTAAGGTTTTTAGGACAAATATTTTTAAATATGTTGAACTGTTTAATATGTCATTGCGTTTCATAATTTAGATATGTTGTGTTTTTTATTTTAACATTTTTTAAACATTTTTTAAACATACATTATATATATATAACATATTTTTATTGTAATGTTGGCTGTTTACTGTTTTGTTGTAAGAATTATAATTAGGATGTTGGGGCTGACTCCAGATTTCTTAAATTTATTGACACCTCTCCTAGAAAATCTTATCTTCATCGCATTGTGTGTTAGTGCTATTTGCGGGCGGAAATAACTTGATTAATTAAATTTGCTACATTAAAAAAGGCGGAATGTATAAATTAAAGAATAATATTTAAGCAACGAAATTGTAAGTACAAGACTAAATATCTCCTTGTAATATAAGATCTGGTTGCAAGATTATCACTTGTTAGCAGCATGCAACGTAGTGGATATGACTTAAGTACCCTAAGTCGCTATTGTTTTTGCCTACCTGAAGTTGGAGCATTTTGTTTCGTTTTTTATTTCAAGGTTAATGAACATTTTTATGACTGTTTCACTCTTTGTAATGTTTCAATATGCATTTTAATTTTTGGTGTCGTATCTCATAGCTTGAGTCTACAAATGTTATTTTTTGTTTCAGAAAAATCAAGAGAGATGGTGAGTCGGACGATGATGTCACAAGTGTCTCTTGCACTCAGCCCTATACCTTTAAGAGACGATAATGATCCCTGAACGGCAACACGTACAAAACACGTACAAAGAGTTTCGTATGTTTCTGCGGTTGTATCGAAGTTCGCAGAAGTCTCTTCGTCATTACGTGAAATAAAACTGTCACATATTTTCGAATTGACCTATGTTTGGGCAGTGCTACCACTTTTGAAGCATTCGTTCACTTCACCAGTGATGCAGTTTTTTTACAAGTTTGTCAGATCGTCGACAGTGCTGCCACTTTCCGCGGATCGTTACCGCTGTTGCACTACCACCAACTGCAACGAAGTGCGATCTTGAGCTAAAAGAGTGCTACTGGAAACATATCCAGTCTTGGTAGTACTCACAGTTTGTTGCAAAAGACTTAGTTATATTTGTTGCAACATATTTTGCCAGGAACTGCTTACTTCGCAGCTCTAGGTATGCCAACGAAGCCGCCAAATATTCATTGCTAGTTACTTTTATTAAGGTACTACACGACTGGAAAACATTTATACGATAGTGCGTGGTAATTTAAATACGATGTTTGAACTATTTGAGCGAATTACAAAATATTTTTTCTACATTTTATTTGGATTCTTTCGTAATATTTCTTTCTGGACTTCGAATACAAATATTTATCTTTATTAATTGATAGTGAATAGATACATGGTTAATGCATGAAGTGTGTACAAAAGTTTTTAACAAAATATTTTAAAGAGTGCTTCATTTTAACGGGAGAAGATGTATAATATTTTTATTTTATCTCTCGTGTATAACGTTCAAAAAGTTGTCTCCGTTTCGATTTTCGTATTTTATTAAAATTTCTGCGTATTGATCATGTTAGTTCAACAGCATATTGTTTATTGTATAGAAATAATGAATTATTTTCATATAATATTTTTAAAAATTTCAATCGATTCTTTTACATTTCTTTTAGACAGTAGGACTTACACCAGGAGGAGTTCATTAAATGTTTGAGATAAACTCACTAGTCATTTTCAACATTTTTCGTACATTAATTTCATTACATACTCTAATTTAATTACTTCCAATTTCCTTAGTTTTGGCACACATACATTCTCAAGCTTTAATTGAATCTTTTTTTCAATTCTGAAGATTATGTAGAACTATTTTCAGTTGAGTAGAACTATTTTCATTGTGTAGAACACATTTTCAGTTGAGTATAACATCAGAATCTTGTGGATTTCTTTCATTACGTCTGGTGGAATTTTGTATTGGTTTATTGATTCCAAACATTTTTTGATTCAACTATTGAAAATTATTTTACTAAGTTTCTAATAACGTTACCGCTATTTTGCTCATAATGCAATAATCATAATTTGCCATAATTGTACAAATTATAAGTAAAGACTATAACAAAAGTTCTTTGTATATGCCTTGAAATAATTGTAGGTAAGTATTACTGTGTGGAAGAACAAAAATGTTTTATTTATGTAAAAATATATTTATGTTTTTTCCTGTAATTTAAACTAAATGTATTGTAAAGAATAATGTATATCTAATAAATAAGAATTGTATATCAAATGTTTCTTTGTTCTGTTTACCATTATTGCGAATGCTGTTGGGGAACAACCTCAGTATTTCTTTTTTCCACTGATACACTTTTGAAGATATTTTTCGCGTCAGATGGCTCCCCGAATTTTCTTCTGCAACATTAAACAAGCTTTACTCACACATGTTACTTTGCCTCGAGAAAATTCAACATCAACGGAAACTCAGTTAGTTTATTGTTAAGGGTCCTCAACATAGTCATGGTCATAGGCAGTTTGTAACAGCTCTCTAGATATTAAACTATTTATTAATGTATGTCCTACTAACTGGCTTGACGTTGGTACAGGGCTTGTGCACAATGCAGTCAACACTTACATTACAGAGTAATGATATTATGTTGGCAGGACATTCGAATTTCTCATAACTTAAATCCATGCCGACGTCGGTTATCAATTCATTTCACTTGCTCTTGTAGCATTATTCTGTTCTTCCTGTATCGAGCGTGTGGAACGAATGTTACCTTGTCTTAGCGTGTTGTGCTATTAACTTGTATTTCTTTACAGCAAATAGTCGCTTTTGTGAATACCAATAATGTTTATTCGGATGTTACTTAAATTTGTAGGTGTTGGCAATTTGTTTTAGGCAGCCATATTGCATTATTTTCGGCAGTTAGATGACTTAGAGTACACGTTAGTCGTTTCGCTAGTGAATCGCAGGAAAACTATTTCGATTGGAGTTAAGAAAGTGATATTAAAAATATAATTTCATCTTTTGTTTTGACATCTGACTGAAGTTTATTCTTGTTCGATAAACATGTGGCGACACTGTATAGAAATTCTATTGAATAGATCAAACAATGAAATAATTTAAAACAGTACTTTTCCAGAAGCTATAACAATACATCGGATATTCATTATAAACAGCTAATAATGCGACAGGGGACTCGCTTTTGCATTCTACAAATTAAGGACAAGTTTTCGCCCAAGTTTTGAAACTATGCATGTCTCATAATAAATTGATGCGTATTTATTCATTAATAACAAAGAAGTGCACTTTTTAAGAAGAAATTTTATTGTCAATTTCGTAGTCAGTGCATTTCACCCAGTCTTCTTTACGCCTAAATAGCTAATAGTCTCAAAGCAAGAAATATTTAAGGGAGTCTTCTTCCTTCTCACCATTTAAGTCTTCAATTATTCTTCACTTGGGTCTTTTCTCTTTGTTTCGTAGTTATCGAAAATTTACAAAGTATTTGGAATGATTCAATTCATTTGGAATTAAAATAATGAAAGCAAACCTTGTTTGTATGTGATGTAGCTGTTCTCGTTATTAATCGAGTAAAGTATTTAAAATCTCCTATATATTTTGGTCACTGGCAAGAATAATGCAATAGAACTTCTCGAAACAGAAGGAGCTATTAAAACAAATATTGCTCGAACGGCGTGTCCAGCACTGCTGTTTAAATGGTCCACATCGTCCCCCAGGGGTCCACTACGATCCATGTCAGCGAAAAACAAAATTGGGGGTCCACGATAGCTGATCTCATTTAAGCAGGTCGTGACCTGAATTTTGGCTTTTCATGAATGGAATAATACACATACTGTGTATGTATGTCATACCTGTAAATTATCCCGTTTTGTGAAATATCGCGAGAACGTTTTTAATTGCTTTTCCATCTTCATACGTGATGGAAAGGGGGTTTTAGCGCGGTTGCCTATCTCCTAACAAAAAACAGACTGGACACCACTGACTGAGGAGATTTCAGATCAAACCTAAGTAAATTGATGCCAAATGTTGAAAATTTGTTAGTAAAGCATCAGTTGCATCCCTCCCAATAAAAGCATTTTTTTTTTTCATTATTTTATGTAGTAGATATTAAATTTTAATTTGGTATGTTTTAATTTGAATTTAGTTTATGTATAAAAAGTAACATGTGATCTTTGTGTTTTTCACACTACAGTTCGAAATGAGTAACACTATACCAGCTGTCAAAAAGACATTTCAAGTTGATGAATTTGCAAGAATTCAATATTAGATAAGCAGGGGTTCTACCCCCAAAACCGAAAAACATGGCAAGTGGTCCACGAAACATAAACCTTTAATGACCTCTGGTTTATGCGATGAGACGATCTAGTGAATTGTTATGTTTAAATGGCAATTCCGAAACCCACCTCACGCGAAATCCTGGCTCGGTCTCCCCTACCTTAAATACACTGCTGAAAAATGAAAGAAGAACACCATGAAGAAAATAACAGGGAAATACCAAAGTTGCACAGAACCCTACGAGAGGGTAGTCAATGCGATGATCAAAGCGCAGCGCTGCGGGCAACCCAAGAATCGGTTTATCAGCCGTGGAATGTTGTAAGCTTCAGAGCCAGTAGCAGCCAATTTGACTTGCCAAACGGACCTCCGTCTGTGTCTGCAACATTATTAGCATACCGCGCCAGCGTAAACGTGCACCTTTTGTGCGATTGACTGAGTTTGAGCGAGGGCGTATAGTGGGTCTTCAGGAGGCTGGGTGGTCATACCACAGAATTGCGCAACACGTGTGGCGAGAGGTCTCCACAGTGCATCGATATTGTCGCCGGTGGTCAGCAGAAGGTGCACGTGCCCGTCAGCCTGGGTCCGGACAGCTTCGACGCACAGATTGTCGCCAAGACCGTCGCATCTTACGAAGTGCCGTATCGGACCGCACCGCGACTTCACTACAAATTAGGGGCACTGTTGCTCCGGGGGTGTCAGCGAGAACCATTCGTAACCGTGTTCGTGAAACAGTGCTACGATCATGCGTGCCTTTATGTCGTCTTCCCCAACATCATGCAGCTCGCCTCCAGTGGTGTCGCGATAGGCGTTTTTGGAAGGACGAATGGCGACTTGTTGTCTTCAGTGATGAGAGTCGCTTCTGTCTTGGTGCCAATGACGGTCCTGTGAGTGTGTGGCGTCGTTCAGGTGAGCGCCAACATCTGGAGTGTATAAGACAGAGACACACAGGGACAACACCTGGCATCATGGTGCGGTGAGCCATATTTTACAATGGCCGTTCTCCTTTGGTGATCGTAGAGGGAACATTGAATAATGTACGGTACATCCAAAACATCATTCAACCAGTTGTGCTACGTTCGTACACCAACAAAGCGATGTTATTTTCCAGCAAGTCAATGCACGTCCACATGCAGCCCGTGCCACTCAACTTGCTCTCCAAGTTGTACGTCAACTACCCTGACCAGCAAGATCCCCAGATCTGTCCCCCATTGAGCATGTTTGGGATTGGATGAAACGTCATGTTGCGCGCTCTGCAAGACCGGCAGGAAATCTGTTCCAAATGAGGCATCAGGTACAAATTGCATGGCAGGTCGTTCCGCAAGACTTCATTCGCCATCTCTACAATCGTCTCCATGGGAGAATTGCGGCCTGCATTGCTGCAAAAGGGAGGTATACAGGATACTAGCTATGACATTTCGCACGCCCTATCGACTGTACTCATATGCGTATGGCTCTGTCGGTGTGATCGTTTGTGGTATATGTCCTCGAGAATGTATAAATAAAATTTCCATCTGGTGGGTCCACGAATTCATGATGTTCTTTTTTCATTTTCCAGTAGTGTATATGATCGCAATTCCCTCAAAACTTTTTATGGAGATAATTATTAATAAGACAAATATTTTGCTGGAATTGAAGCAGGCAGATAAGGTTGACCTCTGTTAACTCAATTATGTCTCTAGACCAGAACTATACTCACAACTAATTAGGTCCGGGGCAAAAGTTTTTTGGAGGCCCATCTCTTCCAGCTATATATCAACATGTTTTCATGCATTTAAAGACAATGTACAAGAATTTGCAATTGAAATTTGGGTGATTTAATAATAAGATCAAATATTTTACTATTACTATAAAACCAAAGTGTTGTAGAATTAAGCGACTTTATTTTCACAGACTGGATTTATTACCTATTAAAGAAACTACACAATGTTTCGACTCCCACTGAGGGCCATCATCAGGCAAATAATGATAAACAATTATTGTAACAGATTTACATTGGGAAATGGAAAAAGAGTTTACCCAAATCACAAAATATGGAATACATGGATCATGAAGAAAATCAATGAATAAGGCACAGAGACTTCAATAATACATAGAATATTTACAATATGAGAAAAGTGGCACGGTTATGTGGACTCTCAAGTACTACAGAAGTAAATATATGAAAATTATGGTGAATTTAAGTTCTATTTCGTCCGTATATTATTTCTGACGGTCCATTCGGAGACCCCTCACAAGATGAGACCCGGGGCGGACCGCCCCCGTCGCCTCCGCCTAGGCACGCTACTGCGTTAGACCGTACAATTGAGCACCCTTTTGACAGTTTGCAGCCACATTCGGTATGTTTTTTAGTTTCTAATGAAATAAATTTCGAATAATATTTCAAAGTAGAAGAGATATATTTGTTAACTGAGAAACTACAAAAAATTCATTTTCATATGGGATCGTTGATAAATTTCTTTACGCGATCTTTGAGAATTTTACCCCCTCCCCTCCGCCCCGGACCCTCTTTGTCATGTTATTCAAAATCCCTCCTTAATGTGACATATTGTTCCGGTACTGTTTTTTGGCAAGCTTTTTTATTTATATATTTACATAGTTTATTTTACAGAATTGGTTAAGTTCTGACGCAGAAATTCGACTCCAAAAGGCGTTAAAATTCAAACATTAGCATATAAATTTTTAACATTTTGCTGGATGCGTGGGGTGGGGGGGCGCGAGAACCCCTTTTGTTGAGGAGTGTGGGAAATTTAGAGCGCCGGCACTGTTACATTCTCTGGTTATGTCACCACTGGTTATTAGACTTTTATTTTCTTTGTCGGAAAATTTACTTTAATTGAGACATTTACTTCAATTGAATTTCAAACATTTATGATATACCGAATGTCACGTCACTCTTTCTTAAACACCCCCGGCCCCCCTCATCGCGAATCTTCACGTTTCGCCAAACCCCCTTCTCCCAAGACTGTGAAGTTATTTATGAGCGATCCTCACATGCTTTATCAGCTTTTTGCAAATTAATTATGAGCTATCAGTAGAGCCGCATTTAGGATTCAATTCATTTATTTATCGACAATTGGCTTATGAATTTTTTTTATTCATTTGGCATGACTGCTGCCAGTCTCCTTGTCTCTGTCACATAAAGCAATACAACGATCTCTTCTATTAGACAAATCTCTTTAATTCTCATGAATAATTACATAATTGTGTTCCACACCATAGAAGGCTAATGCCAATTACGCATACAAGAGCGACAGCACATCTCCTTAGAGAATACTGCTGCCATCTGGTAGTGATTTAATGCGCTACTAAACACTGGAATCAACCGTAGCGTGCCACACGGAGTCTCGCTGAATTAAACATCGCGTTGACACAACGTAAAATGACTTATTGTCACTATAAAATTTATATTTGCATTATCACATTTAACTTTATCATTATGTTTTCAGCAATAAATTGATGGATTCTTAATGAAATAAATGTTATACACAGGTTACTGATCTATTTTTGAACAATATCGAACATAAAGAATTATCGAGCACAGGATGTGTAACCGAGCAGAGAATATTCAGAGTAAAGGCAATTTAGGATAATTTATATCAAATTAATTAAAATCGTTCTAATTTGATAATGCCGATGTTTAATAGACGAAAACTTTAAGTATCTATAACGTCCGCTATTTTAGTGTTTCCAGTTACAAAAGCTGATTCTAAGCTGTCGCTCACTCTATGTTCTTTCGTGCATCTCTGTTTATAGTATTAAAACGATCTCCCTCCTTTACCCGAATTAAGTCCTGGAAAAGTTTCGTCGAAATTTCGGTTAATTTTTTCAAAACCCCCAGCTGGAGAAACGGGTTTTGGTAACGACCTATTGGTTTCGAAGGTATGTGTCCCGGAGTACCTACGTATGGGAAGTATACCAAAAATACACAGAGCGATGCACACCTATGAAACGCGTTTTATGAAACCAAACTCACTTAAATACATTTGGACTCAAGAGTTTCATACAACGTACGTTTCATGAAAGTGCAAAAATTGTTTCTTGGAAACCCGTTTCATGAAATCATCAATAGAAAATTCACCGTTAGCGTTAGGCATCTCCTTAAAGATTAGCCTATCAAATTAAATTCCATGATACATATACTCCACTGGACCCCTGTTACTTTCTCATCAGCATCCACTTCAGTATCAGGTATACAATGTTATCTTATTTGTTCCGGCCCCCGCGTGTGGTTTACAAGACTACAAAATTAGTTTAACAAATATTCAGTATCTTCTACATTTTAATTGGACCTTTATTGTTGCAAACCGATGATTCGTGAAACACGTTTCAGGAAACGCGTTTCGTGCAAACGATGAACCCTCGTTTCTTGAAGCTCCATTTCTTAAGACACCATTTTATTTTTGATAATTAATGAAATTTCAAATACAAATTTATGAGTATATTTTGTCTGCTGATTCCACAAATTTTCTCATTTACCACCAAGTGACCCCGGACCACCAGTTGGCGTTACTTTAGTATTTCATTAAATTTAATCATTACTATAAAAATATTCAACATGAACTTTCACTTTTGTAACAAAAACAATGTATATAGTTATAGAACTAAGTTGAAACACTATTTCTAGGTTCATTAGAATACTCCATATCGCACTACAATCCAATAGAATCGTCTCGTGGCGTGAAACGTGTTTCATAAAACGTGAGTTGCATGAAACTTCGCATTCGCGTTCCGAAGTATTTAAACGAGTTTGGTGTCTTGAAACACGTTTCATCCGTGTGCACCGCGCCTAACTCAAGCGAACTTAAGTTTTCAAATTTTGAAGTGCGTCATCCATCACGGAAGTTCCTCACTTACCCGGACTAACTATGCTCCGAGTTACGTACGTTTGCATAAAAAAATCAACATGGCTGCCTCATGCATATTGCCAACTTCTACGAAATAAATGCTAGAAACACGCTTCCGCTCGGACGAGACCTGTAATATCATTTGCCTCCGCTGATATTAAGTGAGGTTAGAGTACTTCGTTAATATACTTCGTGTGACGATAACTCAAGAAAAAGATATTCATTAGGTTGCGAATCGTATTTAAGTATAACTATCAAAAGTTGCCACTAATATAATTTAGAAAAACAATTTAATAGTCATGAAAATTTCATTAAATGAACCTTAACCATAATTCTTTTAACAATAACAATGAACACTCACTTAACTCTGTATTGTTACTAATAACTTTATTAATATCTATTTTATACTTAATATGGAACGAAGTACTATTACGAAATTAAGTTTAATTACACTTTTGAAAGTTTGGGACAACCAATATACGAAGGATTCAAACAAGGATAGTCCAAATATTAAACAAGTAATCAGGAAGCACTAGCACATTTGTCACAGGAAGATTACGATCATACGATCTGAGCACATCGGCGCACACGAGCACTAAGAGCGATGTTCTGGTTGGTAACACATTTAACTTTCTCAAACATCCCGAATCATTACCAACGTATACGCGAAGAACACAAAATAATTATATCATTCTCCTTATGGATCGGTGGAGAAAGATTGCGTTGGCAATACTGTGTACCAACCTCAAAGCACTTAAACTGGGAGTAAATAATTAAATAAATAAGGAATTTACCATTAAAAAGAGCGGTTATCAACCACGTATGATCACAACTACGTATGCGGAGAAGAATAAAGTGATTTACAGTAGCTACCTTACAATAAACCTATAAAGTTAGTGCCTTTCCCTTCATGTTTGTTTTTCCTGGGTTACATCCCTTCCATGCAGACTTATCTGACGCCCAGTATAAGATTTGCAGTGATTCGGATAATCGTATCCGGATAATTCGTATGTTTTCGGGAATCTGATTTATGAAGGGGAATGTATTTCTGTCCGGCATGCAAATCTGTATCGTTTGACGGATTTGTATGATTTGGTGAAAATGTTTAAAACACTGAAGACATTCCCGGTAGTAGCTTACCTAAGGGGGGGGGGCGTCCACCTTGGGTCTCGACCTCTAAGGGGTCTCCAAAATGGTCAGAAAAAGCAATATAAATACGTAAAAATTACCTTAATTTTATTAAAATTGTATTGTAATAGTAAAATAACTAATAGCTATGCTTCTTAATACATAGAAATCCAATTCAAGTTTCAAATTTTCATACTTATTCTTTCAGACAGCTTGCAAACACGTATATGAGTTGCTGAAACATGGGGCCACCAGACTCCCCCGCCCCAGGACTCATGAGTTGTAGGTACGTTACTGCACATACTAGAACCCGATTTGAAATGTTTACCCTCACTGGCGAACGAAAATTCGCAATTTTATGAAAGCACTATTCAGGTAATAAAATACAGTTATCGTCAAGGGTGGTGGGTTGGGGGAAGGACTGTTTTTTCTGTGAAGATATAAGCAAATAATTTCATTCAATTCTTGATTGAAAAATTTGCCATTTACTGTTGTTCCATTTATAAAAACAGTACCATAAATTATCCGGCAACCCAACTTCTCTCCTTCCAAACTCCCTTCCCCAATTCTTAGTTTAAGTCCCCGACCTATTTCATGGGAAAGGTGCAATGTGTCATTCATTTGTTCTGCGTTCAATGGATTTGATTTGAATGGAGTGAAGTATTATAACTTCCAACACTTCCAACATGTGAAGTGTAGGAATGAAAGAATTATAGTGAACTTGAGACTGATCGTTAAATTCCGGCACTAAAGAAAGCGATGAACGTGACAGGCATACAGACTACAATGTCCCAAGTTATTTCATTAAAGTCAGTTACGACAGGAAAGAAGAAAATCTATAGACTTTGATTTCTATTTGCCTGAGAAAGAGCACAAGGAGCATTAGGCAGCTCTGGAAAGAATAAGTGGCACATATCACTGTGAAAATGAGATAGGACTTAGCACCTTTCCCGAATTATGTTTTTGTTGTTGTTCTCTTTTCCACTTTAATTTTATAGACATCATACAACTTTCATTCTGTATGACAAAGACATACCATTTGTTCCTATTTTTAAAATTTGAAGAATAAAGAAATAAGAATGTCTAATATAGATTGTTCCTTTGTAATAACTTTTTTCATAAATGGCACTTTGCACCTTTCTGTTGATAAGTAAGCATTTATAGTTTTTCTATTCATGGTTCCTTCAGGTCACTGGTACAGCCATGGCTCATACAAAAAATTATTCATGGGGATTCTTAAAAATGATTTTCTTTACAAACAAACTAACCTTCCTCTTCTGTAGGTGAGATATGCAGATGACTTATTTATTCTTAGGACCCACGGACTTGAAGCTCTTCAAAATTTTCTCGAATAAAACTCTTCATAATTAGTAGTATTCATGTGGAATATTTCCCACAAATCTACGAATTTCCTCGACTTCATCTCACTTTCTGATTTCAATTCTATCCAAACTAAAGTGAATATAAAACGTGGCAACACTCAACGATACCTTCATTCCGAAATTTGCTACCCACACCATGTTAATTGTTGCCTTCCTTATGCCTTTACAATCTGTGGTAATCCTTGCAAGGGAGTAGCCAACTTTTTGGTCAGAGGGGACAAGAATTTTGGACCGGGCTAGGGAGGTTAACATAATGTCACTTCTGTAGAAAGTGCACCGAAACGTCACACAATCCCCTATCAAAGAGTTTACAAGTCGTGAAGTTCGACAGAGATTACTCTAACCCAATGGAATGCAGACGTTAATTTAAAAAATGATAAAAAGATTATATTTAATAAAATGTTAAACTTTAATAAAATATATGATAGATTTCTATGTCAATTTATTGATCAGATGTGAGATTTACACCCGGAAAATTTAAATTATATTCATGTCTATTTAATTTTTTCTTTCATTTTGGGATATTTTTGCTCTTAGGCCCGTCTTGGGTACGCTTATGAATCCTTCAGATCTCCATTAGTACCTTATAAAACTACACGAAATCCTTACTAAACGCCATTATATCATCGATTAATTGAAGAATAGAGTTTCACCTCCTAGTTCAAATGTTCCTAAATCCATTAACATCCACCAATCCATTAACTTTTAACTTTTTGTACGTTTCCTTGCACATAGAATTCATTCATAAGATGTCATGTAAGGAGAAAACGATGTCTTAACATATGTGCACAAATGAATTGTGAATGACGATGTAAATTACTACTTGGGAGCCGCTAAAGAGAAGAGAGACTAGCAAGTTCTCAATATTAGAAAAATCTGGATACAGTAGGGGAAAGGGGCTCCAGCAAGAAGAATGAGGAAGGCCAGAATACTTGTGCAGTTCGAAAAAATCCTGCTGGTATCATGGAAAAGAAATATAACAACAGCAATCTTGACGATGTCGGCATTTGTAGATACATACGTACAACTTACACAGAGTCGTTTATATTTGCGTAAGGGAAGTGCGTTATGTGTAGAAACCCGGGGAAGGTACGCAGTAGCGAGGTTAGATTGTGCTCATGCACGAGCAACGTCCCTCTGGTGTCACAGGTGGCAGCGTTCTTGCTCTTCAAGTCATCCAGGGTTCAATTGTGGTGCCCCGGTAGGGCCAGAAAAAAATTGTAGCTTTTCACATTAATGTCACAGTTCATATACCTGTAAAAGCGAACCCTCCTTTCTCTATCCACCTCCTTATAGTATCAATAACTCTAACCTTTACTAACAACTCCTACTAACCCTTCCATGTGGGCCAAGTTGTCGGTATCCAGCTCAGTGGCCCACCTACTAACAGTATCCCCGACCACCCAACTCCTACCTCCTATCGCTCCATGTAGATAAGCTTCAATAGCACGCTACATTTCCCATTTACAAATACAGCAATGGAAGAAAATGCGCGAGCAGCGCCCCCACTTCGCCAACAATCACAGTCCATAGACTTACGTAAAATAGACTCAGCGGTCTCTGTTGTAGGTTGTCCGTGATAACATGAGACAGAAGATACTGTGAGGAGTTACCACCTCTCTCGCACACCCGCTTAGAGGAAGGAAGGAGGGAAGGTGCGCAATGACTTGTAAGCAGCAGTCAGCAGTTAGAGAGGAGAATCAAGTTCCCCCACCCAAGTTGATGTGCAAGTGAGACAAAGACACCCAACTTCGTTTTCCCCATAGGACAACTGGTTCATAAAACCGCTGAGTCTAATTATATTTGTGCGTATGAGGTCATACAGTTAGAGGCGTGAAGAGGGGGAAGGGATTTCCCCTTCCATGGTCAACAATTTGCGCTAAGAATTTCTTCACTCACGTCGCCTCCTGTACTACATGGTACATACAAATAAACGAAGTTGTTTTACGTACAAACACGGTTGTTTGTATTGCATGTGTCTTATTTTTAAGTGAATTTTAATTATCCGAACAATCCCTGACAACATTAGTTCGCATAACGACTTGTGAGCAGCAGTCAGCAATCAGAGAGGGGAATCGAGTTCCCCCACCTATGCCGATGTGCGAGAGAGACATACACACCTTACATCGTTTTCCCCTTCAGAGGACCGGTGCATAAGACTGTTGGGTCAATTTATCTTTAAGTGTACGGAAATAAAGTCAAACGCCAATCTAAATTTGTAATCGAGTTTTAAAATCACAAAATAATTGTCCTTGTCCAACAGTAAAAATCAGTAGAGTGAATAATTAATTAATTAGAACTCATTTGGTGGATATTTCCATGTTTTGTGAATAGTTGACTTGAGTTGAATATCTCCTCCCTTTCAGTAGCCAACCACACTCCTAGTTCTACGCCCCCCTCCCACCCTCCGTACTGTCGCCAGTACATCGCTGACCGGCCTGCCATCCTGTGGCAGTTTCTTCCAAGAAGAAACGAGGCAGTCGCGGGTAGCGAATCGCTTACGTAAGTACGAGTTGCTGCTCCGGCGCCCAGTCGTCCTGATTCATTTGCAGTCGGGACCTCGTGCAGTAACTCATATGAAGCACTGATGTGGCTCTATATTCTTTCCTTCTTCGTTTCAGAACTATCTTTATCGGTTGTGAATAGACATTGAAGATCTACAATGAATATGGTGCGCTTACGTGACCTACCAGGTATGTAAATGTGTTAACAGTGATTTTATGTTGTATTTCATGCTTTATGTGAAAGGATGTGCTCATTATATTACGAAGGATTCTGTTGATTAGACTTAGTTATCATTGAAGTTTCAGTACGAAATGTACACACTAAAAGGTTGTTTATCGTTATTTGAAAAATTCGTGAGTGCTGCTGCATTTAAACTTGTTTTCTTGACTATATCACATGAATGAAATATCAACTCATTTTCAACTCGCTAACTTCACGCTTTGTGTTAGTGTAAGCAAGTGATATGTGCGAAGTTTGTTTTGACTCGCAGTCAAATGTTTTCGGGTGTAGATTTTGCCGCCATTTTAGGTCCCCGTCAGACACGAAATGGCGGGAGAAATACATACGATATCGAAAAGATTCGAGGGAGTGATGGGGATTATTGGGTACTTACATTGTAACGGAAAAGTGATCATGAGCTGTGTAAAATGTTAAGACTTTGCAAGTTTTATTTCAGATTTAATAACAGTTCAGATATTACTTTGGAGCTACATACGTTCTTGTTCTCATTTTTGTTATTTCTCCTCATATTGTGTTCAAATAGGTAGTACCTAATATATTCTGCGAATGTTTGATCGAAGAACAGCAACTCGAGGAGTATTTGTAAGAACTTTTGCATGTATTTGACAGCACGAAGGTAATTTTTTATTACTTCTCTTTCTATTCTAAATCTAGCTATCTTCTTCAATTAACATTATTTTTAGAAATAAAAAACAAAATTTAAAAAATATAACTTACCATTGCTGGAGAAAACAATTCGCCGAAAGAAACTTTAACTAGATCTTTACATTACGTACTGCATTCCATTGTTCATGTTTTTTTCTTTTATTTACTCGTTTCGCTCGCTGGAAATCTGAGATTGCTCCAGAACCTCCTTTGGCGATTTGTCCCAGCATGTTCGCTGGTGAGTTCCATCCCCAGACACTTTATAACGTTTTCCATTTGCTGCTCCGAGTGCGCACTGGTGCACCCCGAGTGCAAAAATAAGTTGNGTGCACGAATGTTGTTTGTTCTATTTGACAGAGAAGTTGCACCAGTGCGGGGATATGGTTGTTCCATTTGTCTATCGAGGCGCGCTCACCACGTACTGAGTGCAACCGGACGTGATCTAACAATTTTCTCAGCGGAGGCACTGGCCATTGTTGAGGTTTCGTTCCTCTGTGGATAACGCATCCATGCTATCAGTTTATTGCACGTATTATCTTCGCGTGAAAACTCCTCAGATGAAGGGTAAGAGTTGTACGTCGAATTAATGCTGCCCAAAAGATAAATAATTATCAAGATAATGGATTTCCTTTCGTTAATCCGATTATGTACTGATGAAAAGGCAATATTGCATTATATGCACATGAAAACGAGAAGGCAATTTGTTGATACATCAGTAATTGTTTATATTAAATTATTGTAGTTTCGTTAACTTTTGCGGCTAACGATAGCCAAGCCAGAATCATGCATCCCGCGTGCAGCAAAGATATTCCATTTACTAGGTTCACTCCCTCGGGGGAGTGGGGACGCATTTGTCCGGTGCTAGTGGACACTCAGAGCAGTATGTGGAAAAAGCTATTAGGTCTTTGTCACGTTCAGCGTAGGTAGCTCCCTGAATTCGACAACAATGTGCGTTGTTATTCGCAATCCAATTCTTTTCTTGCCCCTCCGATGGCTCAGGACTATTTCTTCACCGAGTCACTCGGGTAAAAAAATTCCGGGCGGAACTAGAGAAAAAGTTTGTAGCTCTTTTACTTCAATGTCCCAGTTCACATAGTTGTGACTATTGNCTTCTTCTGTCCGCCTCCTACTTCTCCTAGCATCACTAATTCATGATATTGCCAACTACTCCTCACTCATACGTGGGCCAAGTTGTTGGTACATCCAGCTAACCCACCCACTAACAATAGCGCGACCACCCACCTCCTATCCTCTATCGCCCCGTGTAGATAAGCCGCAATAGCACTTAGCTACATTTCCCATTTACAAATATAATAATATGAAAAACATCTTTCATTACGAGGTAAACTTGGGGTGATTGTCTGTTTTCTATGCGGTTAAATGCGCTGGGTAGAAATAATTGTGCACACCTTACAATCTAGAACTATATGGCGAGACAATTTTTGTTTTAGTTTGTGTGTAATATGAACAGAAACTCATAATGTTTATTAACTCATTGAATATCAGTCGCAGTAAATTGCTTTATTGTACTCAACTTGGTCATAGGCAATTTGCAACAGCTCTCTTGACAATGAATAATTTATTATCAGTTTCACTGACTTGATGTTGGTACAGAGCTTGTACACCGTGTAGCCAACGCTATACTTCGCCATCGTCCATAAGAGTAATGATGTTTGTACCTCGCGTTATGTTGGCAGGACATTCTTATTTCTTTAAACTTAAATCCATCGCCAACCTCGGNTTCACGTGCCCTCTTGGTTCTATTCTGTTCTTTCTGCTTCGAGCGTGTGGAAATATTACCTTGTATCTTTGTTTATTATATTATTAACTTATATTTCTTTACAACAAATAGCCGTCTTTGTGACTACTATTAATATTAATTTGGATATAACTCGAGTTTGTAGCAGTTGGCAATTTGTGTTAGGCAGCCATTTTGCAGATTTTCGACAGGACTACGTGTATATATAGAGTATACTTTGAGTATATAAAGGGTGCTTTTCATTCGAGAAGTCTTGTAGTTAACGTGGTAATCCGGATTATCGTGGTAAGACCAACGACTTGAATATAAAATAGATTCAGCGGTCTCGGTTTTAAATTGTCCGTGATAACATGAGACAGAAGATAGTGCGAGACGTCACCCGCTAGGAGGAGCGAAGGCGAGCAATGGCTTGTGTGCAGCAGTCAGCTGTCAGAGAGGGGAATCGACTTCCCCCACCTATGTCGATGAGCGCGAGTTTTCCCCTTGGACGATCAGTACGTAAGAGCTCTGAGTCCGTTTTACATTTATGTCTATGGATAAGGCAAAAGTACTTTTCATTCAACATGGTAAGAGGACGCGTTCCTTTCGTTTTTGTTTTCGAGTCCGTGCATTAATTCGTTCGACAAGTCAGGAAAAGAATCGGTCAGAAGCGGATATTGATCTTTTTTGTACAGTTATAAGAAACATGGCAGTAAAAAAATTAATGACGAAATTTGAGAATGAACTTTAAACGAGAATTTGTCCGACCCGATGATTCATTATTGGAATGTTTACAAAAATATCAGAAAAGGTATTCGGAACAAATGCCTGGCAACTCTAGGTTATTATGTTCAAATAGTTTTTTACGATACTTCTTTGCCTCATTTCTATTCTCTTTTTACTATCCCTTGTTTTACCGCCATCAACGAATCCATTTTAAAACATTACAAATTAAAATGAAAAAATTCATACAATATTGACAAATACTGTATGAGTGACAAGCTCCGGAACTTGTGTCACGCAGAGTGGTTGGTGCTCGCCGTGTGTAACAAGTTGTGTTAGGTTGCCATATAGGCAGCGGCGGATCACTACCATAGTTGGGGCGAGGGGTGGGGGGAGGCATCTGGGGAGCATTTCTGTTTGAGAATCATGGTTTTACAACACAAATTATAAATATTATATTTAAGATAAATACATCAACTCATCAAATAATCCCCCCCCCCAGGGGACTTACATCTAGTAAGTACGTGTTTGGCGAACACAGGGCCCCGAGCTGAGTCTGGCATTACTTCCACTTACTTGTCCCATGCTCCTTCCTTTCTCTTTCCTGACCTTCCTTTGTCACCTCTTTATTCTTTTCGATCCCGACGCTATTAGGGCTAGGGTATCTTTCATTTTCCTCATTTTTTGTCCTCAAAGTTTTGATGTATGTTTTGAGATATGTTTTGGTGTGTTGTAATTCAGGAGAGCTTTTAGTGGGTATTGTTGAGTCATTCGGCGAGTCCCACACGCGGGGAGAGTCATGTTAGCTCTCCCTAGTGCGTAACTGCATTTTCCCTACATGTACTGAATTTTAGGGCTCCAATGACCTTTGGTGTCGACGAGCCGTAAAGCCCCACACAAAAAATCATCAAATAATCAACAATATTAAACAGTAATCGAATTTATTTGTTGTTTAAAGTGGTAAAGTATGCCTTTGTCTGTCGAGGGTTCAAGTCCAATGGGGGGAAAATAGCCCCCTTAGCTCTTCCCCATATATCCGCCACTGGCCATAGGGCATTATTTTCAGTAAAGGAGAGTAAAATATTCTCCCAGGATAGTCCAATATTTATTTATTGTTCCTTTGAAGTCCTACTTGCATAGTCATTACTATCGATTCACATAAATTATTTTCAAATATTATTGTACACAATAGCAGCGATTGGGAATCAAAAGTGGTGAGGGGAAAATTTTGACAATTTAAATTAACATGAGATTTTCTATATATTTCCACTAAGTATAATTTAAATCATGATATAAATCAAACGAAACACAATTGGTGATTACCACATCAAGGATGGTGTAATTTTTATTATTATTCCGTTTTAGACGGTTAAAATGAAATTTTTATCTTCCCTTAAAAAAGTGTCCCACCACCTCCACGCCCCCCACCCCCAATCTCCGCCTCTGATTGTAAATGTGAGTTTTATTTATGAGTAGCTGCGAAAAGTTTTAAACTTTCGAACAATTTCATTCACCAAATCATATTAATAGTAATATTCTTTCTCAAGAAATGGTTTGGTTTTGACTAGTGTTTGAAGTATAAACCTCAAATAGTAATACCAAATACTCAATAGTATCGGACACCATTGAAGTGTCGATACTTATTCTGCATCGATACTATCGTTCGAATCCTATAGTTGTGACTCCATCTTTTAGATTTGTTTAGTCAACCGGGATGTCATCAACTACAGAATTAATGTAATTGTTCCGAATTTCTGCGAATGAAATTTTTACAGAAATCTTGCGAAATATTGGGAGAGTAATAACACCCGCACCCCATCTGTGACCCCTCAATTCCCACGCCCACCGCCAAATGAGGAACGCTTTGAATAAACAAGAAAAGCGCAGTTCGACTTGTCTAAATCCATTTCAATCCATTTTCGGTACACTTTCAATCGATCGGATTGGCACGCGATGGGGTTTGGCAAAATGTTGTCCCAGGAATAAAACAAAAGGGTCGTATTTGTTTATTTGTGACCTCGTTTTTTCTCATCACGTTTATATTATTTTAAGCTTGAAAAATTAAATTGTGTATTTTTTATTTTTAAATAGCATTTTTAATACATAGTATTTTAATAAAATGTGTTCATATCTTTATGTATGACAGGATAATTTCGAATATTTTTTTTTATTTTCTCTCTCCGGACATGTCACGTAAAATATTAATTCTGACAGCATTTGTTATTTATTGTAGTTTTTTGTAAATGGGAAATGTAGCGTGCTATTGAAGCTTATCTACATGGAGCGATAGGAGGTAGGAATAGGGTAGTAGGCTATTGTTAGTAGGTGGACCGGTTAGCTGGGTTAGCCTACAACTTGGCCCACGTGGGGGTGTTGGTAGGAGTAGACATAGTACGAGTAAGCTATACTAGGAGCAGTAGGAGGTGGATAGGAGAGTTCGCTTTTCAATAGTCACAGCTAAATGAACTGGGACATTTTTGTGTCCCCGCCGAGAATTGAACCCGGAGTGACTAGGTGACGAGCAAGCATGCTATCCCCTGAGACCGGAGGGGCTGACATACCCTACCTGAGCACGTCATGCTGAAAAGACCTGCTCTATATCATATTTCTGCACAGAAACCTTCCAACAATTACGTGACATTGCAACCCGCATTACACCTATGAAACTAATGCGTTGGCTAAGGCGCCATGCACACCGCTGAAACGCGTTTCATGAAATTAAACTCATTTAAACACATTTTGGACACGAACACGTTTCACGCAACGTGTGTTTCGTAAACCACGTTTTTTCAAATTGTTTCATGGAAACGCGTTCTATGAAACGCGACGATTCTATTGGGTTTAAGCTGGGCTGGAACTACATTTATTTCGCTTATCCATTGCCCCTTCCCCTCTCCCACGGAAATCGCAGATTTGTCAGTAGGGTACCATCTATAATCAGTTATAAATTAAATACTTTCCTGTAAATACACGTAAGTATATACGCTCAAAACAGATCTTGTAGCACATGATTCCTTTGGTAATACTATATCAAGTATACATACAAAAAAACTATTAGCGAATTGTCATCAAATTTCTGGATTATAAAGAAGTTCGAAATCTTCCCGACCACAATATATTTATTTTATTGTAAATAACGACTTGAGCGTCATTAAAAAATAAATAATAACTTTTTTTTATTTCGGCGGTTGAAGAGAGGAATGTATTTTTAAAAGAAAAAAATTGTTGCCCCCATCTTTCAGCTAAATTATACTACAATGTGCGGTTTCATGAAATGGGTTTTCATTGGTGTACACTGCACCTAACTTAACCATTACAGTATTTTCGTCATATACAGAAATTAAATTACTTTATAAAGTATAGTTCGTCTGAATACTTATTCCACAAAATTCAAATTCATCACTTTCAGACTATCGGTTAAACATAGTTTGAAACACAAGTGTTTCGACTGTGATTTTTTTTGTGAACGTTTAAATTTTTATTCGCCTGAAGAGGGGTATATTCACAGTAGAAACACTTGTGTTTTAAACTGCGGGTAACTAATATCCTGAAAATGATCAATTTGTGTTTTATTAATTTTAATTACTTTAAATTAATACTTCTATAAATGTCTACTGACTGTCTCTTTTATTTTTTTAATTGCTCCTTCCTTTTATTTAAACATCTCAATTTATTCGATGTTTGAGCCGTTCCATTTAGCCTTCCCCATGGAAGTTTCCGTCCCTAACCAGCGTGAAGGTAGGTACGAGTCTACTATCAATCTTTTATCATCTGCAAAGTTTTTGTTTGTTCTATAAATTATGTTGTCGCGTCATACACAGCTTAATTTTGTTTTAATTTTACTAACTAGATACTTGTACTAACACCTCGACGTGGGCCAAGTTGTTGGTGAACCCAGCTGACCCTAACAATAACCCCTACCACCCACCTCCTACCTCCAATCGCCCCATGCAGATTAGCTTCCATAGCACTAAGCTACATTTCACATGTACAAATACTAAAGAATATGAATAAGGTTCATTGAAGACATTTAGGGATTCTTTCGTGTTGGAGATATAAATTAAAATTGTATAATTTTTTCTTAGTCAGAAATATCGGCAAAGTGATTGTTTTTCTCTGAATAACAGCAATCTTAAAATTCAACATGCAACAATACCAATTTTAGCCAACGACGTACGTCTAGAGTGACCGTTTATCAAGTGATGGAATTGCATATACTTCTTCCTTGATAACTCTCCGATGGTCGCTTCGCCGCACACGTGTTCAACGCGAATGATTTTGGGAAGATGCTGGGAACTTGTTGGGTTGCTTCTCCTAATTACGCTTCGTTGACTATATCGCCGCTATGTTGCACAAAATAAGCAACTTTCTTGTTTCATTGTTAGTTGTCTATTGCCCTTGGAAAAGTGCGTCGCGAGAAATGTCACATCGAGTGAAGCACGCTCCCACTCATGTTTGTATTTTCCGTTCACTTACGACGCACTCCTCGCCATGTAAATGTCATTCACATATATTTCTCAATTTATTCTTTATTCTCCTACTTTTCTTATCTAACTTTTACTCATTTTTCTTATTAGTTTTGTATTAAATGAGCCTACTACTTGATATTTTGTGTTTTTTACCCATAAAATTGTAAACTTTTAACATTTATTAAACTGCGTTATAATATAATGGATAAACTGAGGACTATTTTGTTTCTTTTCAGCTCAATTCTAAGTTGATATTTGTTGCTAAATTGGGTTACTAACTCCCTGATCAATTTTTTATATTTTTTATATTGTTGTATTTATAAATGTAGCGTGCTATTGAAGCTTATCTACATGGAGTAATAGGGACTATTGTTAGTAGGTGGGTCGCTTAGCTGGGTTTATCAACATCTTGGCCTTCGTGGAGGGGTCAGTAGAAGTTGTTAGTAATAGTTAGAGTTATTGCTTCTAGGAGGAAGTGGACGGAAGAAAGAGGGCTCATTTTTCAGTAGTCACAGCTATAGGAACTGGGACATTAATGTGAAAAGCTACAAATTTTCTGGCCCCACTGGGAATCGAACCCGGGATGACATGGTGATGAGTGACAATACTACCACTTGAGCTACGGGTGGGGGAAAATCAATTTGATTATATTGTAAGCTAATCAATTTAATTATATTGTAAATAGAATGAACAAGCCTTTACATGCAACTTGCTCATATTGTTTTGACATCACAAAAACCTTCACTTGTAACTTGTTCATCGTTCTTAATAAGTATGATAGTTTAATTTTCGTATGTTCGACAATCCCTTTTCAAAATTATTTCCTTGTTCTATGTCTTTTTATCATAACCAAAATTCGTGGTGAAAGTTTCTTGAATATAATATACAAAAATATGTTAGTTTGAGAAATACAATCATCTATGATTTTAAACCCTTTTTTGCATTTAGAAATCGGAATAAGATTCAATTCTCCACTGGCCGCACTCAGTGCGGCACGCACCCACTAGCGAGACTGTAAAACGTGCGCCCACCGGAGGTTTAAAAACCAAACAAAAACAATTTATCAATGACCAATTATTTTGACTAGTTTAAATCTATTTGGTTTTTTATATCTTCTAGATCCGGGATAAATTTTCTGAACTAAAAACATGAGGGAAGAACATTAGATGTATCGGATTACATTTGGAACACTTAACTTTATCATTGATTTAGCTACTCTCCGGGAACAAGCAAGGGACCACCCCATCAATTCCGATAAAGGACCCTTGGGCAGTGGCGGATTTAATATTTATAAAAGTAATCATTTAATAAATACGTACTGTTATCCATTAATTTTTAAAATTAAATTCTAGATATTAGTGCAGTAAAAATTCGAGATTGATAAAACAAGAGTATTAATGATATTCCCGCCCAAGAAAAATCCGCCACTACCCGGAGGAAAACCGGAGGAAAACCCGGGTCAGGATGAAAGGGGCTACAGAGATAATGTACACATCCAAAGTGCCAAGGTTGCGAACAGTTAGAAATGAACTATTAATACACAAAGGGAGTAAAATCAACATGAATGAAACAAGGAATTTAATCAGTATCTAGAGTACTATAACAATGGCGTGATAAAGTATAAGAGGAATGAACATCACTTACATCATCCGAAGCCAAATGAAAAACAATATTTATTAGGAAATCGACTTCTTTTATTTTAAAACATCAGTATTTTAAAATAAATAAATAAAATTTATTGTAAAACCAGCACACGACCATGTGGGGGTAATTAACTAATTAACTCCCCCGAATCGAGCAAGGGACAATCCCATAAACACAAACTTTTAAAAAAAACTTGATTTCAGTGAAAGTGGACATAATATCCTGATGCGAATTGGCTACGACATGTTTTGCCTAAAAATTATTTTTAGCGAGGAAGAAGAAAGACAGCTGACGATCAAAGTTCGCAGATTTGACAAAAAGTGCCCAATTGTTTCCGCAAGGAATTTTCGAATTTTATATTCGAATTTTCTATTATAATATCCTGATTTACAAAAAGGAAGAATTGAATTCTTCTTTCATAATCATTTGTATTACATCCAAGTCACCTATGCCAATAAATATACTCATTTTCTTACTACCAGAATTAAGTGTGCGACATATTGTTCAAACGCGCGGCAAAATTCACATCTTTATTCTTCCTATACTACATTATACTCCTTTATACTCTTCCTATACTCCTTTATACGAAACAGTCTCGTTCACGAACACAATGCTCGCAATAGGAATAATATTCATCGCCCTAGAGTGTCAACCACTCTTTGCCAAAAAGGACCTTATCATTCGGGAATCGTTCTATATAATTCCCTG
>NNCF01126271.1:328602-382998 GCA_002313205.1 Laupala kohalensis
ACTATACTCAGAATAATCTATAGTTCGATAATAACTTGTACATGTAAATTTACAAACATATTTGCGTTAAATTACAAACATATTGACATTATATATGTATTATAACTCGCAGCTAACTTTTTATCTTATCTAGGAACTGTTGCTGAAATTTTTGAATCTGCCTCTGCCTTAGGGCCCTTGATCGGAATTGATGGGATGGTCCCTTGCTTGCTTCCGGAGAGAAAATTAGTTTATTGTCCTCCACGTGGTCATACGCAGTCTGTACTGTTTTTTGAAAATAAATTTATTATTATTGTTCTGTGGATGATTCTATCTCAACATGCCCCACCGGTGGCAGAGGTGGTAGTGTTGTTGGTCAACCCGATGGGGCCAGAAAATTTGTAGCTTTTCACGTTAATGTCCCAGTTCATATAGCTGTGACTAATGAAAAGCAAACCTTCCTTCCTCTATCCAGCTCCTTCTAGTATCAATAACTAACAACAACTACTTACTAACCACTTCTACTAACCACTCCACGTGGGTCAAGTTGTTGGTAAACCCAGCTAAGCGGCCCACGTACTAACAATGACCTACCACCCAACTCCTACCTCCTATCGCTCCATGTAGATAAGCTTCAATAGCACGCTACATTTCCCATTTACAAATACAACAAACAAAACATGACATAGTTGTTGTTTTTAGTTCCAAAGAACGTTAAAAATAAAAGATATATCCAGATAGTGTTGGGACATGATGATAGTATATGAAAGATGGTAAAACCCTTCACTTTATAACGTTCATACTAATTTGAAATGAAATAGATTGCATATTTGCATGAATATTTAACGTTAAAATAAAAAATGTATATTATTCCGAACTAACTGATAATTTCAGAATATTTATATCAATAATAAATGTATAATAATATTCTTTGAATGTACTAAAATATGCAGGGCTGTGAGTATTTTTGTCACAAGATCATTAAACTAAAGAATTACAGCATCAGAGTTTGAATAAATTTCAAGAGGAATAAACGTTATTTTGATATTAACAGTTATTAGCAGAATTTACATATATGTAAATGTACAAACATGTAAATTTATAAGAAAACGTGGATTTTCTAGGGATTCCAAAGAGCTCTAAATATTAATATGTCGATAATTTATTCCAGTCATATTGAAGTTTTTGAACATACTGAAAACATTTGCACACATATGAAACAAATTTAATTGCATCCAATTCTCAGCAAGCGAGACAAATCTTAGTTGGTAATATTACTTAAATGTGTATCATATATTTCATTCATATTGTTTTTTTGTTGTTTTTTTTGGTTGGGGCTTTAGGGCTCGTCAACATCGTTCATATTGTTCTTTTTTTGCAAATAATAATAATAATAATAATAAACATATTATAAATGTAATCCAAATAACCATCAGAAAATGTATTATCAAACTTAATTAATGAAATACGAAATTAAAATACTGGGATCGGATGAAACACTAAATTACTATTGATCGCTCCTATTCTCAAAAATATTATCGTTTGTTTTGGAGTGAATTTTATGACATTTTCTGAGCTTTATTTTTCAAGTTTTAAATTGTGTTTCGTTTATTTGTATCTAATTCTGACGAAGACATGCTTTCTTTTGTTTACATTTAAGGCGAGTTAACGTCATACTCATTTTATTTACGCTAAGTTGGTAAAAGGTTCTCCTTCACGGTACCCGATTTTGACCGATTGGATTGGAAATCGCGCGCGAAAAAGAAATTTAAGGTGAGTGCTTGTTTTTCCTACGATAAATTGCTAGTTTAAAGTATGTTGTAGTCGGTAACACTTGCTCTCAAATAATGTTCTTGTTATTATATAAGTGTAGATATAAGACAAATTTAGATAAATTTGATGTGTTGATCGTTTGTGAAAGAAATAATTTTTCATAGTTATGGGCTATTCGTATTTTTCATGTGTATTATCGTTTTACTGATTCAATTGCTATTTAATGATTTATGAATATGTGATGGATGAAACTATTTTCCGAAATGTTACCTCCAAACATCAAATTTAGTTCTACAGATGTTCAGTCAACCCTTGTTTTTGTCTAGTTATTGAATATTTTATAGTGTATTGTCTTGAACTTCAGAAAAAAATTACAGAATGTTACTTATAAATAAATAAACTTCAGTAACGTCAGTTAAAATGAGTCATCAGGTCAAGCGTATCAGTTTCACACATTATCTTAACTACCAATTTCTTGAACTGCGTATTGAACTGTGTGGATTAATTTTGATAAATAGTATTTTGGGAGAAATTATTTCATGTTCATGATTTTATTAATAATTGTATTTAAATTTATGGGTTATGCCATACGTACTAAATTAATATCGCAGTGTCCTCTCGGAAAATTCGCAATAGAAATTTGACCTGTGACGCAGTAATATTTTCTTGATTGTTACACATAACAATAATTTCCGACCGTGCCTTCGTAGTTCAGACTTTTACTCATGACTCAACGTATGGACAATATTATGAATCAAAACGTGGATGTTATTATGTCGAAACTGATTTGTATTTTTAGTAGCTCAATTTGTTTTTTGAGATCACCAAATTTTCTCCAATTTTAAATTTTGATCGGAAACGTTATTTTATTCCTCAACATCCTTGCACAGGCAGGAAAGAAAATGTAATTCAATGTCTAGCTTCTTGAATTTTCGGATTGCCACGTTAATTTTCAAATACATGAATTATCTGTAAGAATAAATATAAAAATTGCGGTTGTTCTTCAGTAAAATTGCTGATAGGTCAAAACGTGTTTTTCGAGTCATGTTGGCATTCTATCGTTTGTGTATTGTTTCGATGAGAAAATAACGAATTGATAGAATGACAGATGAACATCAATACGCTAGCACTTCTAACTCTTGGTATTGTTCAATTCATTCACACGTTTGTGTTCATTTATAAAATAAGAGCCAATAAAGCTTAAAATCATTTAGAACGCTGTACGTTCTTATTTAATGAATAGGTTAAAGCTGAAAAAGTTGGAAAGAATTTTGTTTTACTATCGCAAGAACGATTTTTCTTGCTTATATTGTTGAAAATTTTGTTGGCGGCACATGAAAAAATACCACGAAACAAAATTTTGCACAGTAATGTGATAATATTGTGATTTACAATTGTTAATTGTGGGTGTAGAAACATTGAGTAGTATTGACGAACATCAACGTATGTTACGAGAGCATATTTCAGTATCCGTATGACACATGAATTAATTTATTCGACAGTCCTGACAGTTGAATTTGTTTCAGAAAAATTCTGAATTTTTGCCCCGCTATTTCAGCACGTTATTTAATTTTTCCCAAGGCGAACAATAATTATAAAGTTCTAGCAATTTTTTTTTCGGTTTCTTTAAAACTGAATTTCAATGTTACCTTAAAGAACCCGTCAAATTAAGCCCATTTTGTGGATAACTCAGTTATTCGATTACAATAAAAAATAATTCAATTATATAATAATTTGCGTTAAACATTAACAATTTGTGATATTTTGAAAATAGAAGAGATACTGTCTGTGTTATGTTACGACTGGCAGCTCTGTCGAGATAAGTCTCTCTTCCTAGTCCCTACCATACTGATGGTGTATCGAAGCTCTAGTGAGGGAGGCAGGATATTAGTGTAAGTGTACAGGAAGAGGAGTCTCATCTTTCGACTTTTGTTTCCGGTAAGTAGTTTTCTAGGGTCATGCTCTGTGAAAGATGGTGGACAATAATTTTTTAAACCACAAACCTTATACCCGCCTTTTTAATTACAATTATATTCTAAATGTTTCAGGTCGGAGAATGGTTGTTCTGCAAAGCAGCTGTACTTGCATTCCTCTCAATGGCTCGATCCGTTGTTGCGCACATTGTAGGAGTGCTTTAAGGCAACATCGGGCCATCCAAAGAGATTTGCAGCGAAGACGCGTCTCCCTCCGAGCACGAGGTTCCAGTCCCTTGTTACGCGACAACTGTTCAGGTAATCGTTTTCACATTTTCCTTTCTTAATTCGAGCCATAAATTTATTATGACAACTCACATTTTGGGTTTCTATATTGTAATGAGAAAGAGTTCGAATTTTGAAAAACCAGTTTTTCCGCGGAAAAATTCGTGCGGTAACTGAATGGGGTGGATGAACACTCAAATTTGCAGTCCTCAATAATTAGCTCCTATTACTTTTTACTCACAAAAATGGTATCACTTCTGACAACCACTTGCTCTAAGAATGGCTAAACAATAAATGATTTAAGACTAAACTATAGAATTAAATTCCTTCTATATATTTTCTGACGTTTACAGGAAAGAAAACATTTCCGTTTAGAACTTTTTCACTTTTGCCCTTCTCACTTTTCAAAAGAAAGGGGAAATTCCAGTTGTTGGAATTTTCCATCTAATTTGTTTATAACTTATGTATAATAGAAATTGAAGTTATTACTCAAGGATACATCACAAAGAAATATAAAAATTTGTAGTTTCATGTTTACTCCTGAGCTTTCATTAGTGGAAGTTTGTCTTTGACTATACAGTAACTTATCAGTTTCACTCTAGTAATGTTTCTTCAACTGAAGTCATACATTTAATGAATTGCTACGCTTCATGAAAATCAGGGAAATAAAAATGGATAATTTACAGTTTTCCAAGATGTTTGAGATGATTCTTCTTGTATTTTGTCTCAATACTTAATGAGCGGAGAACTTCATTTTTATGTTGGAATGAACATTGTTCCTATTATTCATTCAGGAAAATTGAGTAAAGAAAATGAGGAATAAAAATTTCATCAACTAGTCTCCAACAAAGTTAATATTTATTGAAAATAACTGTAAAAAATGTGGATTGGCTAACACAGGAAAAAAATTGTTTTGTAAAGGATATTACATATTTTATTAAAGGGCAAAATCAACAAAATTTGGGAAAGGGGCATGACAAAATCAACATTAGTTTACAATACATACACTTTATACACAACAACTACACACACACACCATCAACCAATATCTAGCAGATGTAATACCCAACTGGGACATAACTACCATATCTACAGATGGGGTAATAATACCTCCCCAATTTTTTACAAGTCCCAAAACCAGTATTTGCATCCCAAGAAATGTTAAATCCTACAACACAATCGAAAATAGCACAGTGGAATGCCTAAAGTACATACGAACATGAATATCAACACATTACATATTGTACAACAATTAATACCATAGCCCATGTACTCTACATTTAAGAGTTCTGTTGAGGCTATTGTATATACACACTGGCAATAAGATGCCCTAAAAGAGAATGTCTTCATCACCTTCATCCAAGAGATTAGCAACAGTTGGAACTTCTATATTTGCATTTAAGTATTCCTGTTTCTTAAGTTCTGCTGCTGCCTCTGCTTTCTTACGCAGAATCCTCTTCTTGTCTTGAATCTTTTTCAATCTGTACAAGAATCAAAAATTCTCAAGAAATTGTTCACTACCAGTGGTGCAACAAAAGTTCTCATTTTTTGTTGGTTTCACTTTTCTAATCTTATCATTCTGCCTCTTCTAAAAGTATTGAAATTGCAACATTTATAATCATTTTCTCCCACCCTCATAAAACAGATAATTGTATGATGTAATGAGAATTATATTAAAATGATAGCAGACAGATTGAATGTCTTAACCTATTAAATTTAATTGCAATTTGCCCAGTAAGCTACTAGTCATACAAATGTAAACTTGTCATTTCATGATTGTGCAGCCAAGGCACATGAACTTTTAAATAATTTTTATTTATATATTTTTGGAGATTGTGATATAAATTATTTCATCATTCATATTTAAAAAAGAAAAAAATATTACATATATCATAAACATTTTAAAGAAAATCAATGGAGCATGTTAATTTTTTTCCCAAACCAACTTGATTAAATAAGAAATACCATTTAGGGCATATCTTTTAAGATTGGAAGTTGAAAATAAGTAAACACAGTTTAATAGGAATTTTGTAAAATCTGATTCTTATATTTCACCATAATTGCTGTGCTNAAACATTTTAAAGAAAATCAATGGAGCATGTTAATTTTTTTCCCAAACCAACTTGATTAAATAAGAAATACCATTTAGGGCATATCTTTTAAGATTGGAAGTTGAAAATAAGTAAACACAGTTTAATAGGAATTTTGTAAAATCTGATTCTTATATTTCACCATAATTGCTGTGCTTGAAGAATATAACAGTAACAGTACAACAATAACTATAACACTATGCTTCTTCTGAGAAACTCAGTTTTTGTAGCAGATGATCCCTCAACATGTATAAGTGTTAAGTTATATTTTTTCAAATTTCTCATGATCATAATACAGGGAAACTTAAAATGCTATGTTTATTTAAACGAGGCAGGGAATAGGGTTATTGTGGTAATTATTTCTATAACAAAATTGCTTTCTTACCGGTAAAATTCTTCTCTCTCAAGTTCATCCAATTCAGAAATGATGTACGCAAGAGTGCGTTCAATTCTCGGAATAATAACTAAAACATAAGACACACACACAATTGGGATTGAAGTTGTTTACAGTAAAAAAAAAAGTTAAATATTTTTAGTAATAGTTAAATGATGATGGTCACATCTGGATTATCCACCATTACTTGGAATCAATACTCAAACCTTGTTGGTACACGGCTCTTGTTTATTACAATACAATGCCACAGTCGAAGTCACAAACAATTCAAATATTCCAACGGTTTAAGTTATAATTTTTAAATGGATTTTTTAAGTTTGTTCCAAATATTAGAAATGGTATATCTCATGTTTTAATTAACTAAATGTAAGAAAAGATATTTACATCATAAGAATATGAAAACAGCAGCTTCTGAAGACTATTCAGTAATACAGAAAATAAAAAACTTGACACATTGTGAGGATAGGACTGGGCAATAAATGCCTGTACGGTGTATCAAATTCATTAAATGATAATATTCTAATTTTTTTTAGATGAAGCCCTATTTATTATTCAAAACTGTCTAAAAATAAATTAGGTATGTCAAATTTATGTAATACAATTTCTTTTACCATGTTCAATTGCATTGACACGTCTGTTGGTGAGTTTTATAACATCATCCAAAGTGACAAATGATGTCTGTAGAGATGCCAATTCTACCAACAGCTTAATAGCACTCTGGTAGTTCTTCTTCAGTTTTGCTAACTGCTGTCCTCCTCGAGCCAAACCAGCAAGTTCATAAGTGTCACTGCCATCCTGATAACTCTCAAATATTGGCAATGTCACACCTGGAAAAAAAATCACATATACAGATTGCTAGATAGCTTCAGCTGGAAGACGATAGTAAGATGGAAGTAGTTTTCATTATACTAATGCAAATATAAGATTAGGAACTACAATAGGATTTTTGTATTATAAAGCACTAACATCTAATAGTTGTGAAGAGTACAACAAGTTGTAAAAAAAAACAGTTAACACCATTAGATTTGTCATATTGTTCTGAATATACACGAGTAAAAAATTGGTTATATGAATGAAAATGGACTTTTTGAAACCTGAAATGTTTGAGAAAAAAGAAGATGATTTTTTATGGTTTCTGTCCATATGGCAACTTCATTATTTTTTATAAAATAAAGTGTCAAAAATAGTTCTTATTTAGCAAATGTTTGTGACAACATTGAACAACTTCAAGCTTCTACTTGCAAAATACTCAAATGAGTTACTGATTTTTCTTTTCTTTTCAAAACACTGCTAGAAATGACTAGACACATTATTAAGGAATAAAATGTATACTGTCACACTCAGAAAAATGCCATAATCGCTTTATAATTAAATTAAAATTTTTTAAACTATATACACAGCCTCCAGCAAGTAATAAAAAGAACTATGTTTTCTATAAGTGATCAGCAGTGCATTACAGTCCTTTGAATGGTACAATTTTTTCAGCTGTGGAGTCCAGTCACTTGACGGAATATGCACAGCAACAACACACATGACTGGCCGCTAATTGAAAATATGGTTTTCTTTATCACTTGCTGGAGGCTGCATTCGTACTGTAGTTTTAAACATTTTAATTCAATTATAATGATCACGGAATTTTTCTGCTCATTGCAGTGTAAATTTCATTCCTTAATAATGTGTGGTCGTTTTAGCAGTGTTTTGCAAAACAATTATTTCTTGTCATATTTGTAAGTAGAATCTTAAAATTGCTAATGTCAGCAACACAACAGTAATGATGTGCTGAATAAGAATTATGTTTGCACTGTTGGTTTATTTTATAAAAAGTAATGAAGTTGACATACTGCCAAAAACTGTAAAAATGTCACTTTTTTTTCTTTCAAACATTTCATGTTTCATAAAATTAATATTAATTCACAAAACCAATTTACTCATTTGTGTATTTGCAGAAAAAATAACAAATACAACAGTGTTAACCATTTTTTTAACAATTTTTGTTGACCTCACGGCAGCTATTAGAAGTCAGGGCTCTATACTAAAAAATCCGATAATAATTCTCTGTATGTATTCGTTTGGCATATTGTGGGGGTGACTGTACTGGGCGCCATTTTACTATCATGAGCTATATTATTGGTTTTCAGGAATCAACGTTACATGGGAGATTAGTGTTAAGAATGATGTTAGTGGGTATGGGTGGATGATTGTAATTGATTCACTGGAATGAAAGGCAGAGGAAATGGGAATACACTGAGAAAACCTGCCACACACAACTTTTTCCTCTGTAACAAATTATATAGGTAAATGAAAGCATCAGATACAATTAAATGTAACTTCTTTTGTTGGAAAACAAACATTTCTTAGCTTATTTTCTTCAAAAATTATTTGCAAGATACTTTTTTTTTCATCATGTTGTTCTGCACAAGATCCCACAAACACGAAACTTATTTTACATTCTTACCAGCCACATTATCCTTCTTAGTCCGTACTTTTATTTGAGCTTTGGTGACATTTTGTAAGACAACTTGGTTGAAGTCACCTGTGGCAAATTTGGCTTCCGCCAAGGAAAATGCTGCCTCTTTCATTACTTCCCCCATGAGGGTTTTTGTCTGTCAATGAAGAAATAATCAATCAGAAACTATACTCAGGCTTAACTTACCAAAATTTTGAATGTTGGAATCACATCTACTGTAATGCATATACGTAAATGTATGCAACATAAATCAAAGATTAGTCCATTATAGTAATGCAGTTATAGTCTTAATATGCTATTATAAAATAGTATTAAATTGTAATATTACTAAGGTATGCATGACAATAGATGAGAAATACCAAAATGGATATGAACATGAATGTACAAAAATTAAATATCAACCAACAAAGAAAAGATAATTGATGGAAAACAAACTGGTATAAGGATAAAAGAAAAAGAAAATATCAAGTTAACCTATCACAACTAGAAGAACATAACCTAGAGTTATTATGCAAGGGGTGAGCTTCCTAACCTCTATGATCTTGCCAAGAATCATTCGAAACCTCAATTGCAAAGCATCTGCTTTTTTCTTCAATAAGCTGTGACCTTTTTGAGCACCTTTTAATCTTGATTTCATCAGCATCTGGGCACTGCAACAATAAATACAAATTCTAAATATACGTAAAAAATACTCAAGACCAATAATTTCGGAAACGTAATAAAAATATAATTTGTTGTTTCCAATAAATCCGATGATCGGATTGAACCTCTTCATTCGTTTCAAACATAGGTAACTACACTCATCCACTTGCCCTACTTGACTTCAATACAACATTTAATATTTAAAATCTACAGACAATATTCTCAATGTTTTCAAATAAAATCCGGACACCTACCCTCTCGATGGAAAAATCGGCAGCCTATCTTTCCCCGACATCTTTCAAGTTTTCGGAGAATTCTTCACTTCACACCCAACTCTCCCCAACAAGTCAGCTGACACTTCGTCGAACAAGGACGTCACTTGACAGAAGACGAACGTATGTAGCAATCTCTTGGGTGGTAGCATTTTCTCTCTGGTCGGGCGGCTGTTTCGAGATCGGCGATGACGTCGCGATCTGTATTATAAAAAGGGAACCAACCATGTACTGTATTATTAATGACTTGAGAGTCCAAAACGTAGCTCTCTATGAATTGATAATGTTTGTTAAATTGGTCAAGAGCAGTTGATTTTCTCAAATGTTATCTTCCTGTAGTTCTCCGTCCGCATGAAGTATTTGCTAGCCTTACTTACGACTGATTATGTTCTCATCTCAATTGCCACTCATGAAACCGTAGTTTTTGACGTCATAGCTTTTTCAGCCGAATTGGGGCATCGTTTAGAAACTAAACCCTTTTCCAAAATTTGGCCTATTTTTCGAGATTCGGACTAATATGTGAATGATGTTTTGGGAAAGAATTATGAAAAAATATTTTGTAGTGCAGGATTGATAGAAATCTATTATCTATGAATTGAGTTTTGCGTTCGTGGTATAAGATTATATTGCTCAGGTATTTGTGAAGGAACAATTAATGAATGAGTGTTTTAATGAATTTCCCAATCTATAAACATTATAATCTCAATTAACTAAGATTAATATTCTGTTTCGTAGGTGACAGATGTGTCAGTCGGATATAACCAATCAGCTTGTAGTTTGGTACATGTTGAGTTCGTTCAGTTTCTCGTTCTGGTGTACGCTGTACGGTGCAACGAGTGTGTCGTGCAATTGAGCATCAAGGCAAATTGCTATCGTGTAGCAGTTGCGGTTAGGGTAATATTCAAGCCTTTCCAATTGTTTAGTGCTTGTAAATTTTGTTGAGAGTGATTCTTTAAAGATGGTTTTAGCTGATAGAAACTCAGAAACTGTTCGAAATGGGAGAAGATCTCGAGGACCTAGTCCAAATGGTCATGCATCGGATTCTAGCAGTGAAGAGGAAGCTGGTTCGTACATAATTTGAATTTCCTCTATTCACGAATCAAAGTCTCTGTATATCATGTCATTGAATATTTTTCAGTTGCAATTGTATGGGAGAAAGTAAGGTTTTGGGATTTTTAAATTTTGGGCCACAAAGAAATTTGTCAAGATCATCCAACATTTGGGATTTCCCTTTCTGTTTGGTATTATTTATGCACAATTCTCCGGAGTGCCCCATCTGTGATTTAAGATAAGGTTTCTACTTCTTAATATGTGGCACTTGAAATCTAAATTTATGTTTTTCTTGGATGTACATGTAAGACTCCTTAGGTAGCTAATCTGCTTTCCTGATTACGATTGTCATATGAACAGAGATCTTTGGATGTGAAGTACTTCAAAGCTTTTCTCTATATTTGTTCTAGAAGAGAAGATCAGAGTTGGCCGAGATTATCAAGCTGTTGTCCCAGAACTTATTCCAGCAGCTGGTATGTCAAATTGTTAATTTGTTAACAATTCTTGTTTAAAGAAAATGTCATCTCAGGAAAAGATAATTTATTCATGTATTTCCTCGTGTATTAAAATTGAGATAATTTTATCTGTATCTATGAGTTTTTATATTAGTTTTTCCTACTTTTGCTGTGAGATTTTCCTATCTGAGCAAAGGAATTTTAATTTTATTATTCAACATCTTGTTGATTTACCTTAATCTTTCTTGAGTCTATTTTCTGTAGTTTTGGATTTATTAAGAATATTTATAATTTTTGTACTCTTATATTATTCTGTTAAGATGTTCACATATGAAGTTAAGGGTAATTTATAATATTCCTGTAGGATACAACTTTGTAGAATATTTTATTTTTTATTTAGTTCTTGTTGTAATGTTGCAGTATAATACATTTTTGAATTTTCATCCCCATCATGTGACCTGGAAATTGTGTGATCTCTACTGTTAGCAATGTTCAGTCTTTCTGTCCTAATTTTCAAAGGTGAATTTAAAGTTTTATTTTAATTGAGGCAAAAGACTTTCAAAATTAAGGTATATGATATGTCAATCTGGTATACTTTTTTTGCTTCAAAAGGAAGGGAGGAAATTGGTGTTGTGTTAATATTCTGTGATAATTTAATATAAATCCGAATTTATTGATCTATTTATAATCAGTGTTTTGTTTGTCTTGTCAAATTCTCAATAAACATTTACTAATTCTTTGTATGGTACTCAGAGTAATCAATATTGAGCGAGGTGAACATGTGAAATATTTGCTTTCAGAGCGTCGTCCTGACCAATGTGCAGAAAGGGCATTGCTTGTTTGGTCTCCAACAGCAGAAATTCCTGATTACAAATGTAAGTTGGATTTGTGTTTATTTCTATTACTTTTGTAAATGTGTAGAATGTGCTAAGTTTTTCAGTTTCTTTCTGGAAACATTTTTGAATCAATGTAATGTACTTCCTAATAAAGAAAAACAGGTTTGAGTTTGCCAATCAGTATTTTGACTAGGTGTCTGCTTTGTACATACAATCACAGTGGCATTATGTTATCTACTTGAAAAAGTATATTTTACCAATAAATGGAGCTAGTATTATAGTAGTGCAATTGGTATATCTCATGACTATGAGGAAAATTTGTTAGGTTTCTTGTTGAAATATGAGAAAAAGAAGTCTTGTATGGTTGTGTATATTGTATAGCTAATATTGATAGTTGAAGGACACTTGCAAAAAGTTTTTGGGAGGAAAGTGTCATCTTCAAGAAGGTTCTTATCCCTGAGGCAAAGGAGATAAAGTTGTCTGTAATATACAGAATGTCTTGGATCAGTAGTGTGTCCTTAACAGATATTTTCACTACACAATTTGTGTGTGCTGGGAGTGTCATGAATGATTGGATATTGTCATTACTCCTGGTGAATTTTGGCAATTTCTATTTATATATAAGAAATTTGCCTTGACTTCTGTTGTTACTTTTGATGTCCAAATTATTTTTCTTTCCTTATATTTATATTAATTGAATTCCTTATTTAATTTTCACCCTTTGTAAGATTTGCACATCAGTCCTCTGTCCGTTAAAAAAAATTAAAAATAAGTTTATATTGAAGTATGATGATGATGCACATGACCCACATTCGGGGATGTCCTGAGTCATTTATAATGACAAAACCTAGGTACCTCTTGTTTAGAATTTCCGAGTGTTCCATTCATGTGCCTTTTATAATTTTTCCTGTAGGTTTACTTATGACAAGTTTATATGTTTGAATATTTATTGATTCACCAGGTTACAAAGTAACGAAATACAATAGTATAGTATGAAAAATGTTACGCAGGGTGTATACTGAGGCACTTGAAAAACCTGTTTGTAGCTAGTTAAACAAAAATATATTATGACAACTAAGACTACATACAACAAAATACCTTCAGAATCGTTTGTTATTACTTGGTAGCTCTTTTTTCCCCATTTTATTTTTAACATTTTATCCATAATATAATATCTATGTTCTGTTTAAATTTTAAGGGTACTTTATGAAAATTTTGTTATAGATATAATTGTCTTTTTTTGCCTACTTCATCTATGATCTTATGAAGATTTAATACCTTTCTGATTTTCTCACAATAAGAGTTTATGAATGTGTTTTGCAAAATATTATAATAATGTAAGAGAGTCTTCAGAACTTGGTAAATAGTTGTTTTTGCATTCATTTTTATTTGTTTAAATTTTCTAGATAAGTTAATTGTTCATATTGAATAGAGATATTTAAGCATTTGCATTAACAGATACCCTGTGCTCCTTGAGCATACAGAACAAAAACATGGCTCAGACAAATTCTAAATTCTTTGAACTCTGCTCCCAAGGTAGTGCTAGGAAACTTCTAAGGGTAGGGAAGTGTCTATTGTGAAGTTCAAGTTATGATTAAAACTAACTATTTACATTGATATGCTGGTGTGAATTTACATTTATGTTTACTTGATGTCTGAGGACATTTCTGATTTTTTGTGCAATCAGTGGTATGGTTTCATATATCACTATGAATTCCATGAGAGAAATATCTTGAAGGTTAATGTCAAAGTGAATAGCAGTATTGTTGTGAGTGACTTAATAATTCATTTGGTACCTTAAATAAGAAATATTATGTCCCTTCCCTCCAACTGCAAACATTTCTTGTTGGACTGACAATTCTCATCAAATTTGTTTCTTATGTGGAAAATTTCTTTAAGAATTCTGGCTGTACCCCTTTGCTTCAAATCAAGATGGAAAGACATTCCCACTTACATTTTGGCTTATTTTTCTAAAACTTTTCTTTTTCTGGTATAATATAGGCAAAATTTTCAATCGTAGGAAACATTACCAAATAATTTTTTTATTATGGAGGTATTATGTTCAGCTGATTTTGATATCTACTGTTTAAATTAATTTGAACCATGAATTTTGCTATTACTCCTAGAATATATTAATTTTCAGTTAATTTTTGTTTTGCCTTGAATTTGTATTCTGCCTTGTAATTTCAGGATGTGTAGTTTGTTCATAATTGTGTTACCAAATTGTTACTTGGACTTTTCAATAACAATCATGTTTTCATTTGGACTTAGTGAAATCAACTCTATACATTCTTTGCAATGAGCATTATGAATTACATAAACCTTGAAAATGAGGTCTAACTATTCCTTTTGAGGATCTTAAATATGTTCTTAGTGGCTTAAGAATGTTTATTACCTGTTATAAGAGTTAGCTTTTTGTTATACTTGCCTTTAAGGTCAAAAACCCATTGACATACCTCATAGGGAAAGAACAATTCATGATTCAATCTGTTCAACATGCCAACTCATCATATTGTAACCTTTTCGGACTAGTTATTACGTCAATTATTGTCTCCAGGGCCGGGATTTACCCTATTTAATTACTCCGACAATTTTTGTAATTGAGGGTTGGTCTTCTGAAGTCATTGTCTTGTGTATCATAGTTCTTTGGAGCAAAGACGCTATCCCTTCATGGTTCATATTTTCGCCACTAGAGGCAGAATATTCGTTGGGGCTGGAATGCGAGTGCGTTTACCTCAGGAAAATGGCGCCAATTATGCCCTACGTAAAGCTTGTTAATCGTAATGTGTGTTTTTGCCCTCCTCAGTTCTGGGTATAAAGCTCATTCTGAATTGGAAAGGAAATCTTGTAAAAAAAACTGTATGTACCACAAGAATAATTTTATCAGTTTTCTATCGCACATAATGCGAAACCAACTCGATGAGTATTTGGTTTTAAATCATCAGTTTATTACCAAATATTTTATAATTACATTCATGTCTTTCGTTGAAAAAATACCACAACCCTTTCGTCTTTTTATGAAATATATTGTGAAAAATACATAATTACTCGTTCAATGTGCCGATGGGGAAACACCGATGGATTGACTTCATTAGAATGCTGAGTATTGGCCTAAAATATAAACATCCTGTCGTTATTGCCAATCCAGACGCAAGGACAAAAGTCGACCCTCTTCAATCCGACATACCCGGAACCTGAGGCGTGCCTATATTGTATTGAGTAAAGTATCCGTGTATTCAAGTATACATTTTAAAAACAATGAAGGTAACGATCGTGAATTGCGGCTAACTTAAATGGTGCGGCATAAAAATTTGATTGATAACAGATTTTTTCTTTTAACGGTCTTAGCGGATCGTGGAATGCTATACTGAAGACGTTTTTACTGTATTTGACTTCTCCCTATGATTTATGATGAACCAATGATTTTAGGATGCCTGCTCAATAAGAAATATTTGTTATTCTTATTGTAATGGAATTGAGTATCCTAGCACCTAGCGATAAATTGCTATGGGATGTTAAACTAATTCATCTGGTATAATAGGACAAATAGTTAAATTTATTCTTTTCCTAGTTGAGATCCTGTGACTTCACTCGAATCAGTTTTTGAATTTTTGTATTAATGTTCATTTCTGAATACCCTTTGATCCCTATTGCAAATGTTTGTCATATTCATTTGACTGATCATGTCCGAGAGATAATGAAATTATCTTTTGTTAACACGATTATTGGATTTTATTGTTAGGCCAGATTTTCTTTTTGCCATATCTAAAATTAGTCTATGCAATTAATAGCATTGTTCTTACACATTTTTGTCCAATAAGAAATCTTTATATTAAAACTTTCTCACAACTGCAAACTAATATATTCTCTCATAAAACAAAAATTAAGTCCTTCACACTGTTAGATGATAGAATATTTTTTCATTAAAGATAAAAAAATTATAAATCAAACCTTCCATAATTTGAACTCACAAGAAAGATGGACAGAAAAAAATTGCTCTGCATGGTCGTTAAGTTTGTAAGGGCTCTAATGACCTTGCCGTTGACAAGCCCTAAAGCCCCACAAAAAAAACAGTTTGTAAAAACCAGGAAAATGTTGAAAGGAGTTTGGCAATATGTTCACTGAGAAATTATACAATGTTAATTTAATGATATTTTCATTTGTTTAAGTCTAGCTAATATTTCGGTTTTAAAGTACACTGAAAATGTACTCTTGTTTCCTACAACCATGTGTGTTGTGTTTTGTTTGTTTGTGGGTCCTGATGCTTAATACAGTTAAATCTTTGTGTAATGGAGTGATGGAAGCAGTTTGGCACTTATGGGGAAAACGATGAGAAAGTGTGTGGGTGTGTGGGGGGGGAACTGTTGAAATATGCTTCTACACATCTACAGGGCATTGACCTCATCACCCATCACCACATTCTGACGTAGTGTGGTACATCACTCGTGTTGTGCGTATAGTGAAAGTTTGTAATTTCCTTCAAAGTTTCTTTTTAAATTACAGATATTGCATTGTCTGGTGTATTGAGTTGAACTGTGAATATCTGTGTCTATACCTATTATACCCTGAATACTTATAACTGTGGAGTAGAGAAAGTCACTGCTCTACTATGCATCCTGATGTCAATACATCACACACAAAATTCTACTGTAATGAACATTTTAATCTTGAGTTCATGACACTGCCAAGGATTGTCTCTTACATTGGTATCTTCATACCCAAAAGTAATTACTTTCTGTTCTTTCTCTTGTGTAGTGGATGAATATATTTCCTTGGCTAAAGAGAAATATGGCTACAATGGTGAACAAGCTCTGGGTATGTTGTTCTGGCACAAGCATGACCTGGAGCGTGCTATCCTCGACCTGGCCAACTTCACTCCCTTCCCGGACGAGTGGACAGTTGAGGACAAGGTGCTCTTCGAACAAGCGTTCCAGTTCCATGGCAAGAGTTTTCATCGGATACGGCAAATGGTAAGTGGTCTCTATGCATGTTTTTAAATGTGTTCTAGTTTTTATTTTCTATGAAACTCATATCATAGGATAAGATAAGTTTTTTTAATTTTCTAGGTATATGTATTATAAATATAATCAATAGGGACACAGCCCTCAAAATTAATTTTAAGGCGTGCAGCATAATCGTGGAAAATTGATTGAACACTCATTGGAATAGCCTTGTTGCAATTCGGTAAAATTTTATTTGCATTCCAAACGTTTGATTCTTCTTTTTATTTAAAAAAAAAAATTTTAAAGCAAAAAATATTATTGGTTTATAACTTCATTAACTTTTTTAAGTAACAAATTTTTCTTCACTCAGACCCCATCTATATTAATATCTTTAACACATGTGAGCACATTTTAAATTAAGTAATGGACTAGAAGTAACAGAAATTTCAAAAAAATGAAAATGTTAATTTATACAAGTTCTGCAAAATACTAATCTTTCAACATAAACATATTAACTGTAGTTCACTGTAGTATTGGCTTTGAAATAAACATAACTTGAAGTCATAATGAAAATAATACATACTTATTTGTATTATCCTGAACTCGTCTATAAATGGTACAGTCTTCATAAATTGTACTATTAGCATCATTGATTTGACTGCTTGTTATGATATTCTCTTCCAAGAAATATTAAAGAATATAAACATGATTGAATGCCTCTTGGATTTTTATTAATATTCATCTTTTTCCAATCCTTATTTTGGTGCAGGCTTGGGTGAGTTGTATGTATGCGAAACTGAGAACCTGTTTTTAAATTTGCAGTTGCCTGACAAATCGATTGCCAGTCTGGTTAAGTACTATTACTCCTGGAAGAAAACTCGAAGTCGCACCAGTCTGATGGACAGGCAAGCCCGAAAACTGGCCATTCATCGAGAGGAAGGTAGCGAAGGGGGTTCAGAACTTGGATCCAACACTGACTCGGACTCTGATGAGAAGGTAAGATGAAATCCACTTGTTGGGCACACGCTTACGAAACATGCTTTTCTGATGCATATTGTACCTACATGTGGTACACAATTGTGTGTGCCACATGGGTTCACTTATTTCCTTTTTGGGGAAGTATCTCAGGTCTCCCAGGGTTGGGTCTGGGTGGAAATGGTGTACAGTTGTGGAGGGTGAATGGGTAGTGTAGTGGTCAGGACCCCTGTGATCAAAGCAGTTCAATTCCCGACTAGTCGCCATTTTCATCTGACCTAATCTATCATTTTTTTCTGATATTCTGTGCATGAGACAGAGTCCTGGGGCACAAGACAGTAATAGCGATGTGCTGCTTCCTGCTATAACACTGCTTTTCTGACCCCTCCTCTCATCCTATTGCAACTAGTCTCTTAATACAGCACTTGATGAGTAAGGGAAATTCAGTGATAGACTTTGCAGGATATAAATGAGCCACTTATTAATTATTCACAACATTGAGATAAAATGACAGATATTGTTGAAAGCAAGTGAACATTTCATTGCTTGGCGTGTCTGCAGGGCAATTTGTTAGAAGTGGGATAGGGGTATTTTCTTTTTCTCCCTCTAACTTAACATAACAGTGGTATATGCTTACCACTGGACTTTGCCTCACTAAGAGTGGTTGTGGAGAATCTTGGGACGGGATTCATGGTCTTCACTTAAGACACATCCAACTCAAGTCTCACTCAAATTAGTGTCTCTTCACAAAGTCATCCCAGATGGGACAAAAATGTGTAGCTTTTCACATAAATGTCCCAGTTCGTGTAGCTGTGACTACTGAAAAGTGAACCTTCCTTCCTCTATCCACCTCCTGCTAGTATCAATGACTCTAACTATTACAAACTACCTTTACTAACCCTTCTACATAGGCCAAGTTGTTGATAAACCCAGCTAACCGGCCCACTTACTAAAAATAACCTACCACCCAACTTCCACCTCCTATCGCTCCATATAGATAAACTTCATTAGCACCAAGCTACCTTTCCCATTTACAAAAACTACAAGGGGGGAAAAAGGTTAGTGAGTAATCACTCATCTCACTATTGGGACTCTATATATTTGCCGCCTTCTTCGTCTTCTTCTTCTTCTTCCTCTTCGAGCATCCAGAGTCAGGTGACTCCGATGGCTCGATGACCGTGCATGTGTAGTGTTTTGTCTTGTGAAAATTTGTCACTAAAATTCAATATGTGCCTTGGATGTTTTCACAACTGTAAGTTGCATGTTGTTTGGTTAAGATTTATTTATTGTGCCATGCATTGTGAGAGGATTGTTAAGGGTAAACTAATTTCTTTTCTGTTAATTAATTTATCATTTTTTTACTTAGTAGTTACATTCATATTTTATAATTATTTTCACTCAGTTTCAATTGATTTACATTTTGTCATGATTTTACATGCCTGCATCTTTTGTTTACTTTTTAAAGTATGTTTTGTTTCTTAAGTGTCCATCCTCTTCACAATAAAATTAATTTTCTTCATGATCTGTGAATTCCAACAACTTGTGATCAGTGTTCATCACAAAAGCAATTAATGTGAATAAAAATAACAAAGATAACAACAAAGTGCATTGACACCAACTAATATAAACTATATACTGACTCGTTAATCTAAAACAAACTTCACAAGGATCAATAAAGAATCATACAAGACATACACAGCTATATAAACATGATGAAAGACACCCAAGCAGCACATAGAACACCATAACCTCACTTACCTCACTCAAGCAACACACAAGTGCTGGCGAGCTACCTCTTCATCCCCTCTCAAATGGGACTGGAGTAATGACTGTGAATCCCAGAATCTCCCTGTAATGATATTTTAGTGTGAGTGTGCCTTGAGTAATGACTATGGATCCCACACTTAATCTTCCTGTTTAGAATGGGTAAAGTGTATGGCACAGGTTGTTTTCTATCCAATTACCTTAAAATCACCATTACTCTTATATTTCTTATAACTCCTTTTGATAATGCTAAAACTGATAAAAAGAAAAAAAGAGTCCTTGCTAAATTAGTTAAAATTTGTGTGTGAAAAATTTAAGATCATGTTCGTAAATAAGAAAAGCTAAGATAAAATGTTCAAATGTGACAAGAGTTAATCTGTATTTTCTTTTGAAACGGTTGTGCGAGGAAGTAGTCTCCTACTAGATTGTTGAAACACTGCAGTCTGTCGGGTATGACCATGTCAAGCATTCAGTGTTTGCAGTACGCTTTGTTACTCCTCGTTTGTTCTTTGTACAAGTTAACACCCTACAAAAACATGTCCACAGTTCCAACTGGTTGTATTATGAAACGCATAGTGGCTATACTTTGAAAAAATCAGGCAAAATTTATATGTTAGGGAATTTTCATGAACTCCTTGTTGGGAAGATTTTTGCTGTTGGGGAATTTTATTTTCTAGTTGAATCAATTTTTAACTGTAGTTTAGTTGATTTTGGACTTGCATCACATTCGGTTATAAACTCAAAATAGTGTTATTATTTTATAAATGTGTTAAGTTAAAGTTTTTGTGGTTGGATGATCTGTACTTTAGAAAAGAGGTTGGGCATAATTGGTCGTATGTGATGCTCTGAATTAAGAATCCTTATTGCTTTCAAACAGTGTTATAGCAACCATGTAGGAAAATTCAGGTAAGCTTGGAAATTTTTTAATAGTTTGTATAACTTGGAAAACTTGGAAACTTCATTTCTGAGGCAGTTTTGTCAGAAGGGCAAGAAGGAGTAAATAATGACTCGAGTTTTGTGGCACTCTGGTTTATGTACTGGGTTGTGTCTATCTGCAGTATAAGTTTCTGGATTATTGTTAAACAGGTTGATGAAGTTCTGTCACAAACTGGTAGTTACTGCAGTTTTCTGGTGTATTGCATTCGATGTGCTATAGTTCCGAGCATATTAATTAGTTGTATCCAAAGTGTGCATAATACATTGACAGGGATGATGTAGATGAAAAAAAATTATATCTTTATAAATTCTTTCCCTCCACCACTTCATATTTATAGTTGTATGTTTCTGAGGAAAATAATCTGTTTTGAAAAATATTAATACTAAACTGTGATGTACAATGAATAATTTATATTAGGGGCTCTACTGGAAATGATCCGTTGATAATGGGTGAAACCAGTTTTAAATGTTTGGGAACAGCATCTCCTTTGGGACTGTGGTGCATTTCAGTAAAATATCTTTTCTACACCCATTCTTCTAATAAGAAATACTAAGACTATTAAATTTGTTTAGATTTATAAAGGAGCAATTGTTTGTTTATCATCCTTAGTGTAAATATCAACGAAGAGCTGAAGAATTTTGAGTCGGAATATAATATCAACAGTTTAATAGCACAATAAATTAAAATGTGTTTTCACTGAAGTAGTTCGTACCTTTCAGTTTGGGATGCATTTTTCAGGGAATTACAGTTCCTTACATTAGCTGAACATGAATTGAACCTCCAAACTTTTGACAATCTAGTAGTGGTTGGATGTACTTCCCAATCAAATTTTTCATTGTTTGCATTTCAAAATTCAACAAGAGAGATTAAAATTTTCGATATTTAATCTTTTTTCACGTTCGATTTGTTGGAGGTTGAGTTTTGAAATTGTGTCCAATCTTGAAGTTAAATAAATAAAAAAATATACAAACTTTATTGTAAAAGAAGCGGTCACAAACTACGTATGACCACGTGGAGGACAATAAACTCATTTACTCTCTGGAAGCAAGCAAGGGACCATCCCATTAATTCTGATTAAGGACATTAAGGGAGAAGTGAATTTAACATATCAACACACTCCTAACAATAAAAATTGTTTGGTTATATTAATATAATACCAACAAATTTGTATCTAATTAAACAAAAAAAGTTATTTCACAAGTTCATGTTTCTCTTGTTTAAAAAGAATTTCCCATTTGATTTAGTAAAGTATGTAAAATAATATTTTAATTTATTTTTAAAATGTAGAAATATTCCAGAATGTAAGATTTTTCAGCTCCTTGTTGTTAACACTAAAGAATGATTAACAGGTAATACTGCTTCATATAAGTGCACATTCCATTACTTTAATGGCTGTGTTTAAGCTCTGGGCAAAGGAACTGTGTTCGTGATTTCTTCTTTTCCTCAAGTGTATCAACTATGTTTACCACACTGCACTAGTTGCACTTGCTACAGTCTTTAGAAGAGTTTCCAAATTGTATGACAATTCACAAAGCACTATTTAGATATAAATATCATTGACACTTAATTAAGTCACTGTTATTAATCTGTAGTAAAATATTTGAAATCTTCACTTCGTTGGACTTCTGTAGTAGTTTTAGCTAATCTATAATATTTTATTTTCAGAAATGGACCATCCATCGGGGAATTCGTCGCAAGAGTGGTTCACCACCACGGCCTGCACAGAACAACGAGGAAGGTGCAACCCAGGTAAGTTTTGTGTTCAATAAATTGCTCTCGGAAAGCTTTCTTCTGTGCTAAACTATATATGACTTCTTTTTTTCTTTTTGAGGTTTATATCTTGTCATAATGCTGGCTTTGAGTAATCGGTTTGATGGAAAAGAAATTAAGTGAGATTTGTCTTAATGGTCTCAGTTGGTAAAAAGCTTGCATTGGGGCAGTATTCAAAATATAGGAATTTGAAGAAACTGAAGAATTGAACTTACTATTTATAGAATATTTTGGGATAATCTATTCATAATCAGATTTTTAAAAAAATATTATTATTAGTGGTACTTATTTTTTAATAACAAATATTACAATTCTTAGTATAGTTTAAATAAATTTTATTATTGATATTTTATTTTTGAGATGAGCAAAACTAGTAAATTTACTTCCAATATTTCAGAGTTGGCCAGTTTACAGGATTTATCTGTTGGGTCAGAATATACTCTTCTTTTGGATTAATTTGTTCTTTATTGCAGCTTTTAAATACTGTCATTGTATATATTGCTTTTTGTGTAAAATTATTTCTTTTCTTTTTTGTACTCTCAGCTTTTCTGGTAATAACATTTTGAATGTTATGTGGTAACATTTGAAGTGTTTTCTCCTTGGATCTTATTAACAGTCTTCATGGAATGTAACTAACCATGTTATTTTAAAGCTTTTTGTAAATGTAAATATTTATGCTGAAAGAGAATTGGGTGGCTCAGATATTTTATTGTTTAGCTTAAAACTCTTTTGAATAGTCTTTTTTCCTTCTATAGTCTTCAGTGAAAATTCTGACTTGCTTGTGCAAAGAAATTGGTTGACACGTTGACTGCTGCAATGCTAAAGATAGTTTCTTTTCCCAGGTCCAAATTTTTTTTTTTTCATGAGCGGTTGTAAAATGGTGAAAGATAATGTTTTTGTTGATAATTGACATATTTGTTGTTTTTCTGTAAATTATAAGCATGAATCACCCTTGCACTGTGTGGCCCTGCAAGCAAAATTTCCTTCTCGCGTCGCACAGTGCAAGCGTCCTTGTCAACGCAACTCAGAGATTTGTCGGAACCCACTACAATTTGTTGACATTGGTTGCTGTGACTATTCTTGAGTTCAACCTATATACTCTGTCAAATACATTTCGTACTCTATTACCTTTCGTAGAATGTAATACTTCGATATTACCTTTGTGGTGGCATTTGCAACTTGTAGCTAAAATGGTGTCACTGAGAAATTGTTTGCTTTAGTTGTTAGTGATGCCAATTTAGTAATTCGTTTGGTAATTTGTTTTCAACTGTGGATAACTATGAAGAAAGGCAGAAGTGTGTGTAAGATGTGATAAATGAAATTTTATCTGATAAAGAATCCTTTTAACATTCTGCTGAAAGCTATGATGTAGAAAGTGAAGAAAACACGTCTTCTAGTATTAGCTCTCATGTTTTGTTCATGTTAATACTTCATAAATAAATCCTATTTAAAAGAACAAAAAAATATATTCTTAAAACAAAATCCAATAGTTTCATTTCTAGTTCATTTATATTATTAGAAAACACAAAAAATATTTTTTTAAACTTAAAACTAATTTTTTTAAATGCACAAAAGGAATGTATTGTAAGATACATACAGAAATATCTGCATTGTGTGTTTCACTGAAAAAATTTCTACGCACTTAAACATAGAAGTTGTCCAGGAGGCCATGGAGCATTACCTTATGTAAATACAACATTCTAGCGTGAAACAAGGCTGAGCGACGCGGTCTCAAAGGAGAACGAGTTCGTGAAGCATCCATGATTTGCATGGTGTACCTGACTTTATCAAGTGTGAAGCACTTGTGGTTTACATGGCGGTCAACGTGTTAATAGTCCAGGGTATTGTGTGAATTACTCATCTTTTGCAGAGCTTTGGATTTGGCTTAGATTGTGGTTGGCAGTTGAGGTTGGCTTTTCTCTCGCTCGGGGCTTTGGAAGTAATAGCTTTATGCATGAAAGGGCTTGGTGCTTGTAGTTTTTATTGGAAGTTGTTATTCTTGTGTATATTATGTTGATTTGTTCCTCATGGTTTGTCTTGTGTTGGTGTAGAAGATTGCTATGTTCAGATGTTAAAAAATTTGTTGCCCCTGAGTAGGTGTGAATGTTTTTCAGATTAATAAAAGCTAGTATATCCTAGAACTCTTCGTTGTTCGAAAATGCATAACTTAAACCCTTTTGTATTTATCAATTGTCTGCACGATAACCTTATTTATTTACCAAAGAGTCCATGAAAGTTTATCCACTTAAGTGTATGTTAATTCAAACATTCATTTCTTAAGAGTAAAAAGTCATAAACACTGCATAGGTTAAACTTATCACTTGCAATATTTTCTTTAGACTATTAAACTGTAGTAGTCTAGAGTCATCTAACACCTTAGATGTCATTGAAGCTCAAGGTTTGTGTGCTCCTGCATTTCAAATTGTTATTTACGAGTTAGTTTTCTTACCCACTCCTTCAATGACTTATACTTGTGTGCAGTACACTGACCAGTTTTTAAACATTGAAGCATCAATTGTACTACTCAGACAATTGTATTGTCTTTTTCAAATGCTAATTCCATTGGAATTCAGTGTTTCTTTATTGATGTTGCACCTCAAAAAAATCAAGGTTTCATTTCTAACAATAATAGATTTGTGTTCACATGCACGGTATGTACTGTAAAATTTGTAAATAGTGCTTGGAATTTAGAAACTTAGTGCTTCACCTTCTAAGACATGGCTTCTCCTGATGCTCTGATATATCAGGAGAAAGCTTAGGAATCAACAAAATTAAAAAGGAATCATTAGTTACATACTTTAAATATTTTGTCAGCTCATCATATGGACCATTTTAGAATTTTCCAATTCTCATTTTTTTCTGGGAATCTATGTTTGTTGCTGGAAGGTGATGATGAAGTTATTCAACTCAAATGTTACCTTTTCCCCTTCTCTTTAACAATGACTCTTTTGTGAAAGTTCATTTTTTCCACTTTTGAAGATTTATTCAGATTTCAGATTAATTTTGAATTTCAAACTTCTTTAACTCTGAAACCCGTAATTAAATTTTTCCTTGTTGCCAAGATAATGTGGTAGTAAAAAAAAACAATTCACTAACAATGAAATATTGTAGTGATCAAATTAATTTTTAGAGACCCCATATTATCATAAAGTTGAAACGTCCAATTTTGTTAAATGCTTTAAAGAAATTCCAATTTAAAAATTCTATCTTAGAACATTAATGCATTGTAATATAATTTCAACATTGGTAGCCTCAGTTATGAAACAACATTTTATTTTACTTTATTACAGATATAAAAGTGTTTCCCGGATGTCCTTTTTCAAATAAGATTTTTATTTTCCCTTGTTTTCCTCCAATTCATCTTGGTGAATTTAACTCATGAGCAGTATTCTTAATTTTTCATTGATCACAAACAGGAATACAAAATGTGGGTAGTAGTTTAACACACAAAGAGCCAAACTTGGGTAAGGTTTATTATCTTCTGCTCATTCTATTTTTGCATTGAACAAATATTCATTTTTTAAATCAAACATACTAATATTTGTTCAATGAAGGAAACAAAAAAATTACATTTGAGGAGTTAATATCTTGGAATGTGAAAAAAAGTCAACTCTAATTTAAGCTATGTTTTAAAGGTAGGTGACAAAAGAGAAGTAAACTGAAAATATTGTGAAATTTAAAAATAAATTGGCCGAGTTCACGAATGATTTTGCGTAATGCCAAATTTAACTGTTGTTATGTAAAAATCCCCTAATTTCACTGCCCCCGATGCATTTTTGAAAACAGCAGGTTGCCATGAGGTGATGTACCTGGGTTTGAACTTGATTTCGGTGTCGTTAAACATTCCGGGCGATTCACGGACGTGAAATTATGGGCGCTCTAGTAATTTTCATTGTGCAATGTTGACTTATTTATTAGGTCATTGTTTGTGATTTTGCTGATTTTGACGAATGAAACTTTGTATCTTCTCATCAAGTTTCTGGAAGCTGCAGAAAAAACATTTTTCTTGATCAGGTATTTGCTGTGTCTTCTCCGACTCTTGTATATCAGTGACTTATTCTGGCGACTGTTTCAAGGAGTTGTTCTGTTGTAAATTAATTTGTATGTGTTTGTGTCCCAATGAAATTTCACTTGGTTTCCTTTTGTTATTCTACGTCCAAGAATGTTTCCAAAAGTTTCCAAATGTGTCTCGGGCTGTATGTTGGATTTGTGAATTGTGTGAGGATACTTCATAGGTAAAGTTGGTGCGTTTAGAGAGAGATGGGTCTTTGTAAATACTGGCTATTGGATGAATGACTTGGCTTTAAAACTATTCTCTTGTGTGTGAATATATCTCTTCTTTTATTGGTGCTTATTTTAGAAATACTGATAATGTCCTGATATTTTTTTTTCTATATATAATACTGAGAAATTGGTGATTTTGAAAGTAGAATGTATCCTTTTTTCCCCTTTGGGTCCTTCGACTGCATTAATTTGTAAGTACGTACTTTTCTGTATGTCTTGAAGACGAGTTGTAGATATTTTCCTTAAGAACAAACACTCCTTTCATCCTCACAAATGTGTTGTAGGGTAGAGGCCAATGTTAGCCTATGTTCCATGTAAAATTTGGTTATGAATTGTGTGGTGTGACTGAAAAATATGAATCACCAGCACTTTTGAAGTATACTATCAACTACTGAATCATATTCTGAAATGAAGAAAGATAACATAGTTTGGATCAAGCAATCTATTAACCTTTTTATTATAATTTTACTATGCTAAACCTAGTTGGAAACGTGTTGTTCAAATATTTTCATTTAATTCAGAATAGACTCTTTCCCCGAGTAATTAGAACTCTGGTCTTGTCCTAGATGTATTTTGATTCTCTTATCATAAATATTGTATGATTTTCTTAAATTCAACCTTAAAATAAAATTGACATTCTTTTTTAATATATTGGAACTAAAAATGTAATTTTTAATCTTTATTTATTCAGATGTACAAATATTTTCAAAATTTATTTTATAATGCTTCTCATGTGTCACCTCTGTTTTGCATTTGGCTATTCCGTACAATTTTGTGAAGTGGTGATGAGTAGTGTAATGGTATTGAAAGTGTGAAACTTTTGTAATAAAATTTGAAAATTTGTGATCTTCAACTGAATATTGGTGTTCACATAATTTTTTCATGCCCCAAGGAGTTTATTTGCTGCTGTTTCATACTTTGTTGTTTTTGTATTTTTTTTACATAACAGCTGTTAACTTTTTTAATTTACGACTGGTAAATGAAATATGTAGTACGGATAACCAAAATGTTTTTATTGAGGATAGTATTTTTCTGATACGTTCTGTAATTCTACTGCACCTAGACAATGAAGGCAGTTGGTTAATATACTTAAAAATACAAGTAAAGTGATATAAAAAATGTTGATCTGATGATTCCATCCTTTTTGAGAAGTTTGTTGTGACCGATTTCCAGATTATGTTTGTGTATGTTGCTTGTTCCACTGATATATTAACAGAACTGGAATGCTGCAGACATGCCAAGTTTGAGCCTAACTTGAATTTTTATCAGCTCAAAATATGTTAAAGTGTACAGACAAATGTTTTCTACAAATGCCCAGTGGTGATGTTTTATGTCAGTTAAGTTTACTGAAGTTTCTGTTCATATAGTGTGCCAGTTTGATTTATTAAATTTTCCTCCTGGAGAAAGGTTCATGAGTGATCTTGTCATTTGAGTTTCAGAAAACTAGGTCAGCTGCAAAGAACTTCTTGACTGATTGTTTTAACCCTGTAGGTATCATTTTTATGTGATGAAGGGTTTATGCACAGACGGTCCCTATGTAATTTGGCTTGCTCGCCTTTTTTCTACGATAAACTCTGTAATGACTTCCCTGACACATACGTTCTTTTGTTTCAACAGAAAACTAATTTTCATTTTGATTACCTCAAGTTCAGACTCCTAGTTTCCTCCCACCTGGAGTTACTTTCAACTACCCTGTGAAGCTAAATGTGTTTTGATCGTCTTTTAAGTCTCTTTTATTATAGAGAAATTTCCTTCTCTAAAACTAATTTAACTTCAATTCTCATGTTTATGAATTTTTAGTAATACAGTACAGTCCTTGTTTTGAAATACAGTACAGAAGGTATATTATATTCAGGGAAAAACATTGCACTGTATTGGGGCCAGTAAGGTACGTCAATTGGTTAGTCCTATGTCATGATTATCTTATACAAATTCACACTTCTATATTTATATCCGTTAAGGAGATATTTGAGATTTTTTTCTTTACTTCTTGCCCGGTATATTAAAACACACACATTCAATTATTCCTGTATCAATACTTGTGAGAAAAAGCACCTGTTTCAAAATCTTGTTGTAGAGTTGCGACAAGATGGCTGTTGTCAGTATTTCCAGAACCTTAAGCCGAGATATTTCAGAGCTTCCATGGACATGTGTGGTATCCAAACTTACTAGTTTATTCCATTCATTCATCATTTACAATGGCTGTGGTCAAATAATTGGTACCAATAATAAAAATGTCCAGATTCTGACAGTAAAACCTGATCTCACTCCTTTTCTTTCCTTCTGCTTCTTGCAGATAGCTGTAATAAAGCGAACTTCAGTTCTGCACTTTCTATTCAAGTGAACTGGATGAATGAGGTTCTACTTTACTATGTAAAGTACTCTGAAATTTAGTTCTTCTACCTATTAATTATGAAGAATTAATTTTGAATGTGTATTAATTTTTTGATGTTGTAATTTGCAAGCTACCCTTTATGAGTTTTTAATTTAAATTTTCTCATATTTCTCTACGATTCTAAAATGAAAAATTATCTAAAGGATATCAAAGAGAATCTTGTAAGGACATTTTTGTTTAATTCTGAATCACCTGTGTGTAGGCTGAGACATTTATGATAAGTTTGTTGGCCTACAACTATTTATAGTAGTTTTCAAGGACTGATTTAGAAACTTTTCAAATGGTTTTGGCCCATTTATGTTAAACGATATTCATAGCTTCCTAAAATATTTCCACTGTGCACATGTTACAAAATATTGTCTGTTCACTATAAATTTTAAGCTGATTTTATTGTTAGGGTGAGTTGAAGATCTCTTCTTACAGTGAACCTCCAACCCTGTCATGTTGAAACACACACTGATATTTATTGTAAGTAGATTTTACTCAGCCAAAATAATACCTGTCATTTCAGCTGCTAAATGCCTAGTAATATCATGAAATCATTCAGAAAATTATTCCTTTACATGAGAAACTGATGTAAAGAATGTGTGTTTTTGTATCTTAAAACTGAACATCTTCTCAGAGCTGTGTGATACTGTGTTGTACTTCACTCATTGCTTTAGGTTCGTATCTAGTCTTTTTTTTTTAACATCTGAGACACAAGCTGCTACTTTTGTACACATATCTTTCTTTTCACCTAAAGTTAGGTAAATTAAATGTTCTAGAATTGCAAGTAATCATGTGAATAAAACTTACAATTAAATTCAATTTGAATTAATTTTCTTTTCTAAATTCTATTATGAAAATCTTTACCCTGTGGAACATTTTTTGTACAGTATTGCCCTCATATTTAGTGTAATAATTCAAGTAACTGTCATGACTTGTGATCAAAATTTATTACATAGAGCTTGAAAGAAAAGATCAATTTTGTTTGAATAAAGGTTTTTATTCTTTCCCTTGTAAGTTCAATGATTTAAGCATGTTTTGTGTAATCATTTATCAATTTACCTTGATAGAACTACAACCTGAGACAATGTCAGTTTTGAATAATATGTATCCCACAATAACCCTTGTCACAATGAAATAAAAGAAAACTGGCTCATTTTTCATCCCCTTCAATTTTTGTTGCAAAAGTTCCCAACCCTTATGCAGCTGAAAATTTGCACAATATTTTGGTTGAGTAAACTTACTTAAATTTCAGAGTCGGTTCAATGTGGAGTTGACTGAGGAGATTATCTTGTGAAGGGTTAAGGGTGGCTGACGGATTGGTCGCGGTCCTTTAAACAAGGTGATGTTATGTATGTGTGCAGAAAGACGGAGGAGGCGCAGAGGGTGGGAAGAGCTCGTGTGCTAACTGTGGTGTGGCGTGTACCCACACCCACACCACACCTAAAGGCAGCATGTGCAACACCTGCTATCAGCATTGGAGGTAGGCCCCCACGAACGAATGACTATCCGTTCCTCATCCACGTTAGTCTTAGTCTCATCATGTTCATCATCAATTCCCGCCACTCTCTTTTTCTCAACGAATTTTCTGTCTGTATCTCCCCCCCCCCCTTCTCTTTTCTATTTCTTTTATACTTTTTCTTTCTCTTTCCTACACCATTTTTTATCTCCTTCCGTCCATCACTGTGACTTGAGTTTCTATTATATTCTGTGTTTGAACTACAGAGAACACCCATCCTTTTTATTTTCAATATTTACTATTAAAGTCCAATCCTATCCTTCAAAAATCGTGTATTACATTTGCCCACACATTTTGCTTATGTTTTAATGTTTCTTAAATGTATTTCTGTGAATCTCCATTATCACATTTGTTGGAGTAGATTTGTTCAAGGTGTAGTTAAAACTGTGTGTAAATCTGTTTGTACTGATGTCAATGCACACTTGTTAATATTGTGTTCGCAAAGTAAGTTGATCTCTATACAATTAATTAATTACAGTGAAATTTCAGTAAAAGTATACAACTGGGATGTCAGAAGTGGGGGCTCCCGGATATATGTGATGTAGTAGAAATACTGAATAAAATTTTGTTAATTTAATATTTGTTAATTAATTAATCAATCAATTCAACAAATGTGTAAACTGAAGGACCAGTAATTAAAAATTTTGGTGAGAAATAAATTTGTGGCTTCAGACATGTATGCTTGTAAAGTTAAATATTTATGTGAGCTATTGAGGACACAATTGAACTGACCTTCAGATGGAAAATTGAGCTGCAATCTAAGGACCATGATAAATATATTCCATGTTTCATTCAGAGCTAGATATGGGGATGGCAACATGTCAGGCCATTTACAGATAATCTTGGATGACAATTGAAAAGGTGCCAGAGCAGTTAGCATCCTTGTGACACAATGCTTCTTGGGGATCAGAGGTCTTAACACTCATAATAAAATTGTTATAAAAAGTTAATTTTCCAATATCTATGGTTTTAGTGGGATGTGTGAAAAAATGAAAGTACCCAAAAGTTTGTTGTACTGTGATTTCACTGTAATACTAAATGACAATGTCAGTAATAGTTCTTGTTAGGGCAATCAAGAAGTCATTCTTGAGGTTTTTTAGAGATTATTTTTTTCTTGTGCTCACAAGACAGTAGAATCTATTCATTCCTATATTTCGAAATTCACTAATCAGTAATTTTTAATTTTTAAAAATTCTTCTACTCATTCCATTGTTAAGTCATCACTTGGTATGACAATTAAATTGTTTTAATTCAAGACTTCAGGCATAATCACCTCTAGTTCTCCTTTTATCTTCCATATGTCATTTTCCATTCATTGTTATTTCTTCAATCTTGTTGTTCTTTTCTATTTGTTCTATAATTTCCTATTTATTTATTGTTTAATTTTTTTTATTTCAGAAAGAATTTTAATCCTGAAATCCTGAATTTTTTTATCAAAATTCATCCCATACATTTCAATACGAATCACATCATGCCATTATCTCCCTTCATTTTATTTCATCCTATCTGTAAACACTTCGTTTTTAAATTTCTCTGCCTTATCAAGAAGCAAAAAAATTTATAAGTAAAATACAGTTTGTTGTTCTGTTAACATCATTGTTAATATCTTGAACTAATAGTGGAATTGTTGTTTAATTTTTTTTAATTTAAAGTTCTTTTTGGAAACACATTTTTGTAGCATCTCATTAATATTAAAAACCACTCAATCAGTAATTATTGTGACTAGTATTTCACTTGACTATAGGGAATTTACCCTTGTCTTAAAAAAACTCATTTTTATGAAGGTTTGATTTCTATCCATCTGTTCTATGATAAAGATTGTATCTACTGTATGCTAGTGGTAATATTTTTCTTAGTTTCACCCCAGATGAAGAAATATTATAGAATTAAACTGAAGTTGATCAGGAGAAATAATTTCAAGAATAAATGTTATACTAATTGGGAAAAATAGGTTTGAATTGATTATTACATGTTTTGTCATCACAAGTGTTACCAAAATCATATAATGTTACAAATTTCTTGTCAATGTCATTTTTCTTCTTCTAACTTTGTTATTAGTTGTTGACTGTATTTGCTATTGCTAATGTTATGTAGATACAGTGATTATCTTAGGGTAGCTGGTACTCCATCACACCTTCTTAATAGCGGAAGTAACTCGCTAATCAACCGTGTCTTATTTATGTCGTGTCTCTACCGTGTGTCCTGTCGGTGCCGTTTGCAGACGCACGGGTAGTGTACGTCCCACCACGGGTCCTGTGAAACGCGACCGCCACTGCTTGACTATCCTCCGGCATAAACGCAAGCCACCTCGTGGGATGTACATCAACCACGATGACCTGGTAGCGATGGCTTCTTCACCGCCTTCACCAGCTCCTGGCGCACAAGGCGAGCAGATGCTCAAAGCCATGGATCGAGAGATCGTCTCTCTCAAGCGTCTTGTAAGTTATTTGAGAGACAATAATATTACCAGACCGGTGGTCTTGGTTATATTGTCTGGTAGAGGATTATCTGATCTCCTATGAAGCTTTCTTGTGATTAGTTGGACCTTAAATTATTGCATGGTTCTGCATTTCAGAATGACAAGGTTTATGTTGATGGTATATAAGACTGAATACTACATTGAAACTCATCATTAATATGGTTTTCAGGGGTTCTTGAGAAATTAGGTTTAACACTTATTTTCTTAATACAGGATGTTACATAGGAAAATTCAGTAGATATACAATTACGAAGTAATTTTTTATTAAATAACTTGATGTTTCATTGTCGACCATTAAATAATAAGTTATCCTTTCTTCTTGCCCAATATTTTTCATTTTTCGAGTGAAAGTCAAGGATAATTCTCATGATAACAGGTCAGCTCGGATCTGAAATACTGTATCCAATTGTTGAAACAAATCTTTATTCAACCATTAGACAATTTTAAGTATACAAGTTAATATCATGCTCTAATTCTGGAACAAGACATGTATCTTAATGTTCTATTTCTTGTAGAGATTGCTTGAGATATTTATGGTTTTAATATATAAACACAATTATGTTGAAGTAATTGACCGGCTCAACCACTCATTGATTTGCTAAAAAGCAAGTTGTATCTTTGAGGTGGCTGTGGAATCTGGAGAAACCCAAATATGTCAGAGCAAGTTTTTTATAGTTAGGAAAGCTTACTGTTTATAGTTTTTTCTTAGAGAATGATGCTTGTTGGAACCGATGAATATGTTAAAAACAAAAAAGGAAGAGTATTAAAATGGAACCGGATTAGTATAGTGTTGAATTTCAAGGCAGTTTCATGGGAGATCAGAAAAAAATATTCCTGACAATTTCTATGTAAAGCAATGAGGTATAAGAAAGCAGGGAAAATTTGAGATTAAAGTTCACAAACAAGAAAATTTGTCCTCTCATTATGTGGAAATTCTTCATTAAACCATTTCTTCCCAACCATTGATGTTCTTTTTTTTTCTGCCTGTTCTTAATAACTAGAATATGCCCCAAGAATGTGTTTTGATGATTTAATATTTAAAAGAAGTTTGTCTATTCGAAACTGTTTTGTGCATCCTGATTTTTCACAATGTTGGGAGTTTTCTGGCAAGAAAGATATTAGGTGCTTTGAGGAAAACTTGATTGAGTTGAGAAAACCTACTTGAATCAAATAGGAACTGTTAAGAAACATACCTTTTTATAGATGATTAAGTACTGTATAATTTCTGATCTCTTCAATAATTTTTTCTTGAATTAGTGTACACTAGCGTAATTCTTGCCTTTTTGACCCCCTTTTCATTCCCGCCCCCCTTCTTAGGTGTTCCGTGGTATTAAATATCACTGCTTTATGTACTACAATCTTTTCCATTGTTGCCAATTCAGTATACATTTAGGATATTCTTCCTTGTCTGACTGCAAATTATTTCTTCATTGAAACGTATCCCGTTTGAATTTATGCTGAGCATCTTGTAATCCAAAAAGAAAAGAAAAAATAGGGGGAAAATGTTGGAAAGGTAAAAGAGAAACTGGTTCTTTTCTTTATTGTGTGTTTGATATGTTAAATTTTAGAATAAAATAAGCTTTAGTTAATTGCAACTTTTTCTTACTTGAGTCAAGCAAGTAGTGGTGAAGCTTCAAACTGGAATTTGTTGAAGTTAATCAATGAATAAATATGCATATGAAACTATTATAGTATATCCTATAATAGTTTATGTGGTCACTCAAGGTTGGGAAGAAATGGGTAAAGTATGAAGAGATTTCTTTTGCCTCTGAACTATTTAACTTGTTAACAATTATTCTTAGAACTAGTGGTATGTCATTACCTAGTTCTGAACAAGTTATCTTCCTCTCTGTGTTCCATCTTTCTCAAAAAGTATTTTTAGAGTGCGTACCCTTGTATTAGGGGATATATTGTGTGTCAGAAAGTTAAGCATCCACCCCTCTAGTTTAGTGGTTATTACTTGAAGTTCTTTGTATTTGCTGCCTATCTAAATAAGTTGCTTACAAAAATTAATTCTAGTGTATCACTAGGCCTTGAGTGAATTGTTAGACTGGTAGGTGATTTTCATTTTTATTAATTTTTTTTGTTACTTGTTGAAGTTAATCAATGAATAAATATGCATGTTGTTTTCCACGGTATCTTTTACGCTACATCAGTAAAATTATACCGTGTATACATAAAATCTTCGCTACGAGAAAAATGTGTGTTCATGATATAAAAATACTTTTGGACATTTAATAGTCAGTACAACAAAATTTTGTGAGAACTGTCTGCCTCACACATCACTTTTTTTAATTGTTATAATAATCTTACTGATTAAGTAGGTGAGAAGAATGTGTGGCTGGTAACTGATACAAAATTAGTGTGTGTGTATCGTTTTATGTTTGTCTGAATTTTATCATTCATTATCAATATTAAGCGTAGAATTATTTCTGTACTGGTTTTGTTCTTTCTTATTTGCTGTAAATTGGCTGAGCCTTATTTAATTTGTGTGCTCCACCTTGTTGGTTTGTCATTCGCTGCAATCACAATTGTTTTGTTGTCCTCATAATTCTTTGGTACCTTCAGCTTCAAAAATTCTGTTAATTTTTTATACTTAGAATTATAGGTGTTGTGATGTTGAAATAATATTGCAACATTGATTACTTGTTCACCAACATTGAGGTCTGTGTGCATTGACTTTTGCCTCATTCTAAGGCACTTTTACCTTTCATTGCACAGATTCATTTTGTTGTGGTGATGGTTTTCAAAGGTATCAGTTGTTATTCTTCAGAGATAAAAAATTATTTCAGCATTATTTTAACTGTTGTTTCTGTAGTCAGTTGTACATGCACGCTTGTATCTTATCACTGATAATTAATTTATTTGTAGAAACACTTCTATTTTTCTTTCTGTCATTTTTATTACTTCATCCTGCTCCAGTATTTTAATTATTTCAAAGCACTTTGATTCTTTTGCTTTCTTTATTTCTTTCCTCAATTTGATATTGTACTGCTGTGCCATTTTCTTCTTCTTCTTCTTCTTCCTTTTTTTCTTTTCTTTTCTTTTCTTTTCCTCCTCCCCAATTTGTACTTTCAGCTTAACTTGTAGAGCAAATGACACTGAATTTTTGCTTTTTCTGTAGCATTTTTTCTCATTCAGCAGTTCAATTGCTTCTTTTCTCCTTTCAGCTTGTACGTTTTATAAATATCATATTAAGAGTATATTAAGAGTGAATCTTATTATTATTATGTCCTGACAAATTCTATTCCCAGGTGTCTTATCAATGCATCAATGTTTTGGAAAAACTTCTGTGTGTTTTGATGTACTTTTAGAAAAACAGGATTGTGTTCTGAAATGATTTTTATGAATTCGAGTACAACTCATTAATAGGTGTAACATAAATTTTTCTCTCTGCTTTGAATTAGTGTTAAAATGGTTTAAGTGTCTAATATTAATATCATAATTTGTTGTATATATGATGTGGTGAAAATGAAAGGTGAAATCAGAATGTCAAATTAAATCTTTCCTTAATTTTTTTTCTTCCCACCAGGTCCAGAATAATAAACAGAGTTTAAGTTCTTACAAAAGGAAAACTGCTGAAGGTATTGAAGAATTTCGTCCACAAGACTCCAATGTTCGTATTAATGCTCGTTGGACTAATGATGAGCTTTTACTTGCTGTACAAGGTGGGTATAATTAACCAATGTTAGTTTGGTGTGAGGAGAAAGTGTAGTGTTGTAAGAAATTTCATCTTGCGCAAATGTATCTATGTGAACTGGGATTCAAATAGGTACCCAGGATAGTTTGATAGTACCACATCCCCTTGCTTTGATTTGGTTAAGGAAAGAAAAGTTCATTCATGCTTACAGTTTTCAGTTTAAGTTCGCATGAATATGTAAATATATATAAATGTATTATATACTACATTGTTAATTAACAATTTCTGGGGTTTCTTAAACTAATTTTGCATTGAGTTTAGAATGACATGAAAATCTTGGGTTGGGGGGGGGGGTGAGAGAGGGAATTATTCCAATTTAAATACTTTGAGCGACCTTGTAAGTAGACTGAATTTTTATTAGCACTCACTAATTCCAGGGTCGTTCAAAATATTTAAATTGGAATTTAATAGTGGACGAGAGGCAAATATGATGTTCAGGAGGTAAGTTGAATGATAAAACACTTTGCACAATCCTTTCCCTCTCGTCCTCTCCAGCTGCTACTGTGTGATCTGTGACATTTGCTGGATGGGGATCATTGTTCATGCATGAGCACAAGCTGTGTTAAAATGCACCTATCCCGAGTTTGTTTATTTAACTTTGCCTATGTAACTTTTGAATTAGCCTATTTGAAAGAAGCTGTATTTTGGTGGGAATTTTTCTTGCATTGTGTGTTAAACAGTGTTTTGTTATCTGCGTTCTTCCTTTCTATAGATTTTTAATTTTCTATACAGGTGTCAGAAAGTATGGAAAGGACTTCAAAGCTATAGCAGAAGTTCTTGGCACTAAAACCGAAGCACATGTGCGCAGTTTCTTTGTGAACTATAGGCGTCGGTATAATCTTGATGCTGTGCTTAAAGAATTTGAAGCAGAGAATGGGCCAATTGTGGAGACCGATGAGAAAGAGGAGAAGGTAAATTTCATGCTTATTAATTGCCACACAAGTATTTATTCCATTCACTCCTGGTTTTTGTCAAGTGTATTCCTGAATAGATGTATTTTTTATTGTACATATGTCCTGTGTTATCACATTGTTCTTTTCCATGAATATGGTGGGTGCGTAGTCAAGTTGCATTAATGAAAAATGAAATGAAATTGTTTTAAACATTGAGTAAAGTAATGCTGTTATTCATCACTAACAGAGTATCACTGTTAGTAGATGAGGGACATCAGTGTATTGGTAAATATTTTTCACTTATTCACTTTGCGAATTCTAAATTTTATGTAAACTTTGACAGCAACCATGTGGTAATGAGCAATATGTGTTACTTTTTTCATTGTGACATTTAAGAATTCACCTAGAAAAGTATTTTGGAATAGGATTCCTCTATATTGTGTCAACTATCTTTGTGTTCTATAATAACAAGCCAATACGTTCTTCCAAACCATGACACAAACGAGACAGATCTACCACAAAGACTGTACAAGATATCCAACTTCCAAACTTCTTCTCTTTTTTTTGGCCACAGTAGGATCACTTTAGTCAGTCCATTATCTAGTCTTTGAAGGCTCTGTTCGGTCTTCAAGCTCTTTCTTGTGTTGAAAATATTCGGTTTGTGACTTTTTTTCTTGTGAGTGTGAAGCGAATAATCCAAACTACTTCACTATTTTAGAAAAAATTCTCTACAAGAACAAATTGTTTCATATTCTTTTTAATTGTAATTAATTACAGTTAAAAATTTATGGTACTTTTAAGAAAGGCATCAAATTTGAATTGTACTGTAACCAAAACTTCTGCCAATTTAATTCTGCAGTGGTTTAATGTGGATGACAATAGTCATCCATGCGAAGAATTGATCAATGTTTTCTCTTGTGTTGTCATAGCAAAACAGTGTGTGTTTAGATTAATTAATGTAGACATGTGATACATCATCTTGATGAGTTTTGGATGACACGTGTCATCCACTTGACCAATTTATTTACATTAAAAGTGGCTTTTTTTATTTATCACTTACTTAGAATTCAATATGACAGATTTGTAAGTGCGATTGAAACAAACCATTTTACATTAAATTCTTTCTCGGCCTTAGCCGATCTGCTGTAAAGTAGAGGGTGAAACCAGTTTCTGAAGTTAACAGTGAAACCTAAACCGTAGCCTGAAACTAAAATTTTTTACTAACGGAAACCACCAAAGTAAATAGATTTGATTTGATGCCTTGCGTTTATGCATTAGTCAACTAAGGGCTTACAATGAAATTGTTTCAAATGTATTCAGTGATAAATTGGCACACGACCCTTCAATGTTTTCATTTTTCTCAGATGGAGGTAGATGGTGTCTCTTCTGGAAGTGAGGCGAGTACTCCCACTCCTGGCGCTAGCTCACCTGTGACAGTGGGTTCAAATACAAACTCCCCAAGCACTAAAGCGGGCTTTGCTAAGACACCTGTAGGGCCAGGTCAAGGGAGTAAATGATACTGGCTCTAGCATAAGGCCAGGTAAGTTGTATTCCCAATTGTTGATTCTTTTGTGTATCAAAGATTAATTTTTATATACAACCAATTATTTTACTAACAGAAACAGAAAACCACCAAGGTAATAGATTTGATTTGATACCTTGCGTTTGAGAGTTGGTCTACTTTTGTTGTAACTAAATACTGTCTGCCATTTTCAAATGATGTACTAGAACAAATTTGGGGAGATAAATCGAGGGCTGATAGATTCTTAGTCTACTGAAATTGAGATGTGTAATATTGAACGTGATAAGGTTGGTGATAAAAATGCCGAAGTATTAATGTTACTTCGTATAGTTCTCTATTCCTGAAATGAGAATAAAATTTTTGAAAACAGAATGAATATAAAAAATTTAATTCTAAAATATCAAAGTATTTTATTTGTTATGTAAATTTTGTAATGCTGTGAATTGATATTTATTTAGTTTTTTATGTAATTCAGTTTGCCTTTGTTCATGCTATGGGAAGTATGTCTACTTTCTTGTCTGTCTCCTGTCAGTTCTTCCACACATTGCATTATCTCCTCTTTTCATTACTTATTTGGGTTCCTCATTCTCCTTTACCATCTCTTGTTCTATCTGTTGATGTGTATTATATATTTTTTGTATACCCATTCAATAACTAGTCTTGTTTGCATAGAAATAATAAATCTCAGTATCATAATCTCTTTTGTATTTTTTTAGGAAATGAATAGTTGATAGTTAATTTTTGTTGCTAAAATGTTAAATTTGTCTGCAGTATTCATAGAAATATGATTGTTACATCTTTTTTTTGTTCTCATTACAGGTAATTGTTTTTATTGTTAGATACCATCAAAGAAATCATTATGTATAAATATTATTGAGAAGAATCATCATCAAATATATTGGAGGAGTATTGTATTTAAGTATCGATTGGAGATGCTGTTTTTATACATTTACATCAGAGCCCTGCTTGCTTGGAGCTGCTGTTAGCTCAAAAGAAGTGGTTCTTGATTGAATGAACTCTAATTCTGAATTATAAATAAGAATTGCAATATGTTCTTCATGTTTTACAATAATTGTAATATTTGGAAGATTTAAGTTGAAAAAATTATTTATTTTATATATATTATATGTAGTATAAATATGTATACTTCTGCGTGTCAGTGTACAAGAAAACAGTGATGTTTTTGCTCACATTGTGCAAGTGGTGAGAAAAATTATTCACGCTTTTAGTGCAAGTGTGCTGCTGCTGCTACTCCGCTAATGCTACTGCCACTGTCGCTACTTTTGTTTCTCTTTGGATTCGAAGCAAGCGTCTCACCGGCCAGGAAAAAAACTCACTGATAGTTGCATCTGATGCTGTTCCTTCTATGGATAAAAGTGGACATTTCACCTTTTTTTATGTCATCCTCTATAACATTTCACAGGGTTATGTTGATATATGGATGTACGAATGAGTGTGCGAATGTGTTTTCTCTTCTGGATGTCTGACAATTCTTTTCATCTAATAACTTCTTGCAATACATTTGTAATCCTAGATATTTTTATGGAATCCTCTGAAGTATGTGTGGTTGTATTCTGAAAGTATGCCAAATATTGCAGTATTATTTCTATCTGGAAGGCACTAATGTCAATAAACGTCATGAAGAACATTTGTTATAAGTTGTTGATCTAGTTTTAACGATGGGACGTTGTAGGTGCTTATTCTCATTCATAAAATTAAATCCTAAGGTTACCATGTTCATAAATGTTCTGATAAATTGTATGATAGACCTTTTAGGAGTAATATTTTCATTAAACAATCCTGTAAAGTGAGTCTTTTTTCTTTTAATTGAAAATTCTTTTGTATTTTTGTGAGTGAAAAAAACAACAACTGGGAATAAAGCAACAATGCGGACTGCCTTCTGTTTGGAAAGTATATATTTGGCATAATGAATCCCGTACGTATACTTCTTTGCAAATATCAATTAAAGATAATTATTATAAAGTGGCTGAAGTTTTTTTATATGAAATTGTTGTTATCAGGATGCAAGTGCATTCTGTTTACCAGGGAACAGGCATTGGCTACTTAGAACTGCATAAATCACTAAACTTTTGATAATAAATAAAATTGTTATTGTTGTTAGTAATGTAAACTACAAATGAACCAGTCTTATATCTTCATGTATTCTTATTTATTAGACTTAGTTTTATCATTTTATGAAAGCAGAAAGTATATAAGTTTTGATGTAAAAATCCCTCACTTAACATGGCCTGAAATATAAGTTTTTCTTTATTAAACTTACTAAAGCAATTTGACCAACAGAGGAAAAAACTAACTGCTGTGCAGTTTACATTATTGTCCGGTATTTCAAGGTGAACGGATACAATGGATACACAGAGGTACAAGTGTCAAGACGTTTATTGCCGTTGATAGTTAGAGATGTGTGAATTAACAATTACTGGTGAATCTACTATTGTTGAATACAGAACAGATATCCTGCAAGAGAGCCCATCCAAAACGTTTGTCTGTGATAACAGGAGTAAAAATTGATGTAAATAAGAGGTGATGTGAGATTTATTTTTGTGCTTGAATGTTTCAGTTGTTTTTGTATATTTTGATATATATTCATTTGCTCACCATTACAATACTTCCATTTCAAACTCTGCCTTATTTATATTGTAGTTGTCCCTCTTATTTGTTTGTTTATTAGTGTTTTATTTTTATTTGTTAATAGGAGCTCCAGTTATAGTTCAGTTGGTTAGGAATTATTAGAATTAGTTTATTTATTTGATATCAGTTTTCATTTACTTAAAACTTAGTTACGATGTTTCAGTTTTATTAAGTTGTTTTCTTTTTAATTTTAGTTTAATTTGAATTGTTCCCCAATCTAAATGCTATTGTCAAAAAATTAGTTTAAAAACATAACTTACTAATGTCAAACGTGAACATGTCTTTCCAGACTTTGTTAAGTATTAATGTGTTAACATTTTCTATGCAAATAGAAATTTCTCAAGTTCCAAAGTTAGGTTTAATATTTGTAATCATGTTTATATTTCAGCTATTCATTTCTTCTCTTCTCAATGTATTTATTAGCTGGGTAATGAGACATAAGAGAATTATTTGTGAATTATAAAGTTCATAAACTGTGTTTAAGATTTTCATAAGAAAACTTCTTCTTTGTATATATTGAACTATATAATCTTAATTAATCTCCAGTCAGACTCATCTTGTTTTTTATTAGGATTTTATTCTATTCTGCACTAGTTACATAGCATTGTTTTTATTTCTCATTATCTTCTATTTTTAACTCTATTTTAAGTTTGTAAAACTTGCAAAAATTTTAGTGTAAATAACCTTGAATTATACTTTGATGTTTGAATTTTAATTTTTTTGCAAAAATATTTAATTTTGGAAGATTTTGATTTTTTTTTCTCCCATAATTAGTAAGACTTGGGCCCTTTCTTACTTGTTTTGTATCGTTTACAAAATTTTTGATAACTCTGTTGAAGAGTTGAGGATGGTAGATTTTACACATCTCTAGCTGAGCAGTGATTTGAATTTGGTGCACATGCTACTATGGGAGTCATTATATGACAATGTTGGCTCTAGTTTTATTCATACAAATTTATTCATTGTAGTAATTTTTATTTGAACTGTAAATGAATAATTTTTAACTACTTTTGGCAATAATTGTATAAAAGAATTGTTTCGCCTGAAAATAAATTTTTATTTGTGGAAATAAATTGAAGTAAAGGTGTGTTAAAGGAAGTTTGTTAGTTGCAAACCAGTCATAAGTTGGAAATTATGAGCAATACTTATTATTGGACTATGAGTCAATACAATTCGGCTAGTAGAAGTAACTTGTTTATAATGTTATTGGAAATGTGTGTAAAATAAAGGAAAATGTGATAAACGGTATTAAGAAATCTGAATTTGTGTGTTATTAAGAAAATTATGGAGAAATTTACACTGCTGGAAGTCAATGAGTTTTAAACTATGGAATATATTACACATCTGACAATTGTGAGGTATTGTGTTGTACGTTGAGAATATTTGTATAGGAGAGTCAATTATTTGGTACAATGGAGTAATTGCAGATCTCCTTGTTCTGTGATCACTTATATGTAAATAACAGGATATCCCCTCTTCAAGATGAAGTTGGTGTTCTTTCACCAGTCTAATACCAAAGTACTGATGAAATTAACGGAATGTGTTCAGCCATTATTTGGTTCTATGCTGTTAAGTATTAATATTTTATATTCATTTAATTTCTTTCGAGTTATAGAATACCTTCTAGTTTTTCACTTTGCAATGTACATTGTGTTTAGTACACTCCACAAAATTCAGTTTACGATGCAGAGTCTTCATACATGTTATGTTATTAATAATGGACTGATATTCTATATAATCATAATAAATTAGTAAATTTATTTACAAATATTTATTAATTTATTGTGATACGATAACTTCACTGAAGAACTCCTTAAGAATGTAATGTATTTCTATGTAATGTTCGCATTTGAAGCATTGCACACTGTGGAAATGGCTGAAACTCACCTGTAAGCGAATTCCGAAGCAACAATCCTCTCTCCATAGATGCAAGAAAATGCTTTCTTCTGTAGTGTTGTTTAAATGTGATGATTGGTTGACATAATTATTTATAAAATCTTAGTTTGTCCCAGAATTGCTGTGCATTTCTTTAACTGTTGAACATGTTCTCTGCAATGGCCCTTTGGTACTGTCGGTTCCATTTCATGGAGACGACTCGGCGTTTTCAGTTGACGACTTTATTGACCTTGCTTGTGTCACTTGGGTTGACCTATTTGTAATGAAATAGACAGTGATCCTTGGATGTCCTGTATTCGCTACAGTCTTGTAAATGAAATTTATTGAATGTCAAGAGAACAATCATGCTGATATTTTGACTGTAAACCTTAATGTTGAATACCACTTGTCGACATTTTTCTTGTTAGCCAACAGTTGATCTTGTTTCTAGGAAACTTAACTTGGTGAAGTTTGTATTATACAGGATTATAAAGAGATTGTTTTGTGTGAGTCATGCATTCAGATTGGTAGAGAGTCATGTTCTTGGTGATAGAAGGAATCGTTCAAGCTTATCGTAGGGAATGGTCCCCGACACATATGTTGATGATAAACTGTGTACTGTCATTTATACAAATTTTGTGTAGTTCAACTATTTCTATTGTAATTTAATTTCCATTCTGGCTTATGTGCTTGGTAAAAATTTGATTTCTAGTGGAAGTTGGAATCAGTGGTATTGTTAGTAAGTTTATAATTCAGTAGTTCTTTCAGTAACGTCCATTGTTCTTTTATCAAATATGTCCAGGGGGGAAAAGAGCTGGGTCATTTTTTGTTTTTGCTTATTTTGCGAACAATCTGGATGCTTTTGTACCTCATTTAAATGTCATTCCTTGTCCTTAATCTCTCCCTATTTGAATTTTCATATAAGTTGGCTTATTATGCTGTTCCATATTTCTTTGTCGTGGTTAATTATGAGATTTTTTTGAGGTGGTTGATTATGATATTTTTTGAAATTTCTTGAACTTGAATGAAATGGGACTTGTCAGCATGTGTGATTTTGTAACTAACGTACCTGAGATCAATAGATATTTTATTATTATTATAATGTAATTACTGTTAGAGAAGAGTCATTCTAATATATACTCTGCTTTTATGTGCCAGATTATTGCTTTTGATGGAAATGCAGCCCAGTTTTGATTGTGGAAGTACTAAAATCTGTTTTCAGTTTTACCAGGTTTTTGTGGTTAATGGGTATTTGTTTTGAGACATTCCATTTCAAATTTCCCTCTTGGCTGACAAGGAAGGGTGTTTGATCACTGGTATTCTGGATTGGGGCATTGGAAAAATCTTGACTGTGATTCATTTGTTTTATGTACATATATAGTAGAATGCAGGTAAGCTGAACTGGTTCAGTTAATCCGAACAAGGTCAAAGAAAATTTTATTTTTTTGTAATATCAAGCTTAATTGAAATAAAGGTTCTGAATTTTGGTATGTGTTAAAAAAGGGACATATTTTTATTAAGCTGTGTTCAACAATATACCTGATGTGTAGGCCTTTTTTGGAAGAAAAAAATGGTGTTTAAGTTTTTCTGTTGTAGATTAAGCTCTCCATGATGAAGCTGGTAGATCTTGCTAGCATTTCCTAAAGTGTCAGAAGGCATTGTTGTACCTCTCAATGTAGAATGATGCAAGACTTGCTTTGGTATCCACAATTTACTTCTGTACAATAGGCAGTTACTGTTGTTTATGATGTCCAGTTACAAAGTTTTGGAAATTTCTGTATGGTCCAAAGAAACAGATAATTTGCGCAGTTGTCTCTACAACAGGAGTTAACATTTTATCCTTAAAATAACTTAACTACAGGTCAGGCCTATTCTTGAACTCGGGGTAATAAAAATACAGTACAGTACGCCCAATTTTTTTACACATCCTAATATTTCTTACTCAAAATTAATATTATTTTGGATAATTCAAACATGTTTGTCCAAAACCAGGATTATCGGGGTTCTACTGGAATCACTTGGTTGGTTTTGATTCACTTATTAAGAATAGCTAGGACCTTAATAATCATAAAGCATAAGCTCAAGATTTTTATGATAGTTCCTCATTAAAACATTCCCCTCGCACTCTTTCACATTACTGATGTATGTAATGAATTTTGGTATTTGCCACTTTTAACTTCTGTAAATGAGAGAATTGAACACATAATTTTCTACTTTTGATTATCAATGTCCTGCTGTTATCTGTGTTGGCTTTCGTCTCTCCTGTGTAAATGCTGCTACAACTCACGGACAGCAGAAAAGATCTCATCTAAAAGAGTTATATTTATTTTAAATGTATATAGCTTGAATTTAGTTGTGAAGCTAAACAATTTCATGCAAGGGAAGAAATGTTTGAACGATGATACATTTTATGTAGAGTATTTTCCCCATGTGTCTTGTTTTAATTTTTCCTCAAATATCGGTCATATTTTATCAACTGGCCGTATTGTCAGTAAATTCTCTGATTATTTTGTACATTCATAACATGATTCCTGCAAAACTGTTTTACAACTCAACAATATTATATAACTAAGCTCTGGGCATATAATTGACTAATTAAGGATAATGAAATATAGAATTTTCATTTTTGTTGTTTATTTGTAAAGAAAAATCATTTTTAATATTTTTATTTTACTAGTTAGTGGTATGTTTTGTTTCAAGTCAAGTTGATAATAGCCATAAAGAAGACGGAATAGATTTTGAGTCATCAAAACCTGTTTCGTGTATGTGCAGTGAAGAACTTTGTGTTTCAAGGCCATTGTACACCACAATATACTATATAATTATTTTTATGGATTAGTACTGTTTTCAGATGTAGGTGTAGTGTTGTATAAGATAGTAACAAATTTATATTTATAAATGAAGTGTCTGGAAGGTGTTAAAATTGTACATCTTCATATCAATCTTTAGTAAGTTTAATTAGAATAAACTTTGGAACACTATAGTCTAGATTATAAATATACATTATTCACTTAAAATTTGTACTTCTTTGATTCCTTTCATCCTTATTAAAAACGTTCACTGCTTCCATCAACTACCAATATTCTATGTAATTGAGAAATGTGATTTATTAATTTTTCATTTTATTTATGAATGGTCTTCAACGGTTCTTATTTATCGTGCGGTTTTTATAAGATTGATAAATTACACATTCTTTTGATTTATCAAAATGTTGTGTTTTTATGGTAATCTTTCTTACCCCAAAAATTAAAAAAATTAAGACAATTTTAACTTTAAAGAAAAATTAAGACCCGATTCTTTAAAATGCGATTTAAAATCCAGCAAATTTGAAGAGTCATGTTAATATACCATCAACAAGTATGTATTTAATGTGACAATTGAAACATTTATGGAATCTTAAACTGGAGTAAGACTTTTGTTTCTCTGGGTTAGGGTTTTTTTTTTTAACAAAATATAACTTATTTTCTCTACAGCAGAATTTTAAATACAGTAGTTAGTGTATTACGTTGTGAGAAAGTCAATTATATTTTTAATGTGATTCAGTATACTGTCCTTTGAATCAAATATTGTGATTGGTTATGCCAATTTAAATATTACATGTCCGTGTAGTTGTGTTATTTCTTACCACCCACGTTTTTTAAATTTCCTGTAGTGTGAATTTTGTTTTCATAATATTCCATTTCTGGATTTTAGATTACAGGGATCATTTATCACTAACAATCTTTTAAATGGGTGGTGTATTTTTCAGTGTAAAGAGAAAACTATTAAGATAGAAACTTTAAATGTTGACATATGTTTGGTAAAGACTCACTGAGAATGAATTTTTCAAAATTCTAATTTTAAAGGGATAATTTAGGATGAAAGGTGGTTTTATATGCTCTATATCATGAAATAAGATATCATTGGGGTTTTTTCCACATAAATAGGCTATTTTTGTCCACACTGAATGAATGGCAAACTATATCATAAAAACAAAAAGTTCCATGCAATACCAGGCAAGGTTGGTAACTGAAATTGAAGACAACTAATTCATTAACAATTTTTTTTTAAAAATATGGTGGTAATATACAAACATGTTTTACATTAACAAACTTCAACACATCTATTTTACAACAACCCTTGTATAAAAATAAGGTATTTATATTTCAAACCAAAAAGAGATTCATACAAAACATAACAGGTGTTGACAATTTTTTAATAAAATAGTATAAAAATAGCTGTATGAAGAATACCATTTATAGGTTTACATTTTTTATATTTGAAACTATGTTGACAATACTTTATAATTCTAAATCCATCAATAACATATGTTAATGACACTTTGTATTAATCAAATTGAGACAAATTTAACACTTTGTTTTACCTGTCTTCCTAACATACTCGATTTCATGTCCCAATTCGTAAATCTTTACAAATTACATAGAGGCAGTAAATCAAAGAGCAAGCAACACCTGTAAGAGAAGGTAGGTTCTAATTTACATGCGGAAGACTCCAAACTCAGAAGTAGTAGTAGCAGTCTTCACCCCAGAAGTCGCTGCCAGAAGACTCAGACCGAGAACAGTTCGTGTATCCACAGGATCTATGACTCCATCATCCCAAACCCTAGAAATTTCAGTCCCACTGATTACAAAAGGAATAATTGTGATTTATGATCAAGAAATGGCTCTATCAATCAAATAATTCATTCAATTGGTGACTGGAAAGAACAATTTATGGTTAAGAGTGGAAATAGACATGCAAAAATAGAAGGAATGACAGTTCTTAGCAAAATATTTTAAGGAACCTCAGAAGTTTTCAGTTAATTTTAGGGAGAAACAATTAATAATTCTCCATAAAAGAATAAAAAATATTTTATAATTTTGAATATTACAACCAAATAGAATTTTATTTAATACTCATCTACACAAGTTTAACATTAAGTTCTCGTTTGATGCCCATTAGGCTGCATATGAAAAGGAGGAGAGGACCACAATTCATAGCCCCCACAAAGTAGATTTAAGAAGGAAGTAACCTCTTCAGCAACCATCTGAATATTTTATGAACTTTCCACATTCAACAGAATTTTTATATAAATTTTGCATTACATTTGCGCTCTCCATGTGACAACTAAATGGCTACATGCCTCTCCGGTGGTTCAGGTGTTAGTGTTCTTGCTTGTCACCAAGTCATCCTGGGTTCAATTCCAGGTGGGGCCAGAAAAAAATTTGTAGCTTTTCACATTAAATGTCTCACTGTCAGTTCATATAGTTGTCACTCTTGAAAAGCAGACCTTCCTTCTTCTATCCACCTCCTCCTAGTGTCAACAACTCTAACTTGTACTAACAACTACTACTAACCCTTCCATGTGGGCCAAGTTGTTGGTAAATCCAGCTGAGCAGTCCACCTACAAACCCCTACCTATCCACCTCCTACCTCGTACAGTCCCTTGTAAATAAGATTCAAATAGTATGCTACATATCCCATTTACAAATACTACAATAAAAATAAATGGCTGAATCTGAGAAAAAACTAAATTTTACCTAGCTGACGAATAGAAGGGGCTCCCTTCCTTTTCAAACTTGGCAATAATCGGTGCTTTCACTGCTCTATCTTCTTCCTCTGTCCACTGAAAACAAAACAATCCAATCACACTAAATGATGTATACAATTGAAATGTGATTTACAGTTTGACATCAGCGTAATGCTTAGTGCACTAAGAAGATCATATTACTCTAAGTATATATCATAGTAAGACTCTGCTTAACACGGAGGATATGTTCCAATAATTATCCTATTTACATCCTAATAAATATATCCTAGAATTTATTACACACCGTGGGAATTTTAATTCATATTTGAAAATAATGAATTTGATAGATTTGCCCTTGTGGACGTGGATCTGAAATACCAGACCATTGTGTTCTGTAAGGACAAGAACAAGGGAATCTTATGGAATGGCTCAGGACATATGGGTTGAGTGACCTTCAACAAAGAAAAACATGGGCCGACACAAAAGGAAAATAGGACATTGTCTCAAGATTTTTAACAGAAATAGGTATGATAATGGATGTGTTGAAAGAAGCAGGAAATGGGTAGTAGAAGCAAGGAAAGGAATGAAGTAGAAGAAGAAATTTTTGATAAAGATATTTCAGAAAGATGTAACACATGTATATGCCAATAAAACCCCTAGTATTATAAATAAAGCACAGAGTCTGTACAGATTTGATGATGATGAAGATGATGATAATAATTGTAAACAATCACAAAACAAAACTTAAAGTGAAAGTTTTAACATACTATTCATCTTTTATTCAAGGAAGTGATTCACATTATTATTATCATCACATATAGTGGAGTACAGCTATAAGGTCTCCCCACTGTCATTAATTGCTATATGTAATTGAAATTGAGATAAGGCCGTAGTTCCACACTTAGTGTAATGTGTGCATAACAAGAGGACAACAGAATGATGTTCTTCTTGACAAGGTCAAACACAGAGTATAATCAATACAGATGTTAATCAACTCTTTATCATGTTCATAATATTTTTTGAGAATTTGCCTCATTAAAAAATATGTTGTCATTGATAGATTTCTTAGAGAAAAGACAGCATAGCATTCATCTAATTTATTTTCTATAATCTTTTATTTAAATTTTGTAATTTTAAATGATGCTGTGGCAGATCCAATAATTCTTTTTAGGAAGAGGGGAAGGACACCTGAGCCTGGATGCCCAACATCAGGGGCGGATTCAGCAAGTGGAATAAATTACATTTATGACAACGGGAGTATTTGTTTTGTTTGTCTTGTACTTGCATTTGTGAGGTGCTTTTGAAATGTACTGCTGTATACAATAACATTGCGCTGTATATAAAAATCCTTTGCCGTATGGGACAAAATGAAATGGAAAGGATAAGAAGTCACAAGTAATGTAAATTCTGGTGATGTTAACTGGGGTCAGGGTTCTAGATATTGTAAATCAGATGAAAATAATAATAATAATAATAATAATGAGTTGAACACTCTCCTTTATGTATTTTACAAAGTCAAATTCTGGGGGTGGGGGGGTTTGCCCCATCAGCCCCCACCACCTGGATCTGCCACTGCCCAACACTCCCTCCCCCTAATATCTGCCCCTGCAAAGAATGTATACATTTCATTCAATAAAGAGATGGTTTGATATTCTACATAGGTTGAGAAATATGCCCCTCCCTGTACAAAATTTCTGGATTTGCCCCTGCCGTTTATACGTATGGGTCCACATTTAATATAATAGGAAGACTTACCTTCCCACCCACTCTCTCTTGCTTCTGTTTAGCCAACTGAGCTAACACTCCTGCTGCTTGCTCAGGGCCCATCACAGAGATACGTGCATTGGGCCACAAAAACAGGAATCTCGGGCTAAGAAGCAAACATATTTTCAACTTGCAATGTAATACCTTCTTTTTTATTCACTGAGATCTGGTTCACAAAATAAGATATAATACAAAGTTAACAAATGACCCAGCTCAGCTGAGAGGTTTTAGGGTATAAGGCGTAGTCAAAAACTATGTCTAGGTCTGCTTAAGAGGTGGGATCATTGCACTTTTCACAAAACCTGCTTCACCCCCCACCCTTCATTGTACTTCGGTGGTCAGAGGAGAGACCCGGATGGTGTGCACCAGATTTGTAGACCTTTCACTCTGAATGCCAAAAGTTTTTAGAATAGCATTGATTTTCCTCCTTTCATCCTCGCACCCTCAATTTCAGCTCCCCAGTTAGAGCAGGAGTAACATAGCACCAGTTATATGAATATGGGACCTCTCCACCACCTTTCTTCCGTCTTTTCCACCCTCTCCCCTCAATTAATTAGCCAGTATAGAATATAAACATCCAAAACTATTTCAAAACTTTTTTTTAACATACATATTTAGTAGCCTATCATACTTAATAGTTTGTAAAAGATAATTAATGAATGGACACTATGATAATTAATGAATAAATGAATAAGAGAATATTTAAATAATGTACTGTTTTATATATCACAAAAATGTCTAAACTTACATCAATTGCTACTACCAAATATAATTTCAAAATTTGTAATAAAAAATTAACTACCAACAATTTATCCTTATGGCGTCATAAGGAATATCTTCTGGTGACAACTTTTAAATTTTTTATTGATTTATAAATTTTTACCATTATTGAAGGCAGCCGAAAGGGTGGCCTTGACAGAAAAACAGATTTAGGCATATGCAATATAGCTAATTGCCCAGGGGCGCCAAAAAAGTGACGGAAAAATTATAATATTTGGAGAAAAAAGTTTGTTTTCTAAATATGCGTTGTTGTTTTTTAATGTTCTCTAAAAAATGATTTTAAAGATTTTAAAGATTTTTGTTGGATTAGCAAAGATTCCCTATGAATTTAAAACTGTTATAAGTGTTTTTAGATAGGTTTATTTTAGTTTTTAGGTAGTTATACTGTTAATACTTCTTTGTTTCTCATAATAAATAAGCAAAAATATATAATTATTACTTTGTTCAAAAATATTATGTAATAACACGCAAATATTTAAAATATATGAATTTAAAATCTGTTCTCAAAGGGCACTACATTTACGACTGCCAAACTTTTAAATCCACCTCTGGGCGTAAAGCAAACAAAACCCCTCCCCTGATAAACCCTGAACAGGGATATAAAGCATAGCCTGGTACATCCAAGCTACAAAATAAAAACTAAAATCTTAAAACTAGAAATGCTATTATGTAAACTAAAATGTCTACATCATCTCTACTACATTCTAGTATATTTGTTTGAATATGTTTTTTGTGTTGTTTTGTAAGGCCCATGATGAAAAGAAGTGCTGAGACCCAACTCTATGAGGCATTATCCATCTAACATAAAATACATAGGGGAACAGTGTTTACATACATGGTGAAGCTAAATTAAATTTATGTCAATTACAGGATACAATTGAACAAAAACTTCATTAGATCAATATCTTTGAAATCTTGTTGCACTCAATTTATTGAAGCGGATATACCAACTCATCAGCTTAAAATAATATCTCTGTAACACTGTTTTTTAACATAAAACCTGCAAAAAATATCAGAAACTTTGTGTTAATTAATGAATGCTCTCAATGCTCGTGATTTCTCTTACCTATATGCTCGACCACACATGCCATAATTGCCTGCTCCAAATGAACCACCAATAATCACAGTGAATTTAGGAACATCTGCACATGAAACTGCATTTACCAACTTTGCACCATGCTTTGCTATACCACCAGCTTCTGCATCTCGCCCTACCATGAATCCTAAACGAATACAAAGAATAAAAAAAGATATCATCTATTTAATACATTATATACATTTTGAGGATTTAATTTACATAACAATAAAATTTATTCCTTAAAAATTCATGAAAATAAAAGTCTAGTTTAGATATCAGTTCTGATAGATTTATTAATTCACGGACTGAGAATTTATCAGTTCTTTTTGGTTCAGGTTCAAAAATGTTAATTACAAACTAACACATAATTTTATGTGTTAGTGTTTAATTAACACAGTTTGAATAAACATCTGTATTTTAGCATTTTTTATAGTGAGAAAATTATTTATGTATCAATGATGGGGAAGTATATAAAATCATATATTTTTTGATATTAAGAAGTGATAGTGTGGAATTTGTAAGTAAGATACATAAGACCTGAAAATTGTTTTTAGTGAAGTATTGTAAGTTAACTTTAAACATTTTTTAATTCAATATATTATCATAATCAGAGGAAATCCCTGGCAATAGCAAATGTAAAGTACATTGGCATAACAATTCTATCATATTTGAGGTTATGATTCCTTAAATGCCTTAAAATTAAAACTTCTTCTGAAACCATCATCAAACATGTTTTCATTCTAACAAATGCAATTTAAATAAAATTTGTGGCTTGAGGAGTAACGTTAAATATTTTAAAATTACTCAATAAAACTCTATTATACCTGTGATATTTTGGAGAAAGATAAGAGGAATGTTTCTTTGACAACATAATTGTACAAAATGTGCTCCCTGAAATATAAAGTAAATAAATAAATCAAATTTTAATAAAAATAAATGCAAGGATAAAACTTAAGATTAAAGAAAAAAAAGGAAGTATGAAATAATTCTTAAGTCTCACCAAATGGATGATTGGAAACTATAGGCTGCCTAAACTTATGTTCTAACATAATCCTAAAAATTATTGAACATACACTATAAATAGTTATCTTTCATAACTTGGGCATAGCTAGATTCCTGCATACATGAACCATACATAACATATTCAGCCATGCATTCTTGCTCTAAAGCAAAAACTTGGCCCGGGTTTTTCTCCGTTTTTCCTTCGGGTAGAGGCGGATTTCTTATACAGGTTCTCTAGGCTTTGTCTAGGGGCGTGTTTATTGTAACAATAAATCATGAATTTAGTGTTTTTTCAACTCTTATGATTTTTAAACACTATACTCAGAATAATCTATAGTTCGATAATAACTTGTACATGTAAATTTACAAACATATTGACATTATATATGTATTATAACTCGCAGCTAACTTTTTATC
>NNCF01126271.1:383476-396434 GCA_002313205.1 Laupala kohalensis
ACCAGGGAAAAATAATTCCACCTCTCATTATCATTATTAATAATTGTCAAAATTGAGCATTAATTTCAAGTGACATGCCAACAGTGTTTCATAGAATATATGAACAATATAATTTTGATCTCATTTAAATTTATTAATAATAAGGCACTCTAGAAATCTTTATTATAGGGAAACAAAATTAAACAAGATTACAATAGGTTAATATAAATAATACATATAGTATATCACAATTAAAATTTAAAAAAATTATGAAGTCCTTTTAAATGCTCCCAACCAAAATAGAATTTAAATGATATTATCCAGACAATTTTGTTATGTACTGTATTGAAATATGAAAAGACAAGTCCCCCCTCTCTACATTTCCCTTGATTTGAGCAATGCTGATTATGAAATTTGTTCATCACCAACCAAGAGACAATAAAAATGATCAATAAGGAAAAGCAAACAGAGGCCCTTGAGAAATGTTCAGTTATTTATATTATTAACTGTGAGTATCGATGAACCCAATTTATAAATAACTTCAAGCAAATGGATTGTTTGTTTTGCTTGTAAATAAATGATTATTTACCTTGAGGGCAGATTCAGAAAAGAGCACTCCATTGTTAGCAACAATGCCCACTAGCTGCCCAAACAAGTGAGCAAAGCCTGTGACTAGAGTTTCTCCAAAGCGAGCCTTAAATTCATCGAAACGACTGCCATCCATAATACGTGCAATAACCTGAAAGAAAGAATTTTTGCATTCACAGTGATCATGTATTAAAACCATGTATATATAATGTATTAACCAGAACTTAAAGAAAAATTTTGAAAGAATAAAAAATTATTCTTACTTCTCTAACATCAAACGACTGTCTGAGATCTGTGCCTACAATACCATACAGTTCTTGTGGATCATGCAATGGAGGCTCAATATCATATGCAGAAGAAGATGTAGGTGGAGGACCCAAATTTGCAATTAATCGCCGTGCAATTGCCAATGCATGTTCATCGTCCAATGCATAATGGTCAGTCACACCAGTTGTACTGTAGGAAACAAACTTTTATTACAGAAAAACTGTTGTTGTATCAAATTGAAAAGATTTAAAACAAGAAATTGATGTTTAAAACTAATCATACACATTGACTATAAATAGATGATCATCTGTATAACCAGGACTACAAACACTACAAAAAATCACAGTAAATCACATTAATGTTTAAGAGTATCTGGTTCTTATTGTCCTCTTTTCTTCGGGCTGTTTGATGGAGTTTTCATATTAAACATAAATTTATTTAGAAAATAACCTTATCACAGTGTAATTTTTAAAAGGAATGTGAAATATTTGTGAAAAATATGAATTTTAGTTTATTTTAAAATGATGAGTTGTCAGCTTTCTTAAATGAAACATTATTTACCTTAACAAAAAGAGTTAGGGTCGTATACTATTTTTTAATGTAACATTGTATATTTTGAATCTAGTACTAAAATATAAAAACAAGAAAGAACTTTTGTGTATACTTTTGAAGAATAAACACATGGACCATAAGTTTTACACGAATCAAGCAAATATAAAATCATATCAGCTGAATACTACATCCAATTAATTTGTTCTGATAAATTAGTCACTGATATGCATGCTTATCATAATTAAACAAAGCTCTGCAATTACTTGGCCACAGCACTAGGAGAGAGAGATGTGGCCAGCATCTCTCTCTGACTGGTTTTACCCCAGGATAGACCCTGGTACTCATTTTACAGCAGGCTGAGTAGGCCAGGGAGTCAGTCTAGATGTTGAGATGTGATGAAAAATCCCTTACTCCACCAGGGATCAAACACCAGCCATTCAGCTCTACCCACTGAGCCATGCTGTCACCCGCTTACAATAGTTACATTTTTATAATTATCAATTTTACTTATATGTAATTTTGGCATTGGTTGAGTACAGAATCTCCATAGCTACATCCCTGAGAAAGTTCTTCTCTGTTTTTTCTTTGGGTACATTATTCTGAATTGATGGGATGGTCCCTTACTTGCTTCATTGTCCTCTAAATGTTCATTCAACAAGGTAACTACTTTTCAGTAATAAATTATTTTTTATTTAAATTTACCTGCAATGTAGGTCTGCTCCACCCAAATCTTCTGCAGACACAGTCTCTCCAGTTGCAGCTTTAACAAGGGGAGGGCCAGCCAAGAAAATTGTTCCCCTCCTCCTAACAATTACGGCCTCGTCGGACATAGCAGGGATATATGCTCCACCAGCTGTACAGCTTCCCAACACCACAGCAAGCTGCATTGAAACCACATGAGGGAGATTAGCTCATTTAAATTTATGTTTAAATAGTATAAGAAAATATTACTCATCTCAGTCATTCAGTGTGAAATCAACCATGATTTTGACCCTTATATGTCATAATTAGGTAATTTTTTGTATATTGGTAGAACTATTGCTTTGTATGAAATTAAAAGAAAATTCTGACTGTCCGTGTTTTGGTTATTTATCTTCAAAATTTGAATACTTGCGCAATATCTGTCGCAATTTGCTATTTTAAATATCTTTAAAACTATCTGACTTAGAGCTAAAATTTGTGCCATTCTCTTCAGATGTGAATAAACTGTAATATGATGTCCAACGTGATAATGGTATAACATATACTATGTTGGGGTGTTTTTCTCAAAAATATTTATTTAAATTATCTTAATATTGGAATTTAAAAAATATATATTGAAGAACTTTTTGAAAGTATATGTTCCAAATTTAATGTACAAATATAAATAACTGTTTATAGAAGTAAATGGTAAATTTTCTGATTTGAAGCAATTTGAAGCTGTGAATGTCATGTTTCATTTCATGTCACCATAAACTTGAAGGTACCAAACGAAACCTATATTATTTTTTGTTCAGTAATAAAATTGAAGTTATTTTTATAAATTATTCTGTAATTAAACCGCCTAATTGTTTTAATTTTTCTGATTTCGGGAAAACAAAAGTCCGCGGCGGACAAGGTCCACCAAATCACGCGCGTATTTGAGTCCTTAATTTAAAAAAATCGTCAGCCGTGTTCACATCATTATCGCATGTTATTTCTCATAACAGCTCCACGCACTTACCACGCACAAATTCTCATAGCTCTTTTTACGCCAACTATCACTCGGTGCTCGCATCCTATTTTGGTTTTCGAGAAAGGAAAAGAGGAAGGGAAACACGACACACAATCGTGTAGCCAATTGCAGCTAATTCAAAAAGGGAAGTCACTGAAATGATGATACCTGAGGGATTCCCTTCGCACTCATTCGCGCTTGCATGTAGAAAGAGCGACCGAAGTGGTCCCTGTCTGGGAAGATGTCCGCTTGTGCTGGTAAATAGGCGCCTCCAGAATCCACCAAGAAAACCACCGGCAACCGGTTTTGCGCGGCGATTTCTTGCGCGCGAAGTTGCTTTTTCACAGTCACCGGAAAGTAGGTTCCTCCTTTCACCGTCGCGTCGTTGGCGATCACCATCACCTGACGCCTGCAAGAAGTAGAGTCCTCAATAATAAGAGAGCCGACTTCTCTGTCCGAGGCCTCACGAGTGTGTAATTTCTCACACTCCGCATCTCACCAGAGACCTTAAATCAAGAAAGAACCGTCAGACAACAGACTACAACTTGAGAAAACGTTACTTCTTACAGCAGCTATATTTACTACGCACAATTTCTCATAGCTCCTTCGGTGCCAGATATTCCTCCATGCTCGCCCCTTATTGGTGGATTAGAGAGAAAGGGAGGGGGACACGACACAATCACGTGACCAAGTACAGCTGATTCCAATCTTTATGAGAAACTGCTCGTACTATTTTCCGGAGATATGAGAAATTCCGTAGTGTATTTCGAGGTTCTCTCTTGATTAAGGTCTCTTCATCTCACGTGTTACCGAGGTTCCAACTTCTTTCCAATCGAGATGCGGGGAAGAGAAACCAGCGACGTCCAACAGGAAAGTGTTGTTATTCACGAGATCCTTACCCATAGAATAGGCGTTTAGCATTTTCCGGAGTTGTAAGAATTTACGCATTACATTTTCGCTGATGGTGCTTCTTCTCATTTAAGACTCTAATAAGAATCAATCAACTAGATTATTTATTTGGATCGACTATTCGAGACACACATTGCTGCCCCGCGCCCAACACGTGACACGGCCGAGTGTTGAACGTCATACGGAGAAAGAATTGCACCGAAGTAGCTGATGAAACATGACTTACTTCTCTGTGACACACATTTTTTTCCTCGGAATTGACAGCACTTGAAGAAAAGCGCTGCAGGGAAAGTAACGAGAAGAACGGCCACACGCACGTTGCTACTTTAGGGTTAGTTAGAGTCCCATATGTAGGATAAGCGCCACTGACGTTTCAGACCTCTGGGTGCGTAATTTCTCATACCTAAATTCGTTACGCACAATGTCTTATAACCACCTGTTATAAGACTGTTATAGTGACTAAAGGCTCCAATATCTTTTCAGTCGAAATTTGAAGGAGTAGAGTCCAGAATAAAAAGAGAACCGTTAGAGGAGGAAAAATGAATCTCTCATATTTCCGGAAAATACTCGGCGCAGTTTCTCAAAGTGGTTTGAAGCAGCTGTATTTGTTCACATGATTGTGTTGTTTCTCCCTCGTCGTATCCTTACTCCTCTAATAAAGAGGTGAAAATTGAGTGACACTTAACGCCAAAGAGGTTAAGAGAATTTGTGCGAGGTAAATATGGCTGTTATGAGAAATTAGGTACTCTAAAGTTGTGGACGCGACTTGCGGTTCTCTTTCCAATCAGGACTTTAGGGAAAAGAAGTCGGCAACGCTTGAGGGCGATATTATTCCGTATTTGCTATTCATATCCGATTCATGTCCAAGTGGTAGTATTAAGAGGAATTGTACTATCGTTTTCGGGAGATATAAAAAATTCCGCAGTCCATTTCCTCCTCTTACGTTTCACTTCTTATTCAGGACTCTAATTGAGGCCATTGAACTCACCCTTGTACTGTAGCAACCCCAGTGACAATCCCGCCGGAGGGTAGTGGATGAGGATACATCCCCGCCCCACCGGCGAGTGCACTGAGTTCGAGGAACGGCGCTCCAGGGTCACCGAGTAGAGATACCCTCTCGCGCACCAAGAGTTTGCCTTGCGCTCGGTGATGTTTCACCGCCTCCGGATCACCAGTCGCGCTCGTCGCTGCTGACACCGCGGCGCGGATCTCTGCCGTGGCGGCACGCAACGACGACGCACGAGCCTGTCGAATATGAACGAGATGAAAGCAACTCTTACGTGAAGGCTGATAAAAATCATGATTACAAAAACAAACAAACAAATTAAGCCATCCTGTCACCCACAAAAAACATTCTGGTCCATTTTTCTCCGGTTTTCCTTCGCGTAGAAACGGATTTTATATCCAGGCTCTCAACGCTCTTGCCTAGGGAATAATAAACGTGGAATTTAGAGTTATTTTAATAGTTACGATGTAATAACAATATTTTACGAATAATCTATAGTTTATAATAATATGTACTTGTGAAATAACTTTTTTGTTTTTTAATAAACACAAAATTTGTTGGTATTCTGTTAATATTACGACGTACCGAACTACTTCTATTCTCATCTTCGGAGTAAAGTGCTGAAATGTTAAATCCGTCTCTGCCTTAGGGCCCTTGATCGGAATTGATGGGATGGTCCCTTGCCTGCTTCCAGAGAGTAAATTAGTTTATTATCCTCCACGTGGTCATACGCAGTTTGTAACTGTGTTTCTGACAATTTCTTTCTTTATTAAGCAAATTTATTGGATTTAAATCTGAAACTTTTAATTTAAATCTGACATTTGTAATATCTAATTTTGATATTTAAATTAGTATTTTATTATCAGTAAAATAAAAATTAATTATTTAATGATTAACGACATATTTTACAATGTAACCAAGAATAACAATTTTTACTTTTAACAATTACATTTTTTAATGACGAAAAAGGTTGGTATATTGTATTTATATGCGTTATTTAAAGTTGCGGCCATATTGTTGAGACGCGATTGGTTACTGTTATAATTTAACTTATTTTCGTTTAAGTAAGTTGTGCCACGAAGTTATTAGCAATCCTTAGCGTTCTTCAATGATTCCCACGTGCATAAGATATTTAATTCATAATATAAGTAAAAATAAAGAATTAAAAATGACAGGAGGAAAGAAATTGCAGGAAGAAAAAAGGTGAAAAATCGGTTTGTGCTATTTGCAAATTTTGCCAAAAAGAAATGCAGTTGCTCGAATGAAAGCCCATTTTGATAATTGTACAAGTTTATCGAAAGAAAATGTTGAGTGTGAGGACAACCACCGACCTCAAGGAATGTATGATTTAATTAATTATTCAACTTGCAAATGTTGATTACAAGTACGTATACACAGTTTTTACTTTAACTTAAGACAACTTAATGTCTCGAAAAATACGCATAGCACGAAAAAACTATTTGAGATGAAAGGTTAATATTTTCAAAGGGGATAACTATATGTATTAAAATGGGTGGGGTTGTCTGGGAAATGGGTCAATTGTTTAATTTCAAATGGGAACCGCCCCTATTTTCGTTGCAGATTCGGATTCTACGCCAAAATATACTTCGGGTTTTTTCTGAATTTTTTTTCCATTCGCGGTAGACGGCGCTATAATCGACAATATTCATTTTTTTTGGCTTTCGCAATTGCCAAATGCAAGAACCAATTAATTTTGATTCAGCCGTACATTTGCGATACAAATTGAAACATTTTAGTTCTAAACGGTTGAAATTACTGTCAAAAGTTTAATTTAGTTTTGCGAATTTAAATTAACAGTAACGTTTTTGCAATCGGACATTTTAAAGTTTAGTTTATAAACTACTTGTAGCGAAACCCAAAGACAACAACGTGGACATTGTTGTTTTTCTTTCCCTTCGAAGTTGCCTTCGGTGAATCCCCTCACCTCTCGCCATCGTTAAAATTGCAACAAATACTCAAAATGACAACCTTTCTCGTCGATGTATTTTATTAATTCGTGCTTGGAATTCATGTACACAACTTCAAAGCACGTCTGTAGTAATTTTTGCGCAAGCATTTCTGGCACGTTCATCTCCTGTCCAGTAATTGGTACTTCTGCATACACTTTATCTTTAAGGTAACCCAACGAGAAAAAAATCCGGCCACGTTCGGTCCGGTGATCTGACAAGTCAATTTACCGCACCACCACCAAGGGCGGCTCCGGAATAAGTTTTCGGGGGACGGGGCATAGGGTATATCGGGGGTATGGGCTACCCCCCTGGCTCGCGGAGGAATTTTGTTAATCCAGGATTGAGAAAAAATATTTTCAGGCCAAAACCAAATATCAAACATTAGAAAAGTAACTTCAAAATTTCTGAAAAAATTAACAATTATATATAATATCTTGTGACCAATTGTAGATGTACATAAAATATATGTTTTTCACTCATAGTAAGCGTTGCCATGCTTATAGTTCAGCCACGAGTTAACACTATATAAGGGTTTATTTTATTTTTTCGACTCTGAAAATCATAATAACGATCTTCCTAAACTAAAGAAAAATTTGTGCACCTGAAAATATTTTCTATATTATTGGTCCAATTAAGAATTTTTGAATAGGCATTCTTTATTTAATAAATAATAATGTCAAAAAGCGGTTAAAGGGCAAAGTATTAATTTCAGTCTAAAATCTTTATTTCTGTGAATTTTTTTTAATTATATGCAATATTCTATTACCTACAATAGTATACATTTCTACTAAATACATTGCAAAAAAAATGAGAATGAGAATTCGAAAAAAATGTGCAAAAATGAGAACGGAAAGGATATGCAAAACACAAAAACCAATGAAATGGTAAATATCAATAGTATTAGACTAGTTAAACACTGTGGACTAAATAACGAAATAAAGTTTTTTTACATTCACTTCTTGCAATTCGGTCGATAACCGCTTCTTCGTCAATGTCAATGTCTCCGTGAGTATGTAGACTGGCAATAGAGAGTTTAACGGGTAGCATTCATGCTCGGCACGTTGCCTTCACCTTTTGTTTTCGTTTTACAATTTGATTCGTGAAAAATTCTTCACGTTAATATGATTTGATAACTTTCGGTCAGGTGAAAATGGCAGCAAACTGGGAATCGAACCCGGGACCTCAGCTCTTATCGCAGGGGTGTTAACCACTACACCACCCGTTCGCAGTGGTTAATACCCCTGCGATAAGAGCTGAGGTCCCGGGTTCGATTCCCAGTTTGTTGCCATTTTCACCTGACCGAAAGTTATCGCATATCGTCTCCACGTGTAGGGTACACGGAAGACATATATGCGTTCATTTATTTATCATGCTATAAGGTGAATGTGGTCGTTACTTTGTAATAAATACAATCGTCCCGCCTGTCTAAGAGTTTCCAATCTCAGTTAAAACGTTTGGAGACTCCAGGTATACTCGAAGTCACGACACTTTACCTAAAATTATTTAATATGGCTGCCTTAAACAATTTGCCAACCTCTACGAAACAAATCCTTGAAACTCACTCGCGTGCAGGCAGCGGTTCACAATGTCATTCTCATCAGTTGATAATGTGAGGTTAAAGCGTCCCGCTACATTTTGTTAGAAAATTTTCAGGAAAAGCGTGGTCACAAAGAATTTAAATAATATCCAAATAAATATTAATAGTAGTCACAAAAGCGACTATTTTCTTCAAAGAAATACAAATTAATAACACAACAAAGACACAAGATAATGTTAGTTTCACACCTCGATGCAGAAAGTACAGAACAGCGACACGAAGGCAAGTGAATTGATTGTTGTCCGAGTTTGGCAATGGATTCAAGTTCGAATGTCTTGCCAACAGAACGCAAGGTACCCTTATCACTACTCTTATGGACGATGGTGAAGTAAAAGTATTGGCTACACTATGGACAAGCGCTATACCAACATCAAGCCAAATGAAGAAATAATTTATTGTCAAGAGAGTTGTTACAAACTGCGTATGACCACGTTGAAGGCAATAAATATATTTACTGCGACAAATCTACAATACACTAATAAACACAGTGCGTTTCCGTTCATGATTTTTTTCTTAAGTTGAATTTCTCGAGGCGAAGTGAGATGACTGAGTATATAACTGGTTGCCTATTTTTACGTCAATAAGCTCCGATTGACAGTGGGTAGAGCGTGTCTGTCCCGGGGGTCGTAGCGGACGGAGAGAGATACTGGCTACATCATCGACTCCATGTGGAAAACAACGTAATTGCGGAGCCGTAGTCTGATTTTCAACCTCCACTTCAAGGCATTTCCCGTGCTTAAAAAAATAACGTACACGTTTCAGATAAAAAAAACCTGCTCTTGTTTTGTTCCAAGTATAAAGATATAGAGTTTAGTTGTTTGAAAAGCTAAACTAAACCCATATCATAAGCAGGCATTCCGTACGTTCAGCGGTCTTCCAAAAACTTCACCTAAAATATTTATTTCGCCAAAGCGGCTTTCGACAACTTATCATCTTATCTGCCCGTTTCACACACACCCCTCCAGGGATATTTTAAGTTAAAACCGAATACATCTCCATTACTGAATTACAGTTCTTTCAGCATTTTTTATTAGTATTTTAATATTACTTTAATCGTTTATTTAAAAAAAAATAATTTCAGTTCTCTGTAATATGTATTTTGTATATATAATTGTATTTCCTTATATTCTGTCACCAGGTAAGATCTGCCCATTTGCAGTAAATAAATATATTATTATAATACCAACTACTGTAGTGCAATGACAGGTTCAATCGATTTGAAGGAGGTACGTCCGATTTGAAGGACGTAAGATAACACAAACGTGAGATTTATTAATCAACCAAAAAATTAACGCACGTTCTTTTTTGAATCATTACACTGGGAGAATTATTCTCATCTAAAATCATAAGATTTACAGTCCTCATTAATTTTCCCATAGTAGATTTCATTTCTATTAAATATTTCCTCTGAAATCTGACTAACTTTTAGGACGATTTCGTTACGCCTCAACTTTTCTCCAAAATTCCATTGTAAAACATCTCTCAAGTGTAAGCGAAGAGGTAAAAAATGAAACTACAGCTTACCCAATTATATATTATTCACATACAAATTACAATACAAACATCGAAATAGAATCATATAAAAAAAGAGAAACAGCGACGCATTTGGTAATCCGACATTTCTTTATTATTTTTTTTTTCACCGTGTAGCCAAAACTTGATAGAACAATTTATCAATCTCGAATTTCAGCTTCACTTTTTGCGCTTCCTCCAACTTCTTGAGGCGACACAGGACATACTTCATGTACAGAGTATCCTCGTCCTCGTCGGACCTCGCGTCGATCTGAATGTCTTGCGTGCTGCTGCTGGAGCGATCGCGGGAGGACACGAAGACTGAGGACAGGAGCGCGTCGGAGGTGCCGCGCTTCTGCGAGGGAAGCGATCCTCCCGACGAGTCCACTTTGGGAGACTGGAACGAGAAGCAACTGATGCTCTCCTCGTCGCTGCCCAGGGGCATCCCCGGCCTCAGCTTTATCGGGACGGTGCGGGCGGCGGGTTCCGCCGGAGGGTTCTGCTGCGAGGAGATCTTCTCCTTCACGGACACCAGTTTGCGCTCGTCCGTCAGCACCACATCCTGCAACAGTGACGAAACAACACGAGGAGTTCATTACATTCTTTTCTATTGAATTGTAATACTTGTAAATAGGAAATGTAGCGTGCTATTGAAAATTATCTACATGACGCGATAAGAAGGCGGGTGGTAGGGGTATTGTTAGTAAGTGTGCTGGTAAGCTGGCTTTAGCAACAATTTGACACATGTGGAGGTGTTAGTAGAAGTAGTCAGTGTTAGTAAGAGTTAGACAGATTAGGAATAGGAGGAGTAGGTTGTCTTTTCAATAGTCACAGTTACATGAATTGGGACTTTGAAGACAAAAGTTTCAATTTTTTTTCTATGTCCCCTCCGGGAATAGAACCCGGAGTGACTCGGTGGCGAGCAAGTATGCTACCCCTGAGCCACCAGAGTGAGCTGAGTTCGTTCAAAGGGCATAACATGTTTAACCAGCTAATAACTAGACGGCATTGGAGTACGTGTAGCTCAATGAGCAGAACGCTGCTGGCTCGAACAAGATTCGATCCCCGGAGGGATGTGACAATTTTCATAACAAAGCCTTCAACCTCCAGGCTCATTCCCACGCCCACTCAACCCACTGTGAAATGAATATACCGGGTCTATCCTGGGATAAAACCGGTCGGAGAGACGTGCTAGCTACATCGTCTACTCCTAGAGTCGATGCCTATTGCGAATCTCTGCCCTCCGTGAACCCCACGGATTCCATGAGCACCTTCGGGACTTGTTGGGGGACTGCTTGACTTTGACGCGAGTTAATTCAACGGAAATCGTTAATAAAAATAGCCAAATTTTGCTACTTGCAAGGGGTACTCGCGACTTGGGAAATTTACTTCGGGGTGAGACTTCGTAGGATTGTAGTACCCCTAAGAGTCAACGATTGTCAAAGTAAGAAAGCACAATAGCCAATTATTTCTGAGAAAAAAGGTTAAATGTTTAATGTGTACAAAATGAAAACAGAGCTTTTTCTCAGAATTGTGCTTTCGTACTTTGACAATCTGAGACGAAGTCACACCCCGAAGTCAATTTTCCAAATCAGGACCTCCCCTTGTTACTTCTCGATTTCTTTGCCTATATGATTCTAACAGTATCAGATACAGGATTTTATTTCGGGAGGAGCTTAGATCTTCAGGAGGTTTGGATATTTTAAAAAGTCGGGTGCCAATTTATGCATTTTCCAGTTACATTAATATCTCACACGACGGTTAACCACAACGCAAGGTAACAGATTAATGATGATATATTGAATGAAAATGCATAAGAGAGACAGTGACTTGAATGATATCTCCTCTGAGGTCTGTGGTCTATTGCAAGTTCAATGACTAAGGTACACGGAGTCGGGAAGCGAACGAGATAGCGAAAGGATTTCATTTTTAACGAAATATAAGAAAATTATATATCTTTTAACTCTATTTTAGGGGGGAGGCGCTTGAGCCCTACATTCGGCAGAGGACCGTAGAGTCATGGCGAATAAAGAAAGGTCTCTCGGGGTCTCCTTCTCCTTTGATCTTTACCGCCAGTGCTCGGTATTACCGATCGGCAGACCGCATCTCTCCGAACGTAATTACCGATCGGCTTGGTGTGGATGCACCTTTAGCCAAATAAATCATGTCATTTCAAAAACAATATATGGTTGATTTAGAATTCTAATTATGTTGGAAATTTATTAAGTGTTTTTTAAGGAAAAATATAGAATAAATCAATAAGTCATTCATATATTTGCAGAAACCGTTTTGGTATTCGCCTTCGACAGTCATGTGGGTAATGATTGATGCGTAATTTTAGTACTTGTTTATCAAATTAAGCACACTTGACGAATAATATAGAGTAAAATTACTGTCAACTTCTATCTCAAGAGGCTAGTATTGGAACGGGATAATACATAAGAATAATTGAAAACTACCAATATTAGTATCGAATTCATAGTTTTCGGGGCCAATGAGACGAATAATGAGACTCCCCATGTCGTTTAAGACAAATACTACTCCATAGCCTAGCACCCTTAAGAGTAAAGTGGTGTCACTAAGCTAATAAATGATGACTACCCCTAACTGTTAAACAAACAAAAACTATTGCAGGATTAAACAGTAACATGCCGAGAAAAAGTCCCCAGTTATTAATAATAATCAGAACCGCCGAGACGGGAGGTCAGGAGGGTTGTTCTTTTTCGTGTCCCCAAACAATAGTCATTAGAGGGGTCTCAAGTGATCGATGTAAAATGATAAATTATTGCTGATAAATTTTCGGCTGTTGTTAAATAACAAACTGAAGAAATAGATTTGTTTGAGGCGTATTAAAAACTATATATATATATATATATATATATATA
>NNCF01126271.1:406333-455487 GCA_002313205.1 Laupala kohalensis
AAAGAAAGAAAGAAAGAAACATCTATGATAAACAATAAATGTCTATACTTAGCAGATTTTTCATAAAATTATTGTTTGTTCATCCAAGATGAAGTTAAATTGGGGGCAGCAATTGTTCATCCCTTGTTTGAGGATGACAAGTTCAAGAGAGAAAACTTCAGTTATTAGAGATAATTTGGAACATAATTCAACAGAAGTTTATGCTTTCAAAAAAGCACTTACAAATTACATTCAAAGAACCATTTTTCAATATAAAATATACTTATTCAAATGATACTTCAAGTCAATATAAAAAAAATTATACATTTGAGGAATTATAAGAATGATTTTAGGGCTGATATTAAATGGCTTCCTATATATTTTTTTGTATCATGTATAGAAAAAATTCCTGTGCTGTAATAAGAAGCGGTGCAAAGCAAACTGTATCCAAATCTAGCATGCAATGTTCATCCAATTTGTATACCTCATGATGGGTTTGGATTTTGCAAAGACACTGTTTCGGAATCACTTATAATTATAGTTTATATTAAATGTGAAGAAATAAATTCCCATCATTATAGCATCTTGGAGGAGAGGTAAAAAGAATTACCTGAGAATCAAACAGAATCAAGGATTATTTCATTGTTTCACTGAATGAATGTGCATCATGTTATCAAACATCATCAGACATTAATAATTATGATAAATAAATAAATTATTAGCTTATTATTTATCTTACTCTTATTATACAAGCAAAAATTGTATGTATAAATCGGCTATCTCATAAACTTATGGTGGGATTTTGCTGAGACTTGATATAAAGGGGAATTTTAATATCAGTCAAAATAATCAAATGACATAAATGTCGAAGCTGTAAAAATTTGTTTTACACACTTATTATACAAGCAATAATTGTTTGTTTAAAAGGGCTTTTTCATACACTTATGGTGGGAATTTACTGAGACTTGATATATAGGGGTTTTTTAATATCAGGAATCAAGGGGTAGAAGTGTCAATCTTGTGAATATTTGTTCTTCAAATTTATTATACGGGAAAGAATTATAAGTTTGAATCAGCTTTCATCTGTGAATGAAACACAATGCCTTCCCTTCTGTCTGAGATACATCTGCTGGGTGCTCATGACTGTTGACAGTTCTGTGAAATGTTTTATACTGAAGCAATGCACAACACTCAACTCAACAAATGAAAATAACCCAGTCGCATTAAGTATACATAAGAATTCATTCATTAAAAATGTATTTGAAATTATTCTTCTACTGGGTAAATGCATGTTATGTTATGTTATGCAAGTTATGTGAAAAACATTTCACAGAACTAATGTCAAATTAAAACTGGTAAACCAAGAAATAAAAAAAATGACAAAAAATCCTTTGTGAACTGGTGCCTCCAAAACATAATGAAAATATGGTGGCCTAGAATTATATCGAATGACAACTGGGAGATAAGACAAACCAAATAAATGTCAACAGAAAAATTATGAGGTGGAAATTTGGAAGGATAGGCCTCACATTATGCAAAGAAGATGAAGAGCCATGTAAGAGAGCACTAAAATGGAATCCACAAGGTCAACATTGAAAAGGGAGACCCCGGACTACATGGAGGAGAACTGTGTAACAAAAAATAGATGGAGTGACTTATTTTCCATTGCTAGGGTAAAGAGAAAAATGGAAAATACTTGTAGACAATCTATGTTTCTAGCTAGGAACAATGGATCTTATTATTTTTGCATTTAAACTCTTGGATATTTAATTTACTCATAATATTTGTCTTATTAATATTACCCTTGTTTATAGCATACAACTACCAAGAGCATTGCTTAAGAAGGATGAAATAGATGAAGTCCAGGATCATAAGTCAAATATTTTAAGGAAATTAAATATCCAAGAGTTTAAATGCAAAAAAAGGAATTCTCTCACTGAGAGTTTAAACTGGTCTGATAAAAGGTTACCATTAGTTTTAGATTTATTTTAACAGAATGATAATATGTTAATATTTTGGGGAAAATCCATTTTTTTAAATAGTGGTGAGAAGTTATGGAAGAATTGAGCAAGGTTTACCAAGTTTTACCAGGTGAATTGTGCACACGAGTGCTATGTAACTAAATTTCCATTTTCTTACTTTCATACAAATCCATACAAGTTTCTACAGCAAGTTCCCTAGTAAAAATTATTGCAATCATTATGAAACTATGCACAAATATTATAAAACATTGATGTAATGTGTAAAAGCACCTAAAGACACCAAAATAATGTATGTATCTTAAAAATAATGCAATGTATCAATTTTGTTCCAAGTCACTTTTTAAAATATTAAACATTATGTCTGTGAATAATGGTCATGTTTATCTATATTCTATAGAAAAATCACAAGTGAATGGGTTAAAGCAAAAAGGGGATGAGTCTCTCAATTGTCGAAATAAAGAAAACAATGTCATTTCATGCAATGACCATATTTTATCTTTTACATATTTTTTGTACAATAAATATGCTCAATAAATGAGAGAAATTTGAAAAAGTTAAGTGGTACAGGTAAGAGAAAAGGATAAGTCCATTAAAGAAACAGTATCTCCCATAAAATCTAAGAAAATGGTCTCATCCCCTTTATGCCTCAACCCCTTCATGTTTTAAATGAGCACCTCTGATAAAGTGTACGAACAATACTTACACACTAGTAATTGTCAAAAAGAATTTTAAACTTTACCAACAATACGTTTTTTAATATTTAAGATTGACAGAGTCGTAAGCCTTCAAAACAAAAAACAAAAAAAATCGGGAAAATACAATTTTTTTTAAATCCATAGCTCGAAAAGAAGACAGAATTCAGTGTTGAAATTTGACACACTTAATTTACGTAAATAAATATAAAGGTTCAAAAATAATTAGTAAGAAATTTCACTCCTTCGTTGAGAAAATTATTTTTGAAAATGTTAATGCATTCGCTCTTAAATGTCCTATTATATGGTCGAAATCAACTACATGCAGGTAACTTTAGAGAGCAAATAAGTATAAAAATGTATATCAGAACGTGCTGAAAGCAATGTCATTGTTAGAAGTGGGAAGGCCAAAGCAATCTTGAAATATTTAAATTTGTGTAAATGCTTACGCAGGCCATTTTTAGGGCCCGCGGTAAAACAGAAGCGGTTAGTTCTCTATCTTAATATAGGGTCTCTATAAGCGGTTGCCTTTTCATTCCCGCGAATTGTAAAATGTTTTATAACTTTCAAAGCAAACTAGAAAGAACATGAAAAATTAAATTTTCCACATAGGTTCCACCCAGAATAGGATCAGGATTCATGATTTCACCCTAAATAGAATATTCAAAATAAGGTTTCATTTCAAATGAGACCACATTCTAAAATTTGGAGATGGATCAACCAAAAACAATGACTCAAACATAACATAAACAAATGCTGTAAAATGTTTGTTTTCATATATAGAATCAGAAAAATACTTACCGCAAGTGAGATATTGTTTTCGCGAGATCCGAAGCAGCCCTTATCCTTTCCTTCTTGTTGAGAAAACTTTCGTGTTCAACATTATAAAGACACGGTCGTCTTCGCACCAATTCGATGAGTTGAAGAACGTGATCTTTTGACCAGTCCATCTTCATTTTTTTGGAGGGACTTACAGCCCCTGAAATCGGTCTCGACTCCACTATGAGGGAACTCAGAATCTTTTTTTCTAATAACCGAAACGTTTGGTCAACATGCGAAGTGGCTGCCCTCCCTGTGCCGGCAGAATCTTGTGCCGGGGCAAGAGGGCGGCCATATCTTAGTGTTTACGTGAAGAAGACATTCCGAGGGTTAACTTTTCAAGATGCGCAAAAACTGATGCAGTTGTTTCTTATGCTGTGCACGTCACCTGTCGGACAAACCGGATATCAATGTTCGATACATCGCGTGATAATTCAAACATTGGCACAACCTGGTCCCCTCAATGGAAAGAAGAGCCAGTGGCGGCGATAAGGCCCTCGCGGGACCCGCGGTGTGGGAGACCCGTCTGGGGAACGACAACAGGATTTTTTGAAGTAAACAGTATTGTTATAAACAAATACAGTACTCTCGATTAACAGCGATAATTATTGGCTCCAAGTCAGTACGCACAAAAATTGCAAATATTTTATCGTATGCCAAGGTTATTGGATACAGGTACGACTCTATAGCCAATTTCGAAGAGTTCCTTTTGCTCTTCTGTCACAAGGCGACTCACAGACACAAAATTATATTTTTGCCGTATGTAAATATATCGTGAAACGTACTGTATTAACAATGTGCGTACAATGTAAACGAACTAATGCTATAAATTAACGTTGAAATGTACTGATCCTAATAATATAGTAAAGTGTTTTTATTTTGGCGAGACTCAGACCATAAGGTCTGCTCTTCCGTCTAACCATTTAAAATATTTACGTTTTAAAATAAAAAATGAGAATTGGGAGGATCGTATTTACGTTTAACACTGGGAAGCAAAACTAGGGACCATAGCGGTGTAATACCTTTAGCGATTAAGTAAATCCAGCAAACCCCCCATCAGAATGGCGGCTTAGTGCCGAAGATCATGTCATTTTTATATGTAAAAGGAGGTTCATAAAGCGACAAATTAATGAGCGTGGTTTGGAACAAAAAAACTCACGTCAGAACAATCAGCGATCATCAGTTCCGACAGTAAAGAAATAAATCAATTGATTGTCAGAAAGAAAGTACGACAAACTGCGTACACTACGTGGAGGGCGATAAACTTATTTACTCTACGGAAACCACCGAGGAACCATCCTATCAATTCCGATCAAGGGTACTAACGCAGTGGTGGATTTAACATGTCTACGTCCCACGGTAAAGTGATGACATCCCGTCCTCTAAAATGAGAACGAAAAAACAACACAAAAGTTAAGATTAATTGTATTAATAGGGCCCTTGACGTTGGCGAGCCCTAAAGACCCAAGAAATTTTTTTATTAACTATTTCTGCTGTCCACGAATTCTGACGCCCCTAGGTCCGAACCTAGAAAGCCTACATATGAGTCCGCGCCCCTACCCGAAGGAAACCGGAGAAGAAAAAAAACGGGAAATTACTGTACATACATGGAGTATCAATTACAATGACGTAGTAGGCGAGTAGGTTTAGAGACCACTCATGAATTATGTGAAGCAAAACAACCGTTCTTTTTTAACACCTCCGTCCTCTCGAACCAGTCGCACGTGCAACAATACCACTTAACTCTCCCCGAACAAAAACAACTTCCGCCCCCCCCCCCTCCGTAAGACAAGTTTTCGTTGGTTTTCGGAAAATGTGGGGATTAATTTTGACTTACTGACTACACTGTTCGTTCTTCACGGCTCTATGCTATCACAGAGCGGTTGAGTCCATGGATTACAGTGACAAACTTCAAGGTTAAAAAGCGTCTAATTAATGTACCCTATAAAACTTAGCGTTACGTAACCCTAAGACAACGGCCCGCAGTAACGCAGATTAACGACATCATAAGCACCCCTTACCCTCCCCCCACCCCCGATCAGGTTACGTTGGATGGCCCCTTCTTTCGTAAACGGAAATGTAGCTTAGTGCTATTGAAGCTCATCTACATGGAGCGATAGGAGCGCGGTAGGAGGTGGGTGGTAGGGCTATTGTTAGTATGGTGGGCCGGTTAGGTTGGGTTTACCAACAACTTTGTCCACGTGGAGGTGTTAGTAGGAGTAGTTAGTAATAGTTCGATATACTAGGAATAGTAGGAGGTGGATAGGAGGAGGAGGGTTCGCTTTTCAATCAGCCACAGCCATTGCGAGACTATGATCTGGGAGACATTAAATGTGAAAAAGGCTACGATTTTTCTTTTTTTTCTTTCTGGTCACACGCCGGGAATGGAACCCGGAGTAGAGATTTAATGGTGAGCGAGCACGCTAACCTCTAAGCCACCGCAGGGAAAGACCCCTTAACCACGAAGAACACATATAGTACATCCCCTCTTAATCACTCGGATTAACCTGCCTATGCCACGGAACAGTTCTTTATTTCTCTCTTTCAGCGTTTAATAGCTGACAAGAAGTGACTCAAACATTGAATGTTTGACGGGCCTTAGGTATAACGTAAAACGGGTTGATGCAATGTGTTTGTCTTGCGGCGGGCAGAACGGGGAAGGGGGAGGGAGAGGGAGTTGACCAGTTTGATTCCTCACTTTTGCTTCCGAGTCTATTTTTCTATGAATCAACTCTTTCGTGTTCGTTTATGTATCTGTACAATACAATACAATAAAATAAGTTGCAATGACGTCTCATTTGCTTGTTTATTCATGATACACTGATGAAAATTCTAGGCTCTTTTTGAACGAAAATCAATTTTTCAAGGGAACCTCGGATAAACCGGTCAAACGGGTCTCATTCCCCACCAGACCGGTTAAGAGGGGTTCTATGGTAAACTGTAGTTGGCTACCACGAAGGATTAAAAGCTCCTAATCTTAACTCTCATATCTTTGGGCCTTTTGATCGCAGTTGTTGGGATACTTCCCTGCTTGCCTCCGAGAAGTAAATTAGTATTTTAGTTCTTGAAGGACAATAATTATACGAATATTATTACAGACAATAAATTTTTAATGTAATACTTTATTAGTATTCATACTAAAATATTCGCATAATTATTGTCCTTCAAGTATAAATATATCAAGACAATCGGTTTAGAACCAATATTATATCTAAGTTAGTGTTTTAATCTCCGCGTGTTATAAGAAGTCTGTAACTGCATTTTGACAATAACTTTTTTTGATATCTTTCGGTCAAGTGAAAATGGCGACGAGCCGGGAATCGAACCCGGGACTCCCGCATTGATCGCAGGGGTGTTAACCACTACACCACTCGTTCGCCTTCCGCACATGTACACCATCTGGAAGTGTTCGGTCTGAATGGAAGTGGTGCACAGTTGTGGAAGGCGAACGAGTGGTGTAGTGGTTAACACCCCTGCGATCAATGCGGGAGCCCCGGGTTCGATTCCCGACTCGTCGCCATTTTCACTTGACCGAAAGTTATCACATGTCTTCTCCACGTGTAGGTACACGGAAGAAATATATGAATAACTTTATTTACTCAGGTTCCGAATCATGAGTAAAGACCCTGACTTAAACCGATGGATGACAGCATCAACAAAGATAAATACATTAGGTAATGAGTAATCTCCAAAAATTAAAGCGAGATAATAATACTTCTTACAGGTAGAAACGTTTTACGAAAAGTGAAGTATCCGAAGTAAACATTATGGGTCGCAAAAATAAACGTTGACACTCATCACATCCAAATCATACCTGAGATCATTTTAGTCCAAACATTTTTGGACACAACCTAACAATATTTTTCATTATTATTTGTCGATTTATTCAGTTTTTGCTTATTTACCAATTCTTGGATAAATCAACAACAAATATAAAGTGCCTTTAAAAATAGAGTTCGAAAAAATATGTAGGATCTTGCTATTTCACGCAACACGATATATTAACAAAATTAATGTTTTTGAACTATAATAAACTATTTTCTAGGTTGACGTATTTTTTCTTTTCTTCAGCTTATGGTCAAGAGCAGTTAAAAATGTGTATAACCACGGGGAAGTCTATAAGACTCTCCCCGAAAACCAGCAAAGAGACCATCGAATCAATTGCGGGTCGCGAAACGAAAAAATATACTCAACCTTGCGAAGATTGAGTACGGATAAAAAAAAGTAAACTAAAAAAACTAAAGTAAACAATAATAAGAATGGATTAAAATAATTTCGTATTTAATAAACAAATGTACGTACTGTGACAGTGACATTATAAAGTAAACAAGGAATATTAAAATGTTTTAATTTAAAATACTACGAAGATAGTAGGCGAATAAACTGTCAATACGATATATTAAGGTTAACGAATTCACAAGAATAAAGTAAATATTAAATTACCATGTTAATGTGAACTCGTTAGCACGGGATATTATATGTGATATTTGAAATTAATATTAAGTTCTTTCACTGAAATCAATAAATTCCTTGAAAAATTTAATTTGAGATCGTTCTCTCAGGAAAGAAGTGAATCACCTTTTTAAAATTATTAATTTTTAATTTAATTAATGTTAACATTTAATTATTACTTTAAAAAATATGCAGTTTTGGTAAAATTATTATTCACGTAGATACGTATTTCATTTAAATTCAAAATTCATTCCAAAAAATATTATTACACCCTACAAACAACCTCCATTCCTAAAATTCATGAGTATTGCCATTTCTTGCATCATTATTCAGGTGAAACANTTCATGAGTATTGCCATTTCTTGCATCATTATTCAGGTGAAACAAAAGCTGATTCTTTATGCGTCAATCAATAGCAGCGTTTTAGCAAGTCCTGCTTCTCTGAATTACGTCACACTTTATCGCTCACGCAGTTGCTCGTTTGTTATCAGCAGAACATTACGTCTAAAGCTTTCCTTTAGTCAAGTCAAGTGCCAGTGTTTCTGGTCAAGGGAGTGAAATTGTTTCGGCAAACAATTAATTATCTCAAGCACTATACACGATTTCGTCCAAATCTTTTGGAGTACAAGGCAGTGAAGAGTAAAGTATCTGCTTCCTAAATATTGGATGTTTCTTTTTGTACCACGCTATAGTACGCATAATAAAAGTAAGTCACTCGCCGCTTCTATAAGTGCACAATTTTCTCCGGTTTTCTTCGATAAGTGCACAAGTATATTATTCCGGTTTTCACTAATGGATAAAGTGTTTTTTACAGAAGGTGAATATGTATAATTTGTTGAGATTTTACGACGATGAATGTCGAAGTTGGAAGAAAAAATTAGGAGAGGTATATTTGCGAATGCCATCTTTCCAAATCCCGTCCCCCACCCAAAAAAAACAACAACCCTGAATCCGCCACCGAAAAGGAGTCATTATTTTCGGTACTTCACTTTTTGTTACAAGTATCCCGAGAACTAGCTTCTGATTTTTATTTTAATAAAAAGGAGTAACGTAAAGGACTGATCCAATCATAAGTTCATTTAAAAATTCCTAAGTAAAGTAAATATGCTAGGTCAAATGGTTACGGCCAACAGACACAAGTTTTCGTATTTTTTAGGAACAAATAGTGTCTCTATTCACATCATTAACTCATCTTTACGTGTTCTTGACAACATTTTAACAACACAAACATAGAATTTTTCAGTAGATGTTCATTACGAAAACAATATATCTTCAAATGGGTCATACGAAGATTGAAAGGGAATGGTAGACTGCTAACATTTCTCATGTAGATGTATTCATTAGTTATTCAATCCATTTTGTCTCTATTTTGACATAGTGTGAAATACATAGGGCTCGTTCTTTGATTTCTAGTTCCTGTCAACCCTTCTTCTCTTTCTGCTGTTCCAACAGCTTAAGAGGCAGAATTTAGTATTAGACATATCTTTTTTTAAGGAGTGAGTGGGTGGGTACACATAATAAACCCCAGTTTTCTAAAAATGTTATTCGCAAATTTTCTAAATTCGATTTTACAAAAACCTTCATGGTTTGAAACAATACGTAAACCCGAAAGTATTTTGTCTTGTCTGTTGAGTCCCTTTTAAGTAACCCCCCTTTAATATCTCACCTATGAAAGGCTTGCAATTAAGCTTAACCTACCCATTGTCCGATGTATTAACTGTCATTCTCTGTCGAATCGAAAAGCTTACTCTCAAAAAAGGTAGATGTTCCACTAAATTTTCGCCAGTAAATTAAAATATAGAATTCCTTATTAAATGGTAAACGACCGGCAAAAATTGGTGAATTCGATTTATGGATTTAAATTTCTGTACTGTCCGAAAATGTTCATGTTTTCCCTAGATACAGCAGTATGATTCAGTCATTATCAACAGAATTCCATAACTACTGTTCATTATTACAAGGCCGCACATTGCCCAATATATAGAACATGAGATATGACATTCGGTGATATACCCTTTGAATACTTCTCTCAATACGGTTCAAAGTCGTTGAGAGGATTTAGGGGGCCTGGGACAGATTTTGAGATTGGGACTTCCCCGCCCCCTCCACTCCATTCGTCCGACTCTTTCGCATAGACTTCAGTCAGCAAGTTTAAATAGTTTTGTATACCACACACACGAATATCTTTTTCAGTTACAGCACTGTAACAACTACCGACAAGACTTTTGCATTTATCGACTATTAACTAACAAACCTTATCCTCACAGATTTACATTAAATAAATAAATTAATAAAAAATAAACAATTATTTATACTTGAGAGATCAATGAACCGAAAACATAACAAATTACATAATTTTTCCGATAACTTCATTTTTTATTGATTTTGAATTTAAAAATGTAATTTATCTATCTTCAGTCAGTTCAATTATAGATCCCTCAAGGAATTTTTTGCTTGTTCCTGCCCTCCACTAATATGATCGGACTGCGTCTCCTCGAACAAAATCTGCAAGTTAAAGCTGAGCAAAATCATCCGTCAAGCCTAGTTAGTAATTAAAATTAATAAGGGGATAAATTATAGAATCGCTAACAACATAACATTTGAAGCATAAAATACGTGTCAGAATAGAAGACGCGACAATTCAACTATACGAAAAATCGTCACACAACCGAGAAAGTAACATGTACCTTCTAGCCACTGAAGGACATACACGTTGACGAAGTTCAATTTTCGTACTAGTGGAATTACCTTACCTGATAATCTGAACATGATTTGTCAGGAACTGTGCCAATCACAGGAGCACTATCGATAGCAAAATATCTTTTCACAATCGTTTGAGATAATGTGAATATCCTGAATGTTTTCCACATTATAATAGCGTTTGTGAATATATCTCACCACCGATTATCACCAAATAACTTCGGTATCACAAATTTCATCCGTAAAACACACGGTACCGCTAACAACAGAGCACGCGGACGATACTGCCCGATTCTGGCTCTCAGCTGGAGACAGATAATCGATGAGAATGAACTATCGAGAGCTTCCTTAAGTAACGATATCTGAGCATTATCTCGATATAAATATTTCGATTTGTGACGTGCTGAATGACAGTGCTTATGCGCCACAGACTAAGGTTATGTCGTGAAATTCATTTCGGACCGTGCTGGTCTGAATGTTATATTATGAGTTCGCATTAGTAAAATTTATTCCGATCAGTTACTTCTCTTTTTAAATGCGGTCATATTCATATGTTACTTCATTGACCATACTTGGTGTTGGTTTGAAACTTTTTGAAGAATTTTCAAAAAGATGTTAACTATTACTCCTCTAATTGTTTTCACAATTATGCTGTACAACATAATTAGGCCAAAATTAAGGAGTTGGTCCAACAAGGGTTCGAAAAAATAATTAATGGCATAATACTACAAATATTATTGCGGTTCCGAAAATATAAGCCGTATTCTTCGCTCTTCGTATTTATGGTAGTTATAAAGAAATATTGTTCCGCACTATTTTCTTCTCTCCGCCCCCGTTTATGTTAGTCTGTTAGGGTATGTTAATTATAATATGGCTCGCTGAGCCATGAACAATTATAAACACTTGTTCGGTCACAGTCGGCGATGTTAGGTTTGTTAGACCCGGCGATTTAGTTTTAGGAAAATATGTTGTGTGTTATGAGACAAATTTTTTGAACTCATATTATTTATATTTCATTCTATTACTATTATAGTCTATTTTTTAATGATATTAAAGGAATATTTTCAATTTTCAAACATAACTCTGAAGTGGAAAACTTGTGTTTAATAGACCTCTAAAGATTTTGCCAGTTTAGGGTTTATTAATGGGAGTCCAAAGGGAGGGTCCTGAAGTGGCTTAAAACTGATTGTCAACCTGGGGTGGATAAGACTAATATTTAAGGGGGTCATAACAAAGGAAAATAGTCTAGGGCATAGTACGTTTCAAAAAGTACCTTAATCTCACAACATAAACATGAGCATATCATGTCATTCAAATCAACATCCACTCTCACATCCATAATGGCACCTTCATCGCTGCCACAACAACTGCGTATAGCACGTTGTGCAGTGTTAAATCATTTCTACAAATATACTGCAGTACTAATTACTGACTATAAAGTGTTCAAATGTCTTAACCTTCTTGAAAATCATAAAATGCTTTTGCACAACATTCTCTATGGGTTTTTAGGGGGGGGGGGTCATGACCCTCTTGACCCCTCCCTTGTATCTGCGCCTGCAGTCAATGCATATCAAGTAACTTTTTTTTTTGGGTGGGGGTGAAATCTGTATTTGAAGAGAAATTCAAAAATTTCCTGAAATTTGAAGTAGAACCAAAGAATTAAAAACTAACGAGTAATCAGAACCTACAAACTATACCAAATCTAATGCTAGCTTTCAATAGAGAGCAGATTAATATCTTAAAAGGAAGTTTAACATGATGCAATATATGTGGAATTACCTGGTGCAAGAGAGTGGCACTCCTTTTTGGACTGTTGGACCTATTCATTGTAGGCCCTGCCATGGCTGAGTTGTTTGTATCAATTTCAAAACTGAAATAGAATTATGAACTATGTTCTTTTTTTTTTCATCCAAATGATCCTTTCTACTTGGAGACAGCAGTTACTGATATTTACTACTTTGTGCTAACTACTCAACATTAAAGCTCCTACAATGCTAAATTTCACACTTCATCTCCGGAAACTATTATTTGACAAATTTAAGAACTCACATTTGGAATAAGTAGGGACAAAAAAAAATAGCATTAATTTTTTACCGAATTAGCATAAACTTTTTATAATATTAGCATCTATTATTTTGAAATAAGCATCTATGTATTTTTTAAATTTTTTTTGCCTTTTAAGACCTAGAATTTTATTGTATTTAATAGCATTTGTTTTACCAGAATCCATAAATATATATTAAATTCTTAAGTTCATTTGAACATTAAAATTTTTTAATAACAAATAAATCTGATTCCTTAATGATATTTTTTCCACCCAAACCTTGAGGAGAATAAAAAGACAACACCATAAGATACATTGAAATAAATAGAAGAAGAATTCCACAGAACACAATCAAGAGATTATTACAAAATCTTTAAAAAAAAAACTCCAAAAATATGAAGCCCCAACTCTACTAATGAAAGATGAAAATGGTAACCTGACCCATAACAATGAAGACAATGCAAAAATCCTGGCTAAATACTTTAATAAACTCCTGAATTGCAAGGAACCGACAGAACTCCTTAACTTGGACATTAACACCCCAATAAAAACACCACCAGAAAACATCAATCCCCCCACAGTAAAAGAAGTTTATCAAGTACTGGATGAGATGAAAAATTACAAAGCGTCAGGAGAGGATCAGACCTTTGTAGAGACCTGGAAATATGCAGGAAGATCAGCAAAAATCACTCTTCGTCAACAGCTTTGTCAAATTCTGTATTAAAGAAAAACTACCAGAACAATGGACAACAGCCATCATCCACCAACTTCATACAAAGGCAGACAAAACAGACCCTAACAACTACAGGGGGATCTCACTCCTAGATATAACATAAAATTCTTTTATGAATCATCCTTAACAGAATCAGGTTGCAACTGGAGAAAGAACTAGGAGAATACCAGGGAGATTTCAGACCCTGGAGGAGCTGTCCTGATCAGATCATGAGTCTCGAGCTGATAATGGACTACAACAGGAAGAGGAACAGAGATTTGGTGATAACATTTATAGACTTAAAAAAAGCCTATGACTGTATCAACTCTGCTAAACATTTTACGATACCTTGGACTGCACTCCAAATTAATATACATGATAAAACTGACCCTCACAAACACCAAGTCAAAAGTGAAGTTCAGGGGTGAATTGTTAGAACAATTTGATTTCAAAACAGGACTAAGCCAGGGTGATGTACTCTCACCACTACTGTTCAACTGTGCTCTGGAAATAGTAATGAGGGAATGGTTTAAGAAATGCCCTCCCCCCCCAAAAAAAAAAAAAANCTTGGTTTTGCAGATGATTTGGCATTACTAGCAAATGTCATATATGAAGCAAAAACACAGATATCAGAACTTCAAAACATTGCAAATAAAATTGGCCCCAAAATATCATTTGAAAAAACAAAAATTATGCCCCCAAAACCAACATCATTAAAAGACATAAACATAGATGGTAATAGAGTCAAAATTGTAACCCAATTCAAATACCTCAGAGAGATAACAACAAATAACCTAAATGAAAAACCCTCAGTCCAAATAAGAACAAACAAACTAGCTAAAGCACAAAAATTAACATGGGACATCTACAGAAAAAATACCTATCCATAAATGCAAAAATTAAACATTACAATACAGTTATAAAACCGGAAGCCACATATGCAGCAGAAACACACTTCCACCTGAATGGACAATCAAAAACTGATAAATTACAGAAAATCGAAAGAAGAATTGGAAGAACCTGCATCAACAAAAAATATCAGAAAGATGGACATTGGCGGATATTGCCTAACAAAGTCGTGTACAAAGAATTGGAACCCATTACTGATACCATGTGTAAGAGGAGACTGGGATTCTTTGGACACATAATGAGAATGCAGGATTTGAGACTTCTGAAACAACTGGTACAGTACAATCTCAAGTCAAAAAATACCACAACAGGATGCAGGTGGATTAGAGAAGTCAGAGAGGATTTGAAGGAAATTGACCTTACACCAGAAGACACCATAGATAAGAATAAATTAAAAAACAAAATCAAGAATATCTGCTTCACACTCACAAGAAACAAAGTCACAAACCAAATATTTTCAACACAAGAAAGAACTCAAAGATCAGAGCATATGAAAAAGTATTGGGAGGACCGCAAGGCCCAAACACAGCCTTCAAAGAAGACTAGACAATGGACTGACTAAAGTGATCCTATGAGGTCAAAAAAGAGAAGAAGAAGAAGAAGAATGACGTTTTTGTTTAAACATGAAAATGGTAAATTTGGAAGCTAATGAAACATGTGGAAGCATTGGTACAAAAAACTGTTTTAAGTGCCTGTTTACTTATCGTACCTTCTTTTAAAAAGCTTATCAACATTTACAAAATGACATACTAACAAAAATTTAAGCATTATCCTCTTAAGTTCGCTCTTTTGTGACAACAGACTTATGTTGAGAACAATGCCTCTCACTTCTCAAACTCTTGAATAGGTAAGTGTGTTAACTAGCAAGCACCCCAGAATCAAGAAACACCTTAATTCATACACTTACCCGAGTGCATGTTGTACCAGTGATTTCACCGTGCTTGTCTATTGACAAATGGGGAAATGAAATGCATCACAGTGCTCTTCTGATACGTGTTCATTGTTGTTTAAAGTGAAAAGGGACAATTGTGTGCATATTAGGAGCATTTAATCTAAATGAATATCAGTGTTTACACATTTTTAAATGCCTTGTTTTTTGTTTTTTTTGCCATTTTCATCTACTATTTCTTACTTAATGCCCCTTTTCACTCCTTTTTTTTTTTTTTTGCTTATAGACTTATTTTGCGTTTTTCCTAAATTTTTACAGAAATGTGGCATATACCCTGCAACATGTGATTTTTTTTGGTCCCTGAGAATGTGTCGAAGTTAGAAATGATTCTGGTGAAAATAACAAATAGTAAGCAACCAAACTATCTCCATGACTTTTTGGCCTACCAAAGATTAACCAACTAATAAAAATAGACCTATTACTCCTCATAATATTGGCTCCAACTTTTCTATATAGTTTGATGTCACGAATAAATAAATAAACTTTATTGTCAGAAATGCTCTTGCAAACTGCATATGACCACATGGGGGGCAATAAACCAAGTTACTCTCTGGAAACAAGCAAGGGATCATCCCATCAATTCCGATCAAGGGCCCCAATTTCTTAATTGTTTTATAAATACGTACTGTTTTGTCCATTTATTTTTCCAAAATAAATTGTATATGCATTTGTGCAGTAAAAAATTTGAGATTAATAAAACAAAGGTATTAATGACATTCCTGCCCAAAGGAAATCCACCACTACCCCAAGGAAAACTGGAGAAAAATCTAGACCACAATGTTTGTGAAAAAAATCTAGTCTTTACCTCAAATGAAGAAACTTCCAATTAAAAGTACCGATATAAAATATTGCTCAATAAAACAACAATTCTTACTCTGATACACCATGCACAGCTTCTAACTGCTTCTTGATGAAAACTTATTTATTTATTTACCCTCACCCTAGGACCTAATTTCCAAGTGAATGAAAAACAGGATATTTCCTCATTAAAATCTTAATAGTCTGTTTTTGGATCACAGATGATAATGATGGTGCATATATTCAAACTGTTTTATTTTTGAGTAAAACAGTTTGAATTTTAGAAGTCTTAAAATATTAGCGACATAGGATACATTTTTTATTCTTCTGAACTCTTTATTTATTGAACTTTTTCCTTTTCATTTTGATCTCATATTTTTGATGCTCATGTTACAGATATAAATCCTTCTTTTTATGATTGATTAATTAGATTAATTATACTCTTTAAAATGAAGTTTTTGAATGTAAATTTGATGGTTGATTAAATAAAAATTAAATCATACTTCGTGAGCTACCCTCATAAAATGATGCCATTCCTGCATTTAAAATTAATGTAAAAAACATTTTTGTCTAGGATTTTTACAGCAAAATTATATGATTTTATCTATTGAATAGAGAGTTCACTATTTACTTATAAATACAATAACATCAAAACCAATTTCAACAATTTTACTTACATTTGGAAGAGTTCATATGTTTCATGGTGTTCCATCCTTATTACTAGATTCAATTTTCATTATTTGTTTTTTGACGTCTTTCATAATTGTATATAACTTATTGTAATAATTTTGTATAAATATCCCTGTATTTGTTGATATCCTAGGATACTGGTTTTTGTTCCAATTGTTACAAAGTTTACATGAAAAATAGTAATCATATTTTTATGTGATGAGAATATTCATCATTACACCATGTGAAATAATTTCATTATCATTTGTTGGTTTTACCATTGCTTTGATGAAAATATGGCTAGCTGTTATAGACATTATTAGTGAGTGTTTCTTAATCGTTTTTATTGTGATAGTTGTTGACAGTTAAATAAATAAAAGATCATTTTGGATTTCAGTTATGGCTAATATTCTTATGAAATTTCATACTGTAAAATCTGGTTAGTATCCTTAAAAAATAATGAATATTATTTGGAGAATGTTCATATTGTCAGCAATAGAAAATTGAATAATGGATGTTCTAAGAAGTTAATTTACAAAAATCTATCACAGACATAAACTCTTATAAGTGAGCAAGAAATATTCCAATGCAAAAAAATAACTTATCATGCGATCTTTCATAAGAAATTTTGAAAAATCTTCAGAGAACACTAATTTTATTTGGTATCCTTGCAATGTTAAATTTTTGATCTAGCAAATAACCAGTATATAGAACCCCTTAACCGGAAGGGTATCGAGGATTTTATTTTGGAAGGGACTTTCATCTCCTGGTGGGATCGGAAAAGTTTGGCACAAATTATTTAATTCATGTAAATTTCTAACACTGTAAGAAAATAATTATTTTGCCCAAAATGAATCATAGTGTGTGTACTAAACATAATTTACTTTTTGATGAAAGAGAAGAAAATTAGTTTTAGTATTTTTTTGAGTGGGGTTGAGGTTTTGCTGTGAAGTCCTTCCCTCTTTAAATATGCTGTACATCGGACAAACAAAAAGAAAATAAGTAAAAAGAATATCTTGGGAGTATGAAATTTAAACTGGAAAAACAATAGTAGTAGCACATTTGTGGCAAGACTAACATGAACATGAGATAAATCAGTGAAGTTATTTACTTAGTGCTTGTAAAAGCATTAAGAGATATTGAGATGGTTCCCAGGAAGCGTAATATTATTGATGATAAAACCAAAAGATAAATACGTGTGATGATAGCAGGCCTTTTTTCAACAGGCAGTACAGCATAACTAGTACAGTGCAAGCATGAATTTGTGCACTACAAAATCCTAAATTGTGCTATGAGGAAAAAAGTTTTTATTTATAAGAAAAGTTAAATGGAAATACGGTATTTGATATGAAACAAATGTAATATGATTTGGGTTCAAAACTCTTGGGGAACTTAATGCAAATCCTAAGTTCTTTCCACTTTGCATTTACACCACCACATACACTATATATGTATCTATTGTTAGTGATTTAATGTATAATTAATGGTGTAATATGAATATGTTTGTATTGTCTGAACTAATATTATCTAAAAAGAAAAACTGATCTTGTAAATTATATTAATATATTAAGCACAATGAAAGTTTATTTCTATGATTTGTCTGTTTATATGTTTTAGTGCACCTTGAATCCATACTAAGAAGTCATGTTAGGTGGAAAAAAATCTCTTAATATATGTAAAAAAATGTATTATCAATTCTCTCATTAACTTTGAATCATTTTCAAGCTTCTAGAGATTAGAGTATTGTTATCATTAAAAAACTGGTTGCAAAAATTACCCCTTGCAGTAGGTGACTGGTGATGGGGGTCGCATGTCGAAAGAAGTAGGGGCACCAGAATACTTGTGAAGTACAAAAAAGTCCTTATAAAAAAGCTGTGGATGATAGTGTAAAAACATATTTAATTTATACATCCAGTGAAGAAGTTTACAGATATTAGAATTATTTTGTGGTTGTTGAATTGTTGTTTCATTTAATCATGCTGTTGAATCATTTTTAGTATTGTTTATCAAGTTTAATGAAATTGCCATTATGCAAAAACAGCTATGCTCTTTGGGATCATGCCCCTGTCAAACCTCTAACATGGCTATATTCCAAGCACGAACAAAACCTGTCATTGTTTTAGTCATGTACTTATGCTATCTTATGGGTCAAACTGCAGGTGAATTCCAATTTTTTATGTTATTTAGTGTGCTGGGTGTAAATAAAATGGTGATAGTGCTCCCTATTCAGTCAAGGACTAAATGGTGAAACTATTTTTATTAAACAATAAAAAATTGCAACCAAACTCTTAAATCCACAGCACTAGGACTTGTGATTTAAAGTGTTTAGCACTTTTATTTTTTTGCATTTAATAGACCTTCTTAGTCTCCTCACCTCTTAAGTATGTGCAACATGAGGGCCTGGTCTTTGCTATGCAGTGTTGTTGTGCCAACTTAACTGCTTCTGTCTGTCCTTGCCACGAGGAGGAGCACCCACATTGTAATGATTATAATTTACCATTATGGATACATATACCGTAAATCTTACGGCTTGGCTTACAGAGGCCTTACACAGTGTACTGTGCATGTAACAGTGTAGGATACAAAATAATAAAGAATTTCCTGTAACATTGAATGCTTTAGTTCTTATAATCTCCTTTACTGATAATAAAATGAGAGTGACCCTTCTAAAATAAGACACTCCCAAACATCCTCATAACTAATCTCTCAAATGTACTTATTTGTACAGATGTATTACAATTTTTTTTGTACAAAATTGTAAAATAAATGATACTCAGTGAAACAATCTATAAAGAAGCACGTTATTTAGCGCTGGACAAGAAAGAAATACATATAGAGTAGCTACATAATTAAATTGATTTTTTATATCATTGGAAACCAGTCGACCTTGATCTGTCATTCTTCTCAGTTAAGAGTTCTCACCAGTTTTCAGCTACATCTGTCAGTTATCGAGAAAGAAGAGAATGATATCGTATGACTGTTGGATAATCGCTTTAACTGAATATCGCATCAATTGTGTTGTCCAAATCATGGATTGAATATTGCGGTTTACATCGTTTGGTAACTGATATCGATTCGTCATTTATTCTATCAATTGTCGTCGCTCGCAGCAGCGCTGATCGACGACCCGAGTTCCAAGAAAGTTCTGTCGGTGAATAGTCAGCTGACTGTGAGTATTTTGGTAACTTCGATTTCTGAGATGTGATGTGGTATGCTTACAATTGAATTAATCTATTTAATTTTAGATTAAAAATTTCAAGTGACCTTCTTTAGATCCATGTCACAGGTTTTCAACATAAATTGATTCATCACGTGACTTCGGTAATTGCGGTTGAGTGCGGGTTGAGTGACCCGATATTTAATTCCCATAACGAGGAATATTGTCATGACAAGTGGAATATATCTTATGATTTTTAAAAGTCACGTCTAATTTCCGTGTGGATAGGTATGCACTTGATTACTTCATAGTGTCTAATGAAATATTGACGAGGTAGGTTAGGAATTCGATTTCGGCTACCTCATACAGTAGTGTCACGTTACTCGTTATCGAATAACAGTGCTTGAACTTAAACTATATGTTTCATGAAATAAAGTAAACTGTAACAAGGGTGTATAGTAATTAATTTCCCAACTAGACATGTATGTCCGTTTAATTATCGATGCATGCAGTCTTGTGCAATAGGTTACCTTGACCTGTTCGTTGACGCGATGTAGATCTTCGCTGTGACATCGGTATTAATATAACATTTCAACATATCAGTCAGTGCTATGAGTGTGTGTTACAATTCTGCTTTGAATGTTCTTGTAAAATTTTGTTAGTGTGCGTTTTCTCTTATTATTTTAGAATGTAAAACGAGGGTTTTTTTCTGTAGTTTGCCATCCATTTCGAATTTTGAATTCCTGGTTTCTTAGTTTTATTTTTCTGATACGTAATCCATCGTGTCCCGTTATTGTTGTGTATAGAATATACCATTAATGTGCTACTGAAATCTAAGATACTCTAAGTGTGAGTTATGTTTATTGTAGATTATATGAGTTCATTATGGTATTTGAAGGTTGTAAAATACATTTGTTTCTCATCTACTACTCACTGTTCTAATTTTCAAGTGATCTTTAAAAATGTAGGATCCCAGGGCTTTACCATTAAACAAAGGGCTCTAATGACCTTGACATTGACAAGCCCTAAAGCTCCCCCCACCCCACCACACACACACAAATTACCATTACACTGAAAATCCAATTTTTAAACATTACCTATTCCAAAGATTAATGATTAATTACTATTCCATATTGTGTACATCAAAGTCGTACTGTTCAAGCTTGTCGTTCTTAACAGCTCCTTAAATTGAGCTACATGTTATAGTAATACAGGTAATAGATGTTATTTTGAGTATTTTAAGACATGTGATGTATGAAACTAAACATTTCAATCAATATTTTCTTTGTGATAAAGTTTCATTTTTATTTTTTTATTACTCCTTCTGCTTTATTTAGTATCAAGGAAAATTCTCTATAGTATTTTAATTAAAATTTAGAATAAAAGTGACACAAACTCACATTTTTCATGTTAAAGTTTGTATTTGTTCCATTGTTTCTGGGTCATGAGCATAGCCAAGGAAGGGCAACTGCCCCCCCCCTCCCGCTCCCTCCCAAAAAAGACAAAAATAAAGAAAAGAAAATAGAATACACATAGATACCATGAAATGTCCTGAGCGTACAACTGGTTGACATATCAATGTTTGAATTTAACAAACGTTTATTTGTATTATCGAATTGGAATTAAAGTATGTGTGGCAATATTACCACCACTCTTACTTTTTATGCAATTTCTGTCTGTAAACCATGATGGTTGATAAATAAGCTCACCGGACAAAATATTAGTCACCCCCTTGCAAGAGCACTCAGGTAGTTAAGACCAGAGGCGGTTCTGTGATGTTTTGAGAGTATATTTTGTTCCATGACTTGTGCCCGTACATTCTGATTACCGGGAACATTAATTAGGATGATTATTTAAACATTCTGTGTTACCCGTTCTTCTAAATCTCCATGAAGAGTATTCTGTGGACACTCCTGTCTTCCAAGATGACAACTGTCATGTTTATAGTGCTGCATGCTTATAATACTAGTTCATCAACACTCTGACACCTTATGGCTCCTTGACATATCCGACCTTAATCCCCTAGGACTATTTGGAACAGTGTGTGAAGCGTAGCAATGAATGTTCCTGCAACTTGGTAGCTCTAAGGGATCTAATTATCAATGAGTGGCTTTAGCTCTATATAACATACCTGAAGGAAAGGGGTTGTCTTATTTCTTGTCGAATTGAGGGCATCATCAAACGTAGAGGTGGTGTTACATGGTATCAGCGTTATGTCTCCTGGAGATGACTAATATTTTGTCTGCTGAGCTTATCTTGCATCTGTACAAGCTTGTACTTGTGCCAAGTTTTCATGGGTTTATCACTGAGATGGATGAATAATTTTATCTATACTGAAAGTCATGTAACTTTGCCAAAAATTATGCAAAATGGCTACCTAACACAAATTGCTAACACCTATGAATTTAAGTAATATCAAAATACATATTAATAGTAGTCACGGAAGTGACTATTTGCTGTAAAGAAATACAAGTTAATAACAAGAGCTAAGACACTAGGTAATATTCGTTCCACATGCTCGAAGCAGAAAGAACAGAATAGTACCACAAGAACAAGTGAATTGAATTGATGGTCCATGTTGGCAACAGATTTAAATTTAAAGTAACTCAATAGTACTGCCAATATAACATGAGGTACAAATATCATTACTCTTTTGGGTGATGGAGAAGTAAAAGAATTGACTACATTGAGCACTACTCTCTACCAACATCAAGCCAGTTAGACTGACAATAAATAAAAAACTAAAAAATAATTTATTGTCAAGAGAGCTGTTACAAACTGCCTATGACCACGTTGAGGACAACATAGTAACTTATTGCGACTAATATACAATAAACTAATAAACACATTGTGTTTCCATTCATTTTTTTATGTCTTAAGACGAATTTCTCGAGACAAAGTAACATGACTTTTACTATACTTCTAATAGGTCAAGACCTTTTTTGCTCCCTCTGCTAACAATATCTGGCTACACCCTTGCCCAAGACAAATTTTTTGTAACCCATTGTTTTTACTGTTCACCTCTGAATTCAACTTTTTGAGCTTAAATGCATTTAAATATTTATTAATTGGAATGTATTGCTTAGTATTTTTTATTGTATATTGACATTTATCAATTTGAGCCTGTATCTCTAAGAAAATATTTTATTTAAATCATGTGATATGCATCTATAAATACTTCGTTTAAATTACATGAAGGATGATCAATTAGGTCATAGAATTATTTATTATTATTAATCTGTGGAAAAGATCAGACTTTTAATTGATACCGGTAGCAGGTTTTTATATTTGTATCCTTTCTTGGTTGAAGTGAGAATAGTGAAAATCAAACCGAGGGAAAATATTTGGTCACAAGACATCAGATGCACTTCTGGGTACTCTAATACCTCAGTTAAGATGTTCATAATGCAATTTTTTGTATGAAGTGTTCCATATAAGGACTTCTCTTGTCTAAAAATTGAGCCAATAGTCAGCTGTTGCTGTCAGTAATCAAACTTGCATTGTAGACTTTTCAGAGTATCTGAACTTTCACTGATTTCAGTGAATAGTTATTGTCACAAAGTAATAGAGCCTTAAATAGCACCATTCTCAAGTTGATTATTGTGACTATTGTTTTAACTAAATTATCAAAGCTTTTTTCTAATTGAATAAGAACTTAGAAATTATGTCTTATTGGCTTATTTAAAATAAGCTCTCTTTGAATGTGGGTAAGACTGTATTAATGACTTTTGGCAATTATAGTATCAGTATACTAGATAATATAAATATACGAATTAATGTTCAAAGTGCAAAGAGAGTTGAGTCTACCAGATATTTGGGAATTATTATAAACAGTGGCCTCATGACTAACTGATCTCTGTCTAATACAACCCGGGTAAGTTAAAAAACAACAACCAACCAGTAGCAATGAATATTTTGACAGTTTTCAAAACATTAATACTGTATTTCGTAAAAAAAAATTATGGGAACACATATGTAGTAATCAATACATTTTCATACTTACATTTTTAACAATATAGTAAATATTTTGTTATGATGTAAAAAACGCTGTACACACATTGTAAAATATTGTTTTCTTTTTTTTCTACAGACATTACGCTACAATTTACAATACCTAAGTAAGATTAAATCTGTCTCTTANTTTTATGTGAGACACTTCAATGACTAGTTGGGACTGGACCTCTGGTATATCTGGCTTTTTTGCTATCCTGCCCGGTCAACAGCTGCGGTAGGGGCGGTAATGTCAGTCAAGGCAACTGAAATAAATTATAACATAAAAATAAGGAATGCTATAACATTGCAGATATAGGAGACAACTTCCCACTGTGACAGCTACTCTAAAGGGTATTCCTAACTACATCGAGCAGATTAGTTTTTAACCACAAATAATGGTGAGAATCTCAGTGACCGTATGTCACCACAGATGGGTTAAAAAGGCTTTTTGAGTATTATTAACAGGAATTAAAGTGTAATAAATTTGATATTTATTTATCAATATTGCGTTTATGATAGTAACATCCACAGAAGGTAAAAACCCTGTACATGGACTGGTTAAAACTAAACCTAAAATTGAACTTTAATTCAAAATTATATTATAATCAAAAATTTTAACATTATACAGATTATTTTTGCTTATTCATATTTTGGAAGATGCATTTTTATCATGTATTATTTTAAATTTAATTACAAAGCTTATTTCACACATTTTTTTGCTTACTTTTATTCTCTTTAAGTTCATTTTTATAGCTTTAATACAGCTGTTTTTTATTACTTTCAGTTTTGTTTATCTTGGGCAATTTAATGATTTTATACCTAGTAGTGCTATTTGACTCTCTTTAATTTTTAGAGATTCATAGTAATAACAAAGAGATTCTAAATTAAACATTTGTGCTAAATTTCACAACTTTGGATCATGAATGAAGTAATCCTTGTTTATTATTTTTAGTAGTCTATTTTGTGAAGTTTGTATAATTGTAAGTTGTTACTCTAAGCACCACCCCTAACCATATTCTAGATAATAGGAATTAAATTGTTATAAATGCTGTTTATTACTAAAGCATTACAAAGTTTTTTGTCTGTAAAGTGGTAAGTAAGTAAATAAATAAATTTGTTTTTTATGTTATTGTTCTCAGAATCAGAATTTGTGGCATCTCTTGTGAGAGGAGGTAACCACAGATGTGGAGACGTCGCCTGATCGTTCGATATCCGGCCGAGCCATGAGCGACGACAACAGGGACACCCAAGAGGAAGAACTAAGTGCCTTGAAATCCATCTTCGATGAGGAGTTCCAGCTGAACGAGGCAGTGCCACTGGGCGGCGGCGATGACAATCCCCAAGGAAAGTTCATAGCTTGCGTCGACTTGCCAGGGAGTTTCAAGGTGAAATGGCACGATTCAAAGGATCCCGAAGCTGTGAAGGAGATGAGGCTGCAACACCTTCCTCCGCTAGTTTTGTCTTTCGCTTTGACCAGAGACTATCCCACCGACGCGGCCCCGGATTTCGCCCTGTCGTGCGATTGGTTGAATCGTGAGGATGTGACAAAGTTGTGTAAGAAATTGTACGAACTCTGGCAAGAAGACAAAGATGTGATCCTCTTCAAATGGGCTTCCTTTCTAAAAGAAGAGTGTCTACAATTTCTTAATATAGTTGATGAACTTGATGTTAATGAGTTGCAGAAACTTTCTCTGAAGAGTAATGAAAGCCAAGCTTGCAAGTGGGTGAGAATGACGGGTGGGAAATGGGGGGGCGAAGAAAATCAGGGAAGCGAGGACAATCGGGAAGGAGAAGAGAGAGAAGTTGCGCAGGAGGAAGCAACTGTAGAAAACTGCAAAACGGAAGTTGTCACTAGGAAACGACCAACGAATGTCAAGATGTCTGTCTTAAAGAATCTGCAAGAGTATAATAAACTCAAGTTGCAGGAAGCATTCGATAAAGACACTTTCTGTTGCGATGTGTGTTTCATTACCTCTGCTGGCTCTAAATGTATTCAGTTTCAACCTTGCGAACACGTTTTCTGTAAACGCTGTGTTCGTGATTATATCGAAGTCGCAATTAAAGATGGTCGCGTTCAGAATTTGAGCTGTTTGGAGACAGATTGTAAATCTCCTGTATTGCAGTCTCATGTGAAAGAATTAGTTAGTGAAGAACTATTTGCATCGTACGACCAACTCCTTTTAACCGTGTCACTCACTTCCATGTCCGACGTCACTCTCTGTCCGTTTCAGTCTTGTGAAACTCCGGTTCTTTTCGACCCAGATGAGAACCTGGCATCATGTCCATCTTGCCAGTATGTTTTTTGTATTCACTGCAAGATGGTTTACCATGGGGTAGAACCCTGTCGAATTCGGACAGAGGACAAGGTAAAACTGGTTCGAGAGTACTTGGCTGCTACTGGCAAGCAAAAGGTGGAGATAGAGAAACGCTACGGGAAGAGGCCGTTGCAGATTTTGGTCAACAATGTCATGTCTCAGCAATGGATTGATGCCAACAGCAAACCATGTCCCAAGTGTAACGCTAACATTGAGAAACTGGACGGTTGCAACAAAATGACGTGTTGGCGGTGCACTAGTAACTTCTGCTGGTTGTGCACAAAGTTGATCACGGACCCTGACCCCTACGTGCATTTTTCCTCTGTGAATTCGAAATGCAATGGCTTGTTGTTTCATGGTCTACCTCCAGTTTATGAATTTGATTTTCATCACGTAATAGAGGATGAGGATGATGAAGATTCCTCTGATGAAGAATTCTATGATTACATGATTGATTAGGCCGAAGTCTGCATAGGTTGTGCAATTTGTCTTTACTTTTTGGCTTGGTGTAACATGTTAAAATTGTATTTTTATATACATCTTTACTGTCTTTTGTGTAATTATATAGAGTATTTTAATACTGTTTCACTTTAGATGTTTCTTGAATTTAATTGTTCTCTCATGGAAAAAGTTCTTTAAAACTGATTAGGACGAACTGTTCTTTTAGTTATTCTCTACATATGTCAAAGTCTTAAATGAGTAATTTCAGTCTTAATAAGCTTAAAGTATTTGCGCGAGAGTACCTTCAGCTATTGAAAACCAAAATTTAGAAGTTGTACTTGTGTTCTGTTATTTTTTCCCAAATAATGTGTGATAACAAAGCTGGGTATTAATAAAGTTCTTATTCTCTAAATAATTTTGTAATTAGTTACAATAACGTTATGTAACAATTTTTAAATTTATAAAAGATTCTTTATTTTGTTACAACCAGTACGTCAAGTTCCCATTATTTATTATATTTTCCAGTTTGGATTGTGATAATTATGTTTATATTTCTGTACAGATATGCAATTAAGAGCCAAAGTATATTGGTGTATGTAACTCTAAAATAATACTTGTGATAGTTGAAAGTAATACTTGAGTTCCAAGTTTATCAACACACTTAACTAGTGGTTTCAACAGAATTTTGCTTGCATGAAAAGAATAAGAAGAAGAAAGAAGAAGAAAAAAGAATTATATTAATGTATTTCTAATTTTGCGACACATATGTGTTGTTGCTGAGACAGAAATTAGCTTAATAAATCTTGAACAATTTAATTGTTATTGTTGTTGTTAATAACATTTAACTGAAATAATTAAAAGCTGATTTTTCTTTTCCCGCGCCCCAGATGCTGATACCTTGCATGGTTCAACATTCCTCATTGTGATTTTGCTAGTATACACATATAGGAAGTTACAACATTACATGTTTTAACTAATGTTTGTGGTGCTTGGTTTTCATTTATGTAAGTTTTTTTTTACAGAAATTTTTCTTTTTAACTTGAAGATTAGTTAATGTTGTTCGTTACTTCTGTATGACATTACCCCTCTCAAGTGCCTCGTTTTGAACAGTGATCACTTTCTTTATTTTTACAAGCTTTTATTTAACCTCATCTGTTAGATAGTTAGTTAGTTTGGGTCAAATCTTGCAACTGAATTTGAAACCAGTTCCCCCCCCAACTGATAGAGCTGAAGTTTGGCACACACATATAATCCTGGTGACTATGCAATATTATGATCTCCACTCAAATAAAAACTTAAAAAAATATTTATCATGATTTTATTTCGAGATAACTTGTGGAGTTTTTTTTTTTCGGGAAGCGTCCCTGAAATGCAATCCATTTCTTTGTACAGCTAAGTGTAACAGTTTGCATAATCTACACTTTTCCAGCATAACATCGTAGAACTTTTTATTTTATCATTATAATCACTCTTCAAAAGGAAGTTTATGCTATTGGAAGGTACATCACACGGATGCTATTACTGTGTGTGTGTGTGGCTTTACGGCTCGCCGACATCGAGGTCATTAGAGTCCTACGGACACTATTATATTTATATAAATAAATAAGTAAGTAAGTAAATAAGGGCTGTAATGACCTTGACGAGCCCTAAAACCCCAAGGGGAAAAAAATTATTTATTTACTTGGGACTTTAGGGCTTATCAAGGTCTTTAGAGCTTTTATTTATTTATATTAAATAAAAGTTGATGTTTAAAAAGTTTTTTGGTATTACATACCTAAGAACCAGCAAGATCAGCTATTAAGACAAATAGATAAACAAATTCTAATACTAAAAAGTATAAAATAAAATAGACATTAAAATCCTTTTAAGAAACATACTTTTATTGAAAAAATATTGTGCTAAAAAACTAAAAAATAATGTTTAGTAAAATTGAAAATCGAAGAAATATAAAAAAAAATCTCTTCCTTTGTCACTCATCATAGGTGCAAGGTCTTGGAAGGTTCATAAACATAGAGATTATTAAAGTATAAAATCTAAATTTTAAACTTGAGGGGTAAAGCCTTCTTTGTGAGAAGACATTTGTAGCAAATCATGTGCCCCTGAACAAAACTCTTTGAGGAAAAAAGTCATTTATTTTAATATGTCTATGTCTTTATTTATTCTTTTATAATCCTGTGTACCTTACTTAAAACATTAAATCCAGATTTGGTTCAATTAAGTTTCAGTATTGGCATGACAATCAATTGATTTAGGTATGTGTTTTATTTTAATAGGACCCAGCACTAAATATTAGCACACCAATTTTTCATTACTTTTATTTGTAATCTGGAAGTAATCAATGAACATAACATTCATTATATTTTTAGTGTATTAAACAGTATCATGTTACCGCAAAGTGATGTGCTTGTCATCTTATTACACTAATTTTGTTTTCTGTATTATGGTGAGATACATGATATCTGCTCTTCCACCTAACCGTGCTTTTAAATGGGAAATAATTGGGAAGGAGAGATAGATGGTTACTGGGGAGAAGGTTACGAACCAATATTGGTTGCGAACAAGTGTGAACCCCTGTTGCAAACTTTGCTCAGTTTCATTGTGTATGAAGATGTGTTGGCATCATGATCAGAATTCTTCTGTATATTTGGAACAGAATTCTGTATATTGAATTTGAACGTCCATTAGGGATTTATAAATGAGGATATAGTGCCAAATATGGCAGTGTGTGAGCTCTGATGTCAGAGCAGGTAGTTCTGTATAGACAACCCTCCCTATCAGGTGTGGTAATCCAGAATTTTTTCTTTAATTTTAAATGTAAATGATGAGTGTTAAAGCTGTATTAGCTTCGTTTTAAGTTAGATTGGATCATTTGGGAGGTAAAACTATATATTGTTCATAACAAAGTTATATAGCTGACACCGCCTTGCACAAGTATAGTTGTGATACAGTGTACCCTTTGCTATAACTAAGTGTAGATGAAACTTGCATGTTTATATTCATAAACCATGATGCTGGTAGAGAGTTTAGATCCACTTTCCCTTCTCTATATTTTCTTTTGTTTTTAGCATTGATCAAATTTTGGGAATGCTTCCCCATAATTCTAGGACACAATTTTCTGAAATATGTTAAGTAACCTGTGTCTCATCCAATAACCACATCTTTCTCTGTAACTGAAGCTCATCTCAAGCCATTAAAATATATGCCACACCCTTTTCTATTCCACCCCTCTTCTTTTTCATTTTCATTTTCATTGTAGTATTTGTGAATGGGGAAATACAGCATATGCTATCCTAGCTTATCTACATGAGGCGAGAAGAAGTGGGTGGTAGGTGCTATTGATAGGTAGACTGCGTAGCTGGGTTTACCTACAACTTCACCCATGTGGACATGTCTGTAGAAGTAGTTAGTCATAGTAATACTAGGAGTAGAAGGAGGAGGATTTGCTTTTCAATTGTCACAGCTATATAAACTGGGATGTTGAAATGAAAAGCAACAAATTTTTCTGATCCTGCCTGGAATTGGACCTGGAGTGACTCGGTGACATGCAAATATGCTAGCCCTGAGCTACCAGAGGGGGTTGTCCCTCTATGAGTAATAATACACATCTGCTGACCTATTACGGAGAACAGCGTGGATGCTGATCAACTGAATACAGTAATTTCAGATCAGTTTTATATCATGATTCTCTTTCATAGTAGTAGTTGAATTCTCCCTGGAGTTCGAATAAGTCTGTTCTTGGTTGCTTCACTCAATTTCATCAACTTAAGTTTGATAAATAGTTATCTCTGCAGAAACAGTCCCTCTACATTTGGCAATATACCGTGTAACCTTGGTGAGCTCATTTAACGATTACACATGTAATGCTTTCACTTAAAACATGTAAATTTTCACTTGTATGATAATACAAATGTAAAATATCACACTGCCTTATCTAGACTGTTTCAGTCTATTTTACCAAACTGGATAAGGATCTGTCAAGTGGTATAGATATGCTTGCTATATAAAATTTCAAACATGCAAACATATGTTCATTTTTATATGTTAGAAAACATGCATTGGAACCTCATTTGAACAGTTATAAAGGGACTAGAGGTTATCTGTTTTAATGAAAAACCAATTTACAACAATTAATTCTTAGGGGTATAATACAGCAGGTTACATGAAACTAATATAATTAGAATAAAAAATATGCAATGTGTAACAAGTAAAAACTTTCAACATAGGTTTGAATTGATAACTTGTGTACATACTTTGCATTAATCAATAAAACAAGGTGATGGCGCACAATGGCTTACATTAATTAATTTTTTTTTTTGCAAGGTTTGTATCCTATTTATTCTTTCTGTTAGTAATTGACGGAGGCACTGTTCATGTACGTAGCACACAAACACATGTTCAGCTTACTGCACATCCATAATTAACTTCAATTTTTGTAAACCATCTATTTTAATTAGGACCTACTTCTCTTGTAGAACTATATGATGCATTTTCACTCTGCAAAAACAAATAACATTTTAACATTGCAAGAAAATATGAAAGAAATTTTATTGTGAAGAAAGCAGTTACAGACTGCGTATTATCACATGGAGGACGATAACGAATTTACTCAATGTTTACAATAATGCTTTGTAAAATAGTTTACAAAACATTATTCTTATCTGTTGAACTTGACAGATTTGGTGTTCTACTGACAATCTAGTGTTGGGTGGTCATATTGCTGATAATTTTTCTCTAGCGATACATCGAAACTCCTGTCTTGATTTAAATATTTGAAAATACATTCTTTTACAAACAATTTTAATTTGTTTTCAATCTTCCTTTTGTAATTTTATCTGTTTTTTTCAATGCACAAAATGTCATTAACGACGTGTTTGGCTTGGAGTTTTACGTGGGCTAAGGGTTTTGTCATTAATTTCATCTCGGTGATCGAATGAGGGGCGAGGGTTGATAACAAAGATAATAGGTAACAGTTTATTAATGGTTCTGTACAATTTTAAGGAATACTCCATTTTAGAAGTATCTGTGAAAAAGATCTAAAATGTTGACAGCAGTATAAAGTTCGAAGAAATTGAAATAATAAACCTTGAATTTAGAGTTATTTTAATAGTTATGATTTATAAACAGTATTTTCCGAATAATCTATAGTTTATTATAATATGTACTTGTGAAATAACATTTTTTTTTGTTTTATTATGAAAAAATTTGTTGGTATTCTGTTAATATTATAACGCACTGATCTACTTCTATTCTTATCTTAAGAGTGTGCTGAAATATTAAATCTGCTCTGTCTAAGGATCCTTGATCAGATTTGATGGGATGGTCCCTTGCTTGCTTATGGAGAGTAAATTATTTTAATGTCCTCCACGTGGTCATACGCAGTTTGTTACTGGTTTTCTGATAATAAATTTATTGAAATATGAATGAAATGTTCCTTTGCCTCAGCAATACTGACTTATGTTTCGTAAAAACATTTATCGATGGTGTGTGTGGGGGCTGTCTCTTATACACATCTAGATGTGTATAAGAGACAGTATACTGAGTGCGTTCAATAATTTAATGTCATTGAACTTGCAATTTTACATGGAGCTCATAGNTGAAATTAATTTTGAAGAAAATTTAATGAAGTGAAATATTTATTTATACAGAATTGAATAATACACATAATTTGAGAGATCTTTTGTCCCGCTAGTGTTGCAAGGGTCAATATCTCAATTTTTGTAACTTGTAGAGTTAAGTGTTTCCTAATGTAAAATGTAGTATGTTTCAAAGTATGCAACCATTGTTATTGTATGTGTGTTTTATCCTTATGTTTGGTTAATTCCATTAAATTGGTTCTGCTATTGTCCCCTTTTTTCTCCTTCGTGACCCTCTGTTTCATGGTACAGTATCTGGCCACNATTGTTATTGTATGTGTGTTTTATCCTTACGTTTGGTTAATTCCATTAAATTGGTTCTGCTATTGTCCCCTTTTTTCTCCTTCGTGACCCTCTGTTTCATGGTACAGTATCTGGCCACCCTACTTATTCATCAACAATTGTTGGGAGTCCCTCGAGGTCCTAAGTTAATGGCTTCCCCATGACCCTACCATTGTAGCGACTCTGCTCTAAAATGAAACTACCATAGAAGAAATATAAAATATAAATACACTTGTGTACATTAAATCTGTAAATCCATCATGGTCTTTTTTTTCTTCATTTTATTACTTTCTAGTCATGTTCCCATCTAGTAGACATTCTGCAACACATACTGTTCAGAAGTTTATTTCTCTAGCTTTGATGGATGACTTTTTTTTGGTCATGTTCCAATATATCTACATATTTTCATCTCTAATTTCTTAAGCATATGACTACGCTTCTTCCCCCCCACCAAACGCTGCCTGTTCCCACCATATGGAGAGGTGGACGTAACATTTCATGTTTATATCCTACATATCCTCTACATCCTACATGTCTGGGAGTTTTCCCCGGTTTCCTCTTTGAATGGAGGGNCCACCAAATGCTGCCTGTTCCCACCATGGAGAGGTGGACGTAATATTTCATGTTTATATTCTACATCCTGGTCTGGGAGTTTTCCCCGGTTTCCTCTTTGAATGGAGGCAGATTTTATTTACAGTGCCGATGCTCCATCCCTGCACATGACCTTAAAGTAGCCTATAGACAAGAGGAATAGTGGGGTAGGCTTCTTAAAACATAGGCTCCCCATCAGAATACAAATAATAGATGTCTTAGTTCCCTCTTATGTTGAACATGGTCCACATGAAAGCGAGATGTATGAAATTAACTTTTATTTACCCTGTGCTGATCAATAAACGGACAAAGGGACATGAAAAATGGTTACGCTAGTAGCAGTCAGTTGACACACACAGGTGGAGCATACATTGTATACAGATGCTCGAGTCTTTGACCTAGGGGAGGCAGTCTCAATAATACCACTGATATAATTAATATTGGATTTTGAGATTTGTAGTATTAACAGTTTATTAGCAATACTTTTGGAATAGTTTAAAGACATTGTAGCAGTATGTATTTGTTAAATAATTCTTTTGTATTCAATTAATTACAAATTTGTTGATATTCTGTAGATATTGAAACAAGTAGTGATCTATTTTTATTCTTATTTTATTGGGATGCGAGCCTCTTCATTTTGCCTCGATATGCAGAAATTGTGAACCCACGTCTGCCTTAAGTCCCTTGATTGGAATGGATGGTCCCTTGTTTGCTTCTGGAGAGTAAACTAGTTTATTCCCCTACACATTTTTAAATCGAAAAGCATTTTGTAACTGTCTTTTGTGACAATTATTTTTTTATTTCTGAAATAATTTAAATTATTAGGTACAACAAATCAATTGTTGGGAGACTGAATTTGAGTGTTAAGTAAATGAGGACCAAACTTGTTATATTTTGAAATTCAAACTCCAGAGCCAATTGTTTTTTTCATTTGTTAGAATTTTATCCCATCCCTGGAAATAAATGTATAAGGAAATAAAATCTTAATTAACCTACTTCGAAGTAATAATTTTTAAAACTTATTTTATATTTTTCAGTAATGTTTATTGATGATCTTCCTCAGTTGTGATTTCAATTTCATAGTATTGGCAAACTTGTCACTTTGTGGCACCATTACTCAAAATATTGTAAAAATTTTCATCATTCATTCCTTGACTCATGTTTATAATAACTATTTTATTTTTTAGTCAGCAGAATACTTAATTGAAAATAGATTATCACCTCAATTTTGTCCTACAAGAAGTTTATTGTATAAGGTTAATAAATATTAAGAAACCATGGAGCTAGAATGGGTTCCAACCAGTGATGATATCCAACTGGTTTGCATGAACCAATTCTGAAAATTAAAAGGAAATAAGAGAATTGATTGTTGTATTATCTAAAAATAAATGATTTTTAGTATTTTCCTAAAATGAAGTTGTGTTAATAAATTACTTAATTGTTTTCAAAGATAAGAGAGCACATTATTTATATTTTTTGATATATCTGATGTACTAATGATTCTCTTTGGACAGATTGGGTTCAAAATACTTTTCTTAGAATAATTCGACAATATAATAGAAATCATAACCTGCACATTGCACTGGAAACATGATACACACAATGAAATTTGAATGATTCAGAATTATTATGTAATTAATAGTTCACAAGGTTTTCTTTTCATTTATTAAATCCAAAATTTTTAGTTATGAAAAGAAACACGATTAGATTCTTAAATATAATTTGCCTTTAGGGAACCAATTCTTGGAAATTTAGCATGTCATTGGTTCTAACCCATATGTAAGAAACAACATGAACAGCGTGCATGAAGTAATTTTGTATTGTAACATTTCAACTTCTTAAGTCCAAAGACAGCCAAGTCTCGAAGGTCGTGTCAAGAATTATCTTTCTGAGCAAATGAGAGACCATATTCTATTATTTCCTTCCACAAGAGAAAACTTGAGTTAATCTTGGATGATTTTAGCTTGAAAACCAAATTATGACTGATTAACAGTTGAAGGGACTGTCTAATGAAAGGGTAAATAGGTTTGGAATTGGGGTACATTATAAACATTTATTATATACTCTTCATAGATAGACTAAAAAAATGAAAGCAAATGTACACTTCATGATATGAGTAATTGTTTCTTTAATTTTTATAATATTAAGGGCCACATCACTTTTGCCACATGACAAGCTTCCACTTGTGATGGCTTAGGTGGTGAAATGTGAGGAAGAGTATTAGGATAATTCCATGTCAAGTGGACCAAATCTGGAAAAAAAAATTTGGTCACCATCTTCAATCTAATTGAAATTTATGTAGGTGTAGACTCATGCTTGAAGCCATGTTATGCAAAATTTCACTTTCAGAAGTAGTATAGTTTGGGTGCCAGGGCCTTCTGAAAAAGGGTCACCTGTGAGAAATGTGTGCGCACGCAAATAAATTGCCAACTTTCAAGTTCTACTGTTGGGGAATGGCAATAGCTAGAAATCTGAAAATTGGCAACTTAGGACAACTTTTTGTGCATAAATGAAGGGTACAGTGCCAGTGTCAGAAAAGTTTTATTTTAATTGTTGTTGTCTGTCAAAGTGGGCAAAATAATCCGTCGCGACAACTTAGTGCAGACTTTTGCAATAACATAACTTTGAAACAAGGCCTCAAGGAAGCTTGCGCTTTGGTGAACTAACCAAGCACATTGCTGGTTTTAACATGCCAAAGTATTAGCTTTCAAGCTTACTTTCCTGTGGAGACACGTTCCTTCAAACACAAGGTCAAAATTTTACGCAGCCAATTTTGCCTCTTTTCAAGGCTAAGTAGCAAAAAATGCATTTTTTCCAATCGAGTTCTTTTTACTATCACTGGGTAGAGCAAAGTTTTTACTTCAAGAATCACCTTGTTTCAACTTTGTGTCTCTTTTCTAAAGGTAAGAAAAATTACTTTGAAAATTCCATTAATTCAATTACGCGATATGAATCTTTATGATCGTGATCAACAGTAGATGAACAACAATGGAACAAAAAATGATGTTAAAATTACCACAGTTCTGTGTTTAGTACCAATTTGTTTTGTTTGGAAAGTTTAACTTGTGTTTGTTTTTGCTTAGTCATAAAAAATTTAGGTTTACTTAACTTTAATTTGATTTTGTCACTAATTTTTGAATGTTCTCTCAATTTTTCAGCTAATTTGATTAAATGGCTATTTATGATGTCATTTATCAGTTAATTGTGATTATTTCATTTTAATTGAAGCACCTACCCGCAATTATATAACCTAGGAAACAAAGATCCTGAACTACAAAGTGCAAGGTGAGTTAAGTCCAACACATTCTCCTTTTTTTCAAAAACATTTCTTTAATAGGATTTGGTCAAAGACTCGAACTGCCAATTATGGAAGATCAGCCAACTGAAGAAAACCCTCCCGAATGCACTATTGGGGAAAAGGATCATTCAGCATGCCATTGTTTGTCATTCTACTCTCACAACAAAATGGGTGTAAAATTGGTAAGTGAGCTTAGCAATGAAGAACAAGAACTTCTGAGCCGAAGGTGTAGATTGAAATTTGATGAAACATCTACAATTTTATATTTTATAAAAGTAATCTGTAGAAAATGTTGCTAAACTATTATTTGGTAATTAATTATTGAGGTAAAATCAACAATTAAACAAATCTAAAATATTATAATGACAAATAACTTCAAGCATTATGTCTATTCATTTGTAGCAATAAGTCTTGGCATCTCCAAAATATCATTCTAGCCTTATTAGAATTAAAACAATATTAATTTATTCACAGTATGAATTTAATCAGTAATTTTGTTAAGTGGGACATACGAAAAAACATGAAAATGAAAATTGTGGGAAACATCGTATCGAGATATTAAATAAAATGAGAAGATGATGTCTTGCAGTATTGATTTATTTACCAAGCGAAAGCTTTTGTGACCTAACCGAGTGACGCTTTTGGAGTCATCATCAGACTGAGAATAGCTCTGTGGGCATTTGCAGAAAGATATACTTTAATTTTTATTTTACTTCATACATTATGTAATGCAGTCAATCCACCAAGTAACTAACAATCGTATTGAGAGTTAGGGAAAAGAAAAAAAATAATATTTGGAAATATAGAAATTGATTTGCCAGCATTGTCTTGCTGGTATATTGTGGAAAATATTATACGAAAAAAGTGTTTGTTGTTTAATCATGTGAAACTAATTTATAAAGTGAATTTTCCCTGAAATACTTGTTGGATTTCCTTGATTTTGATACTTAGGAAAATGTAGAACAGATGTGACTCTTATTAAAATAATATTATTAAGTAATTTGAATTAGTTATGGACCACTTTTTTGTAAAATATGTTATATCATCATTTAGAAATCAGAGGGCAAAACAATAACAGATGCAACATTTTAAATTCCCACCCCCTGACGCCAAATGTAATTTGTAATATTGCTACGAGATAGCGTTGGCGCTGTTTCTGACATCTGATCACACGAAATATCTCGGACAAGGGTAGTTTTTATGACGCAACTTCTTACAATTCTAGTGATATTACCTTCTGGAGTTTTTTAGTGTAGTCAGATTACTGTACGAAGGTATAGCTCGAAACCGATTTCATTTGAAGTATCTCAACTGGAACTTGTAATACTCTGTCTCCATTATGTGTGCAATGCCACCGAGACGGGACGGGTGTGTGAGAAATAATGCTCTATAATCTGTGAGGTAATGGGGGTCAGTTTTCCCCGAGACGTTACTAAATGGCCTGCAATGAAAGATGGAAAACAATTTTTGTAAATTGTGGTCTTAAGGAAAGGCCCTTCAAGAATAAATTATTATTGAAAGTTAATTGTCGATAAATTATTGTCGACAGTTGTTAAATTAGAGTATCTGAAGAAATTTGGTTGTGTGGTAAAAAACTGGTTATTGTTTAAATATTATCGTGTTCATTTATTCATTAAGTATCTTAGCGTTTAAAATTCTTATTGCATTTCGCGGCGGTATTGTTGAATATTTTTCGCGAACTCATTTTTCGGGTTACGCTGACTTCCTAATGTAGTGTCTCTGTGCGTTACGAACTCGGTGTAACCGGAAAAATGAGCTTGCCTACAATATTTATCTTAATGTGCGTTTTACGAGCTACTAATTATGATAGGCCAATTAAATGTGTATTTTAAAAAAATTGAAATATTTTGAAAAGCTTATGTATTACATAGAATAAATTACTGATTGATGGGAGAGCTGGAAAAGCTGTGGAAGAAGGATCTCCTAAATCCTCTCGGCGGCCCTGCATATGGACAGTGAATATTTGGAGGGATGTCTGAAGGGGTAGTGCAATTGAATAATTTCAATTTTTCCAACGATCTTCACAATTTGTAATGACTGTTTTCGACGGTCAAATTTTGCAATTAATTTTTAATACTTTCTGTGATTAAAAAAATATTACCAAAAAGCAGTTCAATTTGCGTATGACCTCTAGGAGGGCAATAATCGGATTTCTCTCCGGAAGTAAGCAAGATACCATCTCATCAATTCCGATCAAAACCCATGCTCATTTTTCACACCTACTCATACCAAAGTCCCTTTCAATAATATTAAATTTGGTTTTATTAATGAATCAATTTCATTGTTTTATTATTCCTTAAACACAGGTCTAAATGTTGGTTTGTGAACTCTATGGAGTAAATAAGTCTGCTTAAAAGGTCATTATGTTAATTAATGAATCAATCAATTTGTTAACCTTAATTAGTTAAAGAAGTAAAAAAATGTCACAATCAAACTATTTATTGTACCCAAAACGGTTTTGGACAGCATTACGACATTTTCGAACTACTGAGGATGACTTTTCTAAAGTATCTAAGCAGCCTGCCTTAACAAGCCTTCATATTTTCTATATACATTCGAATATTTTCAGTTACAATTTTATTTTTATTATTATCAGTGAATCATAATAAAATATTATAATAGTATTTATAATTTTACATTAATTCTCTCATTTGTTATGAAACTGTCAGTCCATAGATGTACCGCTTGGAAATACCAGTACCACAACGGCGTGGCCAACTAAATAGCGCATCTGATTTTCCGCTCATCAAAATGTATTTAGCAAGAACGATATTGTAAGTTGCACTTTTCTTTTCAATAAAGTGTATGTAATGCAAACACGTTAACTCCACACAAATGTTTACGCTTCCTGACTAAAAAACCCCATAAAAAACACCTCTTTATATTTATTTTAAAAAGTATTACTATTAAATATCATTATCTGCACCAATATAGTAGGTATTTCCAAGCGTAGACTTTCTTTTTGTTTTTAGTAGCGGAGCTTATTACAACGATCTACACAGTTTATAACTATAAACACTTATTTTTATGGTTTTATCCCTTTGCTAAACTAGAATCGGCTACAGCTATTATGAGTGAAACACGCACTGTAATGTATATTGTTTTGTAATGAATTGCTTAATGTTTTGAGACATTTAATTACTCCTTATTTTTGTCGAGTTGATGTCTGTTTTTGACCTTAAAATGAAAATTCTTTATCCAAAATTTACAAAATATTCCCTCCTCCGAAATTTTAAACCAGAGCCGCCCTTGTATGATGACGCAAACACCACCGAAAACAGTTTAGAAAGCAATACATAATTTGGATGTGGGAACCACCGCATTGCAAACCGTCGAACGTAGTACCAAAATGAGGCACGCGAGTTCTGACCTGGCCTGACCTGGCCTGACCTAACCTGTGGATTCATCCACGAATATCGTAACCCACTCTGGGGGAAAGGTTTCCCCCCTTTCGTTACATAGCGTTACGGCGGAGTAGGTGGATTAGCTCTGATGTTACATAACGTATTAAACCTCTCTGTAGGAGCACAGTGCAATTAGTAGCGAAGTCAGTGTATCCAAATTTATCCTATTTTCCTAAACGCAATAAACTGGGGGTTGGAAGGGGGGCAGGTAGGATTAGCGTTATGTAATCATTGGGAGAATGAGGGATCGTTACAGATGCCTTATGGAGGAGATGGTGTTACTATGGTAATTTTTATGTTACCTAATTTATAGACTGCCCTTTACAGCTTCATTTGTTTTGTATCTACGTTATTTTTACCACTTACTCCTGTTTACGCCCCTGTTCCAACAACCGCGAGACAACGTTCATCCTTCGCCAAAGACTCTCGTGTTTCCAGCATCGTATGGATCTCTCGATTGTTCTTGAAAGCGAGTAAGGAAGTCCCTGATGCGTCTCATGTGGAGTGCATTAAACCTCCGCGGAATAGTGATCCCTTTAGTCGCCATGCGCTCGAGGCGCACCTGGGGGCTTAGAAGGGAAGCTTCTCGCACGCACGCTGAATACCCTCTTTTCCCGACCGGGGAGATGCTATACGCTTCGCATTAGGTTGCCGCCGATACGTTACTTTGTTAGAGGTATCCAATGGTTTAGTTGGGAACAACAATATTTACAATGACTCGAACCCGGAATGGTTTTACTCTTATGGGGACCGTGGTGTTTTGGTCAACTGAAGACCCATAAAAAGTCAATCGAAATTTCTTTCTGTTTATAGTAAAGAGTATTGATTTTTTAGAAATATATTTATAAAAATGGCAAAAAATGAAACTAAAATTAAGTTTTATTTTATTTGTTTTAATAATTTTCATGTTGAAATATTTGTTGTTATTTTATTTTTTACGAGTTTGAATTATTTATCTTTCAGGAATATTAATTCATAAAATACAATGATTTTTGAAAAAAGTAATATTAAAAGATTTTGAACATCAAAAAATTTCGAATAATTTTCCAGCCTGCTAAAACGGTGTTTACATCGGTTATTTTAGATTCGATATGCCATTCCCGGTAGCGCGTGAACCTAATGCACGTACTTCAGATAACACCTTTGAAACTTTTGTTTATTTTCATTTGCTGTGTTATCGTGGCTACCTACGTCTCGCTTCAGCATTGATAGCCTGATTTAATTGTATAATGCAGCAAAAGCTCTCACTCTATCTTTCTATATAAAAATATATGAATGTCATTTTGTTTATTCGACCTTTATGATTTCTTATACCATTCATCCTATTGTGATGAAACTTCGGCATCATCATGACGTGCACACACCCGCGCAGGTTTGTGACATAGTACAACTTTTCTACAATAGATGGCGTCCGTGTCGTTTCAAAATAAATAAATAAAATAATAAATAAAGACATATATCATAGTTGAATACACAGTTCTTTAAGACGCAGAACGGTAGAGTCACATGCCGCTTAATCCATGATCACCCCCTATGAGAAAATGTACTTTTTGGTGAAGGGGATGAGAAGGAGTTGAAATGTAAAAATAAATGAAAATGACCGATTTAATATTGATATCATAATTTTCGGGAACGCTGAAATCAGTAACGACATTCCCGAAGACGCCGATGTCCACAATCAGCCCGTATAAACCCCAGCACTTGGGGAAGAGGATGCCATGAAAAAAATGTCGGACATGATAGATACCAGTGACGAGTCCACAGTTCAGTTGATAATGAAATCCCGATATCGCGCAAAAGTCTAAATTCAGCCCTCATGGAGGAATGACACCACCAGCGACCTTTGGGGAAAGGAGGTAGAAATGGGTTTATGGGTAAAAATAATTGAAAATTAATTAAATGCCTTGTAAAAATGATCGGAAATGACATGCGAGTCGAGTCCAAAGTTGTAGACATCGCTGAGCTGATAGTCACGTCCTGATACACAAAGAATGATATTAAACCACCAATATTAATGGATAACATTCTCATTGGATAGCTATGGTAGTATATGAATAGGCTTAGCTAGTATATGAATAAAAAGTGGAGAAAATACAAAGTTTAAATATTCGAATTCCTCTGGATTCGCCTAATTTACAATCTGTATTCAAGGACCCGAAGAAAAGAAAGGTTTTTAGCGGCACCTGTTTGAAATAATTAATTTATATAATTTATATTATAACTGAATATATCGTTTACTTTAAATAATTTTTATTATCAGTGTAATAAGAAATAAAATAATCAGTTTATTAATTGAACATGTAATAATTCATTAAAATTCGTATCACATCTAATCACTATCCAAAAAACAACAACAACAAAAAACAAAACAAAAAAATGAAAAACAGCTTTCCTTCATTGATATTTTACCAGAAATGACAAGTAAATTAACGTCACATTATTTAATTTACATAATTAAATGTAATAACGTAACATAGAATTTAATCTCCCTTTTGTTACACCTAGTCTAAAGAGTGTAACTTTCTTTGCAAAAAGATCTTTTGTTATTAATGAATAGCGAATTATATTTATTCATTGTATGACCGACATTGAAAATGTCTATTGTCTATTAATCAGCTCCATAATTTCATCAGTGCATTTCTTTTTGTTTATGGAATAAACCCAACGTGAGAATCCCTGATAATACTCGCCCCGGAATTTATGCTAATAAGATTATTGAAGCTTCTGAACTTACTATTATGTTACAAAGTTATCAACTAGATCCTCTTACAAGATTTTCGATAAGTTTTGAAACTTTGCTGCGGATAGAACGCCAGGAACTTTCTATTTTGGTTTATTTATTCAATAATACACATCCTTGGGGTTTTACATTGAGAACATTCTGGGAGCAATAAATCTACATTTAATAATTATTTTCCCTTTACGTATGTGAATAACGTTATATATGTACACTAAATTACAGAGTATTTGGAAAAGAACACAAATATAATTGTATGTTTGCGGAGGCGGATTTAGGCAATGGAGGCAATTGTCTAGGGGCGCAAGATTTTATAACTTTTGCAAAAAAAAAAAAAAGTTTTGAAAATGTGTGTTTCTTTTAATGTTCTCCAAAAAATTATTTTCAAGATTTTCGTTGGATCACCAAAGATTTCCAACGAATTTACAACTAAGTTGTATGTATTTTTAGATAAGATTTTTTTAGGTTTTTAGAAAGTTTGATTGTTTATACTAATTTGTACTTTATATAAATGAATACGAATAATAAATAAACAAAAATATACAACAATTTTTTAGTTTATGAACTATATAAATAATATATAAGTAATTAAAATATGTATATAAGATATTCTCTCAAACGGCGCTATATTTTCTACTGCCTATAGGCGCCAAACGCGAGCTCAAATGTACCAAATTGTTTGTAAATTTTTATTTCAATTGACTTCATACTTCCGATACAATAGTCTTCAATATCTGCTTACCTCATTTAAATATTTAATTTTTTTCGTAAGCGCCAAACTGTAACTTGAATAGTTATTTCTTTCTATTATTCTTTCTATGGATGCGAATCCTCACAACGTCAGTGTAGGTCTAAATTTGAATATCTGTTGTAATTTTCTGTTGAACTTTGAACACCTATATCACTTCCTCAATTTCCCTAATTAAGTGCTTTACCCACCTTAGAACTTGAGTTCTTACTCTGTCTTTGTCATTTTATCTCCTTCTGGAAACATTTCCGGACACGCGTTCTTAATGATTTTTTCTTCCAATTAATATGCTCTATCACTCCTCAAATTTTTTATGTGGAGTTCTTGGACATTCTGTAGGGTTAGGTAGTGTTTGCTAATTTGCGTTTCCAGTTCATTCGGGCGGCAGGAAAAATAACTGGGAGCCTATTAAAGAACATAAGATAATTCGAAATTAAATTGTATTTTAAAGCAAATTATAGAAAATAAATAGTAAAAATTAAAGTCAACGCTCTCTCTTTGGTCCAGAAATTATTCCAATGGCATTTCATTTGAAGCAATTGCTTAGGTTGATGTTTACACGGACTCTTAAAATCATTGTACTACCAAAAAGAAATAATTTGAGTTGAGATTATGTGAAGAAAATTAATTTCGTAGTACTATCGAGAGTAGTGTTTCTTTAATTGTTGATGAAATCTAAACTATTAATCACATAATGTTTGAAGAAAGTTAACACAATATTATCACACAACCATTCTGAAGTCTTCGTTTGTTTTATACGAAGACCATTATATTTTACAAAGATGTGTTTTTAACATTCGTGTTGTCCAAATGTCAAAATATAGATGACTTTCTCTTGTTTATAACAGTTTGTTCTGCTCTCATTTCGTTTATAATTCTCGCGCATCAATTTCAAGAATTTATTTCCTTCTTTTTTTTAGGATTTTATTTCTTACATCTCTTATTCGTTTAATCTTCAACGTTGTTACCTCACCGTTCGCGTCTGTATTTTCAAACTTCTGACAGCCCCATCAGAGCTTGAGGCGGGAGTAACGGTTGGTTTGGTGTCAGGGAAGAAAATACTGCGCGCGTAAACAAAGGCGAAGTGTCGACATTTCGTCCGTCTTTTGTTGCGGGGAAGGTTATTCTCTTGTTTCTCTCTCTTTCACTGTCTTCTGTTTCTGTTTCTTTTCATCAGTGTTGACTGAACTCAAGTTGACAACTATTCATGAAACATAAAAATACGACCGAAGTAGTTCTAATAATTCATTCTAGTGATTTGACTGTTGGACAATGACAATTATTTTGTTATTTTAAAACTTGATAATAAATTTGGATTGTTATTTGACTCTTTCTTTGACAAGGGTTGCATTATCTTCAGTCACATGTTGCGGCTGTCACTTCCGTTAGAACAGTACTGTCCACGGTCTTTGATGAATTATTCTCGTGTTTGCACCGTAAGGTATGAAATCTTAACGTCTTGCGTTCCTATTTCCATTTGTTATGTTTTAGTACGGTTTTTTCGCTATGTTAAACTGATAATTTTGTTAAGATATAAAAAACACAAGGTTTTACGTATAAGCTCTTAGTAATTTAAAGTGAAATAATTCAAACGTTGCATCGTAAGTCTACGGAAATACATCGCGACTGGATAGGGAATGATTCAAACAATCATTTGAAACATTTTTTTGGGGGTAGTTAAGCCTAGTCGCTCTGACGGATATAATGCCTGAAGAAACGTTCAATAATAAAATATATTTTGTTTATTGTAGAAATAGTTTCTGTTAAAGTTTGTTGTTTTGTTTATTTGTTCTGTTATTTAACAGCAATTCATGATTCCAATCTGCGAATCATCAATTATATCGCTTTAGTTGAAACAATGTTGTTTTTGGTGGGGCTTTATGGCTCATTGACATCGAGGTCATTAGAGCCCTAAAATTCTGTACAGGTAGGGAAAATGCAGTTACGCAGTAGGGAGAGCCAACATGACTCTCCCCGCGTGTGGGACTCGCCGAATGACTCAACCATACCCACTAAAAACCCTCCTGAATTACAACTCAAATATCAACATATCTCAAAACATTACATATATCAATTTAAAAAGAAAAGAAAGAGGAAAATGAAAGATACCCTAGCCCTAATAGCGTCGGGATCGAGAAGAACAAGAGGTGACCAAGGGAGGTCAGAAAAGAGAAAGGAAGGAGCCTTCAAACAAGTAAGTGGAAGTAATGCCAGACTCTGCTCGGGGCCCCGTGTTCACCAAACACGTACTTACTAGATGTAAGTCCCCTGGGGGTGAAACAATGTTTTGGAAGAATGGTCTCATAGTCTCTAATTTCACTTGAGCTCTAGATTTGCTTCAGTTTTCGATGAATAACTTTCTTAATTGAAAGGTAAGGCAACTTTCGTGGGTTCTTTTCTACATTAGTTATGTAACACATGTGATAGTTTTTATATCGATTTCATTAAAAATTAAGTGGGAAGTTATTTGAAAACCGCCCTTTAAATGCTTATCCATTACAGATCGTACAACTTTAAGATAGTTTTATTAAATTATTGACCCCGCAAGGTTCAAATTTTATTTGACTAGTTTTTAGATAATAGTTTATTCTTTTATTTAAATGTATTAAAAAACAGTAAAGTTTCGAATACTACATTGATATATATTACGCTTATATACACATGAATTTGTAAATTATTTTTTCTAAAAAATAGTAGAATGGAAGAATTTGAAAATTGATGATTAAGAGTACGGCATATTAACAGTTTTTGGTTGTAGATTACACAAACTGTACGAGGTACAGTTTCAAAATGTCCTCACTTCCTTAGAATTATTATCATGGAACACCCTAATTTGTAAGAAAAACTATTTATGGAAAAAATAACATGTATCGTGAACTCGTTTGACTCAGTTCGTCTGCAGCAAGAGATGTCATTAGCCTAAATGCCCGTGGCAATGGTGACATGTAATTTGAAACGGAGAGCAGGAAGAAAACGGTTAAGAAATTTCATTGTCTTCTCGGAATGTCCGGTGAATTCCGTAAAAATATTTAAAGAATTATGTAATCCTTCGAATACAGTTAATAAATTCCTAGATTTAAAATATTCCGAAGTAAGTTTATTTTAGAAAATGAATTCTTTTCTCGTTGGAGACAACATATTTCTGAACTAACCTTAACTAACCCGTGTTTTAAAAGCTACGAGTCACAAACGTCAGTTTCCCTTATATATTTTAAAATTGTGAGCGTATTTTTTGCCAGCAGACGGCAGCACATTGTGTTTGTCGTATAGACTGCGTGACATCTCGTAGGCACGCATTCAGTCAGAGACAGTCGATGTACGATGGTGGTTGTATTGCATGAGTGTCCACGAGAAGAACAGCGTGCAGTTGTGAGTTTTGTTTTTTTGAGGGACAAAGTGCTCACAGAAGAAGTGCATCGCAAAGTGCATCCTGTGTATGGTGACAACTGATTCTCACAGAAAGCTGTGCTCAATCGGAAGTTCATCAAGGGAAGGCAAAGCGCCAGAGATGGGAAGCGTCCTGGTCGCCCTGCGGAGGTGTCAAGTGCGGTGACAGTGCAGCGTGGGGAACAAATCATTCGTAAAAAATAATTTGGATGGCCGTCATTTTGAAGGTGATGATGCCGTAATCCAAGAGGTTACTCGCTGGCTGCGACAGCAACCAAAAGACTTCTCTGTCACCAGCTTTCCAGGACTTGTAAAGATATGGGATAAGTGTCTGAATGTACAGGATGATTCTGTCGAAAAGTGAAATAAATGTCAGGAAGTTCCTTTGATTATTACTGCATGTACCCAGTTATTGCGACTTCTTCATTGACTTACCTACGTAATATTGATATCAGTAATTATATTTGCGTCCATTTGCAGCAATATCTTAGATTTGACCGTATTGCGCAGATGTAACGCTGGTTGCATCATCACTGATTCATCATGTCGGAAGTTGGTGTTCAATGACTTGACAATGAATATACATTTTATTTGTTACTAATGAAATTAATAAATACTTTTAGTATTTCAGATGTATCTTAGATCTTGGGATATTGAAGTTCACATAATGTATGACACTGCATTTTTCATCGTGGTTCGATAGTAATTTATTCTGATCAGTTTTGTCATCGGTTTGGAATATTGCATAGTGTAGTCTCCCCATCAAAAAGCAAAACGTGAGAAACCAAAGATGAGCGCGACGGTTTCGAGATTTAAGCCTCTCTCCTCGAAAAAAGTGAAATATCTCTCTCAAATATTCGGTGAGCTATGGATAAAAGTGATGTAAAATATTCAACGGAAAATTCACTACAAATCAAAGTAAACTTCTATCACTTTTGTGATTGAAAAGTTGAAATTATTTATTTGAAAATAAGTTTTCCTCCATATGACGCAACGTATTTCACCATCAACAACTATTGCAATTATTTCATTTGTAATGGCCAGTTTTTTGTGGGGCTTTAGGGCTCGTCAAGGTCATTAGAGTCCTTTAATGGCCAGTGAAATCACGATAAGTACCCACAAATCTGTTTATTATGCAGATTAGTGATATTTTAGTGATTTAATTCTACCTTAAGTCATGCGATGGTTAGTTCCTTGTCTTCTTTCATTTGTTATCGCATTTCACTGGAAGCACGTAAAAGTCGGAGATTTCCTTTCTGGAAGCAGGTAGCCATAGCAACGTCCAAAGGACGCCTTAGTGGAGAGGAGAACGGAAATGGACGACAGCAAATTTAGGAATCCTCTGAAATGGGTTCTTTCAACGAAGCTGGACGAAAGGATGTGACGTCACATTCCACGTTCGTAACTTTTCTTACCTTTTTCTTTCGCCGCTTTACAGAAGCGTTTCCTTATTTCTCAGAGGTTTCTTTCAGCAAGAATGTTGGTGCACACGTAACTGAGTTAAAGCAGCATTTCACATCAATTTAAAAATGTTAGATTTAATTAATATTGTGATAACTTTAGGTCAGGTAAAAAAATGGCGACGGACCGAGAATCGAGTCCTGGGTTACCCCAAGTATCTTCTACACGTGTGGGGTACACAGAAGAAATATGCGCATTTATTAATATTGTTCATACTTGACAGGACACGGCGACTTAAATGACTATTTAACAAAAGTGACACTGAAGAAAAATGCTACATGTGTTTGCGGAAAAGAAAAAGATGCGGTAGACTGCGAAGGAAATAGTTTCGGAAGTGGTTGGTGGATTCGTGAAATGAAAAAGACAGGAAACTTAACACTGAACATTGGGAAAATTTCATAAGAGACTACATACACCATAATGGAGGAATATGCATGTGAGTTATTAAGTGTAAGAAATATGGCAAAGAAAGAAGTGAGTAAAAGTTGTTAGATGGAAAATAACATGTATAAGAAGGAATGTTTATATGTTGCACACACGATGAGAGATCAAAGTACCTGAGGGAGAGCCCCGGTAATAAGCCAAAAGCTAAGGAACAGGGATGGATGAGGTAATAAAATGAAAGAAAGAACAAAAAATTGTTCATACTTCTTTTCTGTGATGACTGTTAACAAAACTTGGGGTCAACTTTTCATGAACTTCACGAGAATATTACAATTTTAATATAGCAGGGAAATTTATGGAATTTCATGGAAAAATTGTGCGGAAAAAGTATGTAAACCATTGCTAGAAATCCTTAAAACGTATTCAAATGATTATTGGAATTCTTGGAATGAATTTCCACCTCAACATTCACTCATCATCATTTACCCCACACATCATCTTTGACATTAGGATGCCATCTGTGAAAGGGCAGTGATCGACAGCGGTGGATCTATGAAGGGGGGGGGGTTAAGAGGGCTAGGGGGGCTAGGGGGGCTA
>NNCF01126271.1:468555-532842 GCA_002313205.1 Laupala kohalensis
AACAAATAAGTGACAGTTATAATTATTAGACGTACTATCTTCAATAATCAGTGTAATATACTCAGGGAAATAACAATTTTTTTTAGCACAAATAAAATAGGGAATTATAATATTGGGGTATATGTATTTAATAATTTAAATATATATTTTTTTCGTGTATGTGTGGGAATTGGAACAATAATTATTAACAGTTAGTGACTAGTAGTTATTAAACATGTTTTAAATTAACCAGAAAAATAATAACATTCATATTATATTTTATAGGTCCTGTTATGAACCAAGATACATATCGTTATTAATATTGCTAAATATAGAACTTATAAGTGAATCAGAAGGACTACTGTTCATTCCGCGAAATGAAATGAAATTTGTAGTGTCTCTATGGTTGATACATATTGATCTACATATTCCAGCATTAAAAGACGCAGTTACTCAAGTAGAAGAACAATATGTTATTACTTAAAATCTCGCAGAACATTTAAATAATAAAGTCAATATGTCAAGTGATTTCTTTGATATTACTGTGGAGTACCGTAAACAAATTTCAAATGGTATCATGCATTTAGAGAATTCATTTTTTAAGTTAGATTCTAATATTAAGATTCGAAATAAGAGAGGTTTGATACATGGAGTAGGCGAAGGATTACAATTTTATTCGGTTCGGCTACTGATAAGCAAATTAAATCTCTTAAAAACAAAATAAATAGGCTACGAGAAGAGACAGAAAAATCAATTAATGCTCGCTTTTCATTTTTGTCAGATGTTTCGGATACATTAAAAAGGCATGATGACATGTTATCAAATACATTAAAAGCAAACGTCCTAAGCATAAGTGTAGGAAAAAATCAAAATTTCTTAAAACATCTCACTGATTTATATAGTGAAATGGGTTTAGTTCTCGGTCATTATCAAACATCTTATTTGGCATTAATGAGACATATTGATGCCATGAGCACAATTATTGAAGAAAAAGCAGTAAAAATAGGTTTTGCGGCAAGCAGTAAACTAACGCCTGCTATCATTCCTTTAAATATTCTATCCCAAATATTAAGAAACGCGTCCAAAAATCTGCACAATGAAACGACATTTGTTTCAAAATACCAATCCGAGGTGTATGGCTATTCGAGCGTAACGCTCGCCAAGTTAAATGACGGCGCAGCTCTAGTATGCGCCCTGCCAATTGTTTCCACGGAAACGTATCAACTGTATGACGTCATAAAATTCTCTTATACCAGAAGCATCGTATCTGGCTGTGAACATCCAGGCCACCAAATTTATTCTACTTCCAGAGAACTTTTCCAAAAATTGTTTATTTAATAATGACTATCTTTGCCCTCAAAATCTCCCAATCCTGAGGCAAGGTTTCTCAACCTGTAGTACTACTGCGTTTCTCAATAATTCGGTTGCTATACTCAAGAATTATGATATGGATATTGTACCAAAAACTTACCAAGTTAATACCAAAAGCAATAAAATCGGTACTTGGTATTATACAGTCAGTGATCACACAGAAATTAACATAAAGTGTAACAAAAGTTCAAGTAAATTGAATATTTCTCTCATTGGTAAATTAACCTTACATCCGAGTTGTTCTGCTAGCACAAATATGTTCCTTCTACCGTCCCTCATTGATGAAATGCATTCGAAGTTTGATATAGCAACTCCAAGTGTTGAGCCTCTAGTATTAAATACCAATGTAGCGCAGAAAAAAAGGAATTTTCTATCATCATCTTCCTTTAATATCAGTAAATTGTTAGAAACTTTAAGAAAGGAGGAGACACAGTTCATACCATCTTTGAAAGTTTCAGAAATTGAGAGAACGTTCCACTTTTCCTCTCCACTCAAAGACAATATTGATAACTTGCACATTGCAGGAATTAGTATAATATCAATTCTCCTAACAATATGTACTATTATAATCATTATAAATTGTTGCTAAAAGTGTAAAAAGCAAGTAAAAAAGGCTCAGGTAGAGATGACAGAGGGTAAAAATGTAATAAATATCACTAACCAGGTTCTTGACATATGGAACACAGGCCCCTCTTCCTTCCTCTGTAAAAAGTTCTTATTTTTATTTCTGTATGATATTGTAATTTGTAATCATGTACTGTTGTATCTCATGAGATATTTGTATTGTTATGGCAATTGGGAAAAATAAAACGAAACAAACAAAAAATACTAGTAAAAGAGATAAAAAAATTCCAAATGTCATAAAAAAGTAAATTGCTTTTTTTGTTATGATTAGCACATAAAGACTTTAACTCTGTAAAAAGTTCATAACATGGATTTTTTTTGTACGTAATATGCCCAAATAACTAAATAGCGACGGCAACATGCACGGTACATTGGCCACGCTCACGACATGAAGTAAACGATATGAAGTTTTTTTCAGGAGGACGCGGTGATGTTGTGAAACGGGCTCAAATGTCCCGCGCATCAGAAGCGCTTACCTGGGCGAGACAGAACTACTGACGGTGCGCGGGAGCACAATATAAATACGCGAGACACCAGTGCTCTTAAAATCTCTGCTCTCGGCTCTTGATATGTGACTCCATTCCGTCCTGTCGGTTTAGAATTGACTTGACGGTCTCTACCGAATTCTCTACAATACCCTTCTCGGTCAGACTAGACCTTACGGTCCGTGCCAATTTCTTGTACCCTCATTCTCTTCCCGGCCTGTTACCCACGCCACCGCTACGCAAGACTCGCCATGCGCTCCGGAAGTAGTGCTGTCTCGTCGCCGGACGCTCCACGCCGCCGCTCGTCACACTCTGGGCGAGTTGGGTAAATAAAAGCACTGCCTGTCACTACTGAGAATGAGTCTGTATCTACTCTTCCATCTCCTTCTCTCTAGTTCTTTAAGATTAGGGCATCTCCCACCCCCTTTCTAGCCAGCTCCCCTTAAAGTCGGACGACACAGGTTCTCCCCTTCTAAACGTGGGAAGCCGCCGTCGCTCACGCCATTAGCATTACATTTTAGCAAATGTTTACATAATATAACAAAATAACTCACATTTGATTGCCCCCATCTTTAAAACAGTCATTACGGGGTTCTCATTAAACTGTATCTCTATTTACTGACTTGCCATGCGTTAATGAAGCGCCCTAACTGCGAGTATGGCAGTAACGCATACATCATTCACAAATTGTGACAAAAATAGAAAATATTTCTTTTCCTCCCATCAAAGAACCCTTTTGTTGCAAAGATATCATTTTCCCCTTTATCTTATTCATAAATTTTGCTTTTCTTTCCTATGAAAATCACATTCCCGCAGCATGTAGTCTACTATGCTCCTGTCTTTATTGCATCCGCAAATGTCATCGTCTCTTTTACCAAACCTTTTTAAACGTGTTCTAAAATTGCCAAATCTGGTCAGAATTTCCACTAGATAGGGTTCTTTTTGTCTTTTCTTTCTATCAAACATCCTGTATAAAATCATAACAGCTCCTGCAAGTAGTTCCTTTTTCCCATCTAGTCGTTCAGCCGTCTAGTAACATGTCCATCAATTTCTTCCCACTATTCCTATCTTCACGAAATATCTCTTCTCCATTTATTCTTATTTTTCCTTTCTTCTCTAGAAGTCTCCTGTACTTCAATTTAACTACTTGGAGATGAAGCGTCTTCGTCCAGGCCTCAATCCCTATCTCTAGAGGCGAAGAAAACTATAGTTGTATTAAAACTAGAAAGGGAGTGGAAATTCGGTTGGGTGGGGTTACGATTGGGAGCGGCGTTACCAAATGATTTGGCCCATAGGCAATGCCGCTCCTAGTCGTAACCCGACCCAACCGATTTTCCACTCCCTTTCTAGTTTCAATTCAACTATAGTTTTCTTCGCCTCTAGCGAGAGGATGTGAGGCCTGAACGAAGACGCTTCACAGCCTTCCTTTCAATGGATTCCAATGTGAGCGCGCTTCGCACACGCTGAGGCATGACGGGAAACGTGCTCTGGATGACAAACGACGAACGATGCTACGAAGGAAGGGGACCGTGCTTTACAGAAGAAAAATGGAACGGAACTTGGAATGTAATGAGCAAATAATAAATTGTATATTATTCCAGCAACGCCAGTACGGAAAATTCGAAAAGATATTCATTATTTCATAGAATCTCATCAAGAAAATGTGGATTAAGTAGCAAATACCGACCAAGCTGACAGAAAAAGAACGTTGTTATTATCATACAACAATACAATAAAATCACATACATGATATATGACTTTTCCCATTAACTGAGTTTTGTAAATAGTATTTTGTTTCAATATAGTTATGTATGGGTATCCCAAGTACGAAATAAATTCTACTATGCGAACATACGAGTATGTCATCAAAACTTAATTATTTAGACAATTTCTGGTAACACAAGTTTTTACCAAATTGATATTTAGCATAAAAATAGTTATAGCAAATTTTGGTGGACTGGGGCAAATTTGAACATAGACACACTCAAGGTTTCAATAATTCAATAAAGGCAGAAATTTTGTGAAAAAATTCGCTCAAAAAAATAGGAGATGGATCCATTCACGTTGGTAATCTCGCTGCATGTGATGAAAGTGACTCGAATTATTCTAATTGCACTCCGAAGTCAAAATCACAACAAGCCCCTAAGGTGCCCAAAGGATTCACGAAGGGTAGAGCTAGACTTTAGTACTAGGAGGAGGGGATGTAACCAGCATCTTGCTACGGTTGGTTTGTCAGGATACACCCGATATTCATATTACAGCTGGCTGAGTAGGCCTGGGAGTCAGTCCGGATGTTACCGCCACCAGGGATCGAACTCCGGCCATCCAGTCAGCAACTGAGCTCTTTACACTAAGCCTCGTTGACTCCACCATTCCAATTATTATAGTTATCAATTCATACTAGAGTTGACTCATAGCAACACAATGTGCATTCATATTAATAAATTTAGATTTGTCTCAGTGACCTCTATCTAGGAATTCTGTAACAATGAATGTTGGATGATACGCGTCATTCTCTCGACCTATTCTGTAAATACGGGAATATTAATGAAAATCGTATTTTATTAACAACCTAAGAATACATATTAAATTTATAGATAGAAAACGATTATTTAGGCGGTCATACATAAAAAGTATTAAGAAGTGTTCATTAATATTGCCTTTTAAAAAATGGACGACAGGTGGCATCAACGTCACTGCTGAGACTCCATTCAGAAGCAAAATTCCGTATGTCCTTTTAATTGTTGTAAATTATTTCACGAGCAGCTTACGTGTGAACAAATCAAAGAGAAATATTTTTCATATCTTTATTAATTTAACAACGTTAATACAAAAATTATTATCTACCATTGAAGTGTCGTCCGCCCGACTTCTCACGACAGATTCTTAAAGGGCGATCACTGCGGGGTTCAAATATGATAAAGCAATAACTGGCGTATTAAATTACAAAATCGTTAGTTTTCATTTTCTAGCTAAGCTCACCCAACATCACTCAAGAATTTCAATCGGTATAATTTAAATATAAATTTTATTGAATAAAATAGAGTAATTTAATATATGATTTTATTTTTATCGTTTACTTTGGTTTTTGGCAACAGTCTACATTTGACAACATTCCTCGAGATGTCTCTGTAAGTCTGTTTCTCTTAATATGTAAGGCTGTTCGTCTGTAAAATGTCTAGTCCAATTTTTGTGATTCTCATCTCTTCCTCATGGTTTTGAAACAATTCATACTTATCCCTACTGTGCCTCATCATGCATACCTTTCATCTTTTGCGTATACCCAATAGTGTCATGGCGAATTTAACATAACCGGAACGCTGAACTCTCCATGTCTCCTATAAAAGGTCCCCCCCTTTCGGAAAATTTTTAAAATTGGTGTGATCATTTGTACATTTTAACGCCTTCTGAAGTCGATTTTAGATAGAACGTCTCCATTTCTGTAATCTAAAAACTAATAAATAAATATTTAGACCTGTATATTTTTTGATTTGTGAATATTCATCACAAGATATACTTGATATGACTCTCTTGACCGTCGACATAAACTTATAATCAGTGTCTGTGTTTAAATAATATTGGAAACCTTAAAACTGACACATTTCTCTGGTGGTATTTATGAGAAAACGTAGCGTACAATTTTCACCATTTCGCAGAGCTCATGCCGAAATCAAATGGTTTCGAATGAAAAGCGACCTGACCCCTCTCACGTGTGGCCCAGGTCTCTTACCGTATTCAACTTGAAATTGGCTTCTCAAATTATTTTTCTTTTAACGTCGTCCATGACACCACTGCATACAACACAATCACTCCACTCTATACAAATCACACTCTCAAAACATGTGTGTTATTGTCTCTTCCTCTCTGCCACAAAAACACACTGACTACCCTCTCGTATTTTAAACATGTATGAATAACTAATACTTAATCATTGATTGATTTGTATTTCACCAAATCAATTGGTTCAAAACAATCGGTACATTTTAACAGGGTCATTACGCGGATATTTCCCCCCTTCTTTTCTTTGTAGTTTCTTTGTTGTTGCGCCGCTTTGTTGCCTCCACTTACTGGAGCGCCTGTCCTCACAACAGGGAAGTGAGGGAAATATTTTACCATTGTACGTCGCCCTTCTGTATCCCGTATCGCGCACAGTCTTATTACGTAGTGAAAACATTTTATTTATATTATTTTATTTTTGTTCTTCATTCCCTTGAATTAGATACATATCTTTCTTCTTCTGGCTCTAATAATAATGTCGTTTTTCTTCGTCACATGGTTATACTCCAAGTCATATACTTTATCGAAAATTATGTAATATGGCTGCCTAACACGCATTGACAACTTCTACGAATTCATGTTATATCCAAATAAATATTTATAGTAGTCACAAAAGCGACTATTTGCTGTAAATAAATACAATTTGAAGACACAACAAGCTTAGACACAATATAATATTCGTTCCACGCGGTCGATGCAGAAAGAACAGAATAGCGCCGGAAGAGCAAGTGCATTGAATTGATGGCCGATATTGACGATGGATTTATGTTTTCAAATTCGAATGTCGTGCCAACATAATGCGAGGAATAAATACCATTACTCTTATGGACGATGGCGAAGTAAAAGTGTTGGCTACACTGTCCACAAGCGCTATAACAAACAAAGCCAATTAGACTGGCAATAAATAAAGAAATAATTTATAGTGGAGACAACTGTTTCAAACAACCACGTTGAGGACAAAAAAATAATTTACTTCAACTAATACACAATAAACTAATAAAGACAGTGCATTTCTGTTTATGAATTTTTCTTAAGTTAAATTTCTTGAAACAAAGAAACTCGACTTCCAGTATAGCATTTTCGGACGGAACTAACCTGACGACCTCGTCCCACAATGCTGCTTTGTTGACCAGGGTTCCTCTCTCGGGCCCACTGTTCCCTATTCCTTTGTTCCCTCGCTGGCCATTCGCCAATCCACGGCGCCGGCGACGGTGGCGCTGTCTCATGCTTCGCCAGAGCAACCTGTCGAGACGCAGCGGAAACAAGGGAAGATCACTTTGCGCGCGGGAGTTTTGGGGTCNCGAGGAGGTGCAACGGCGTTGGGAAGCGAACCAGGGACTCTTCGCTGACGTCACTTGGCACAGAAGACGCCGAGAGATGCAGTTTTGGAATAAAGAGATTTTGAACTGATCGATACAGGATTCATCAACAGGAATACGAATAGTTTTAATTGAAAAACTGACGGCAAAAAAAGCAAAGAGACGCGAAAAAGTATTTTTGGTATCCGTCACTTTTTATGGTATGGAATTCTCTGACTAAAATGTCAATCATTTAAGAAAAGTATCTTAAATATCAATAAAAACGTAATAAATAAACAAATTTTCATGTAACAAATCAGAACAAATAACAATCATTCATGAATATACCTTTAAGGAATAAACAATTATGAAACATTTTGAAACTTCGAAAAGATTTGATAAGTTGCGAAAATGCAAGATATAGACAAAATCGAAGGTTATTTTTTAATTATAGATGCGAACAATTCATGGCATTGACTTTTAAATTAAGTCACGAAATGATTTTTTTTTCGTGTGTGTACGAATATAATGAATTTAACAAGAAAATTAAGATTTTATATTTGTGGGCATCATTACTCCTTTGCCTGCAGAGTTCACAATAGCATTACCCTCTTTTCCAGGCAACACGACACCCACTCGATGGACGCGTAAATTCGCAACTGTTTTGATTTGTAATTTATGAGTTTCTCTACAATAGTTATAGATACTCTCCGTTTCCGTCATGATGTTCGATGGTTCTTTACACAGAGACCAATTAGTTAAACATAGTTGCAGTTTTGTTGCCGGTTCTTTCCGAAATTTATGTTTGATTTTCCAAAATGTATTTACCACACAATCCTCCAACTTCCAATTTCCATTGTTCACAACCTGACAGCTTTGGTGGACGCCAGCTACGAGTGGTTAGTCTTCACTTGTGGATTTGGATTCGCCCGAAGCCTCCGTGAGTGTTTGTCGTTTTGAACTGGAGACAAATTGTAAAGGGGAGCGCACACGGGGCAAGTGAACAGCGCTTCGTGACGCCGCGCACTGGAGTGTATTTTGAGCCGAAATCTGGTCAAAAGAATTATCCCGTGAATTTGATGGATTATGGGGAATTATCGTTTATATGTGCATAAAACAATGTCATGTTAAATTAAATATATTTTTGATTCGAGAGGTTATGTATCAAATCTATATTAAAAAATATACTTAAAAATGCTTTTTCACCGTAATTCATCAAATTTACTGGATAAAATACTTTTGGCCCGGTTGTGCCTCGGTATTCTCCACTGATTGGAGACACAAAGAGGTGTTGAAAAGTGGCATTCACTAGCGACGTGGACGTGCTCCTTAATATTGGATGATTCAAGAAGTACAAATAGCTCTGGAAACAAAGACCACAAAAATGGCTGTGCCTCCGATTAATTCGCGGAAAGCTGGAAATGGTTTTAATCTCTTCTTATAAATGTAAATAAAGTAATTTAAAGTTTACCCCAAATTTCTTCTCATGCTTAAGATGGGGGGAGGAGGCTCAAAAACTTCGAAAATTTCGGCTTTATTATTATTTTTTTCACAAATAACTCATATATGACGCATTTTACGAAAAAAATAGTTCGCATTTAATTCTGCGTCGAATGAGTATACTACATGTGAAATTCCGTTTACGGGTTAAAGTTCTGGGAAAATTAAAATAAAACATGATAATTTTCATTTTTCACACAAATAGCAATAGCACGTCTTTCTGTCTTCATTTCTGTGTGCTATGTGTATTATGCGTACAATATTGGTGTTTTACGTTTTAGGTAATCTAATACCATATCAAAAGTAACATTTCAGCGTTTGGAGCTAAAATTTAATTTTTTCGTTTACTCGCAAATAGCTCACAAATTCCATTTTGAGTTAAATTCTGGGCAAATTAAAAAATCATGATTTTTTTTTTCATTTTTCACAGAAATAAGCTAAAATTTTATGGTTTTGTTTACTCGTGAATAACTCACATACGACGCATTTCTCAGAAGATACCGAAAAGTAGTAACTGTGTTAATTCAAAATACTTTAACTTTTTGTATATTTATCTAAAAAGCATATATTTTTACTTAAAAGAACGTAAAATAGAATGCATTAAAAACAACACTACAGAGAACAACATAACTTTTATGTGGTGCACAATCAAATCTTGTTCCTTGAATCGATCGGTTCTTTAATATTAGAAACATTTAAGGAGAAAATTAGGGCAAACTTCAAATTTCTCTTTTTTTTATATAAGAAGAGATTAATACGATAGATATATAAGAAATATTTTCAGATTTCCGCGAATTAATTGAAGGCATAAGCCTATTTTCCTCGGCCGAAAAGTCTCTTCAAGCCTTGTGCCTACTCTCACATTTCTCGCCAATTTCGGAAAATCTTCCGTGATCATCCATGACAGTTGCCCTCGTAATAAAGACGAGAGTGTACTTCCAAGGTTATTCTGCGCCCTTGACGATCGCGTGTCGGTAACCTTCACCATTTCAAGGGAGTGAAAGGGCACTAGGTTCTCGGTAGAATGGAGAGGAAGGGTTATGGAGTGGAATTATAGGGCAAACCGCACTGCAGTGGAGAAGGGATATCGTGACGAAGGAAGGAATGACCAAACTCGTGTTTTTTTCTTCCATTTGTAGTATTCATTGATAATTGATCTAGGAGTTATTGATAATAGGAGGAGGTGGAAGGGGGGTTCGCTTTTCAGTAGTCACAGATATGTGAAATGTGAAAAGCTACAAATTTTTTGGGATTGGAATATTGAACCCGGGGTGCCTTGATGAAGAACACGAACGCTACCACCTGATCCACCAGAGAGGTTTTGAATCAGAAATGAACATGACGAAAATACTTACTCACTTGCGTTTGCTGAACACCCCCGCTGCCCAGACCCCTTTCTTTTGTAAGGATTGTTTAAGGGGATTATTTAGGGAGAGTGTATGTGGAGATTGTTTGGAGGAATTGTTTGTGGGCTTCGTTCGTGCCAAGGTACGAGTGAAGTAGTTTTAAAATTACTTCATTTGCTATTATCTGATCTTCTGACGCAAATCACATCAAAACTCCAAGTCAATGCCATCTAAATGCAGACACCACAATCCAATGCTTTCTTAAGGTGAGACTAGCGTTCCAAGTAAATCAAACCAGTAAGAAGTACAATTATTTTCTTTATTTTCATTCTAATAGTTTTATAACACAACGTTATGTATTATAATGACGAAGAAACAACATTAAATTTGTATCCATCAGTTAATAGTTCAAATAATATTCAGAAAATCGTTTAAAATGCACTAGAGCATGTAAAAACATGGCGGCCAAGCGCAACGGAATCGTAGTTTATGAGTCTCACATCGGAAATAGTGAAACATCTTTTTCTACTGACCGGTGACATATAAATAAAAGAGATGTAAAAATATTACGGAAAATTTATAACAAATCTAAGTCAACTTCTATTACTTTCGTGATTTAAATGTTTGTCTTCTTTTTTTAAAAATAAGACGAAATATACTACATCATAAATTACTATTGCAAAAGTTTCATTTAAATGGCCGGTGAGGTATGTTTTTCAAGTTGAAATCGCAATAAGTACATGTTCGTTCATTATAGGTACATTCGTTTCTGCCGATTTCAGATAGTTCAGTGTTTAATTCTACCTTAAAGGACAAGTTTTTCATGTTTGAAAATGGCACTATACACCTTCATCTTTGTGGTATTTCATCGTTCATTCGACTCCTATACGTATTTATATGTGGAGTTTGAAGTCTACGCGACTAGTAGAAGTGGAGTACATTTCCGGTACATCAGTCAGTTGGTTAGTTACATATAGGGCTCATAATACAAATTTTTCGTTCCTAATGTTTATGATGTGGCGAGGTTCAGGTCATCAAGATGTTCTTCTACCTAACCTCACATAGTGGGTGAAGGAATTGGGAAAGAGAGTTGTCGGGTACACGGGAAGTCTGAAGATTCCGACATTTTATTGGAGCAAGTGAAGTAAACCCAAACTGAAACAAACCTCATTCCGTAAAGATGATCAGCTACTAATACTCTACTGCTCTAGTTATGATTTAAACTATTCACTTACATCTTCCTGGACATAGAGGATAGGGTATAATTAATGGATATTAGTTCCCTTAACTCCTACTTGGAGATATGTAGCAGGACTATCGGACAATGCCGGAAGGGAGTGATGTACGGATATTGTGAGACGAAATATCAGGTGCAATGGATAGTGTACCTGTGATCAGAGCAGGAGGTCCAGGGTTCGAATCCCTGTTCATCAATATTTTCCCTTGCCCAAGTCATATGCCTCATCCAATATTAAAATGTTGTTTCAATCCATTACATGATCGTGATCTAAACAGTGTGATGTATACAATGATAAACGTTATTAATATAAATATTAATTTATTTTTAAATCAATCCAAATCGCGTAGCTAAGCATATAGCCACAATGCCATAAATTCTTTAGAAACGAAAGTTTGACACAAATCTACAATTCATCTGGTCGTTGTTATCAAAAAGAAATTCATGTTAGCAGGAGTAGACGTGGAAACAGCACGTGGTGAATGTTATATCGAACGGTCGAAAAAACCGAGGACGAAGCTGAAAGGGAAGAAATAACACGAAGAATAACGATGTGCATGAAAGATGGAGTAAAATCGAGAACATCCAAAAGGTCGTGAAGAAATTGTCGCTTAAGGATAAAACATAAAAATGTCCTTCGTCGTAGCCCGGGAGGAGGGATAATGGAAATCTTACGATATCGTAACGTAGGAATTGAAAGATTTTTTTAGCCTGTGTGTCTTTTTTCCATTTCGCGATTCCGCTACCGCAATACCAGAGGCAGATCCAAGGGCCTCCCCCCTCCCCCCACAAAAAACGAGATAAACTAGTCATTTTATCATTTTAATAATAAAAGGCAGTTATTTCTATTTTAAAAAATATTCAGTACTCCTATTAAAAGACACAAGATGACCTAATAAAATCTGTGAAGCACAGGGCTGCAATATTTTACAGTTTTTGGGATACTCTCACTCCAGCGAGATTCCGAGCCACTTATCTAATAGAAAACATGATAAAATGTACAACAGAAAAATATTAGAAAAAGTGTAAATCAAAAATATAAGAAAATAAATAATTTGTAATTGGAATAACTAAGTTTTAGAAGTGCAATAAATGAATGATGGAAATATTTTATTGATGTTCTTGTACAATGTGTAATTATAACATTGTATGATACATGACTGATCGAAAAGAATATTGATTACAACATTTCGGCCCTTGACTCGAAGACAGGAACGCCCAAAGTAAGAAATTGAGTAAAAATACGAATTATTTCAAAAACCTAATTTTTAAGGGTATTTAGGAAATTTAAATTTAAGTCCAAGCGTTATTTATTTAGAGAAATATCTTAAATAGCAGTTTTAAAAAGTTATTTTTTTATTTCCGGTGGAAGGACCCGCACATTTTGGAATTTTTCTTTTTGGGCCCCTCCCAAAATCAAATCCTGGAACCGCCCCTGTGCAACTCGTATTCTCAAGCCGTTTTGCTGTTCCCTGCCTCCATAGCATATGGAAAGAAGTAGCATTCTGTGCCGAAATTTTCTTTTTAATTACACACATACATCAGAAAGTTATTGACAAAGCGGAATAATAGAGTTAAATGTAATAATAAATTTGTAATAAATTTATTTTCAAAAAAGCAGTTACAAACTGCGAATGACCACGCGGAGGACAAACTAATTTACTCTCCAGAAGTAAGTAAGGGACCAACCCATGTATTTCGATCTAAAGCTAATAAAGCAGAGGCAGAACAAACACTCCTAAAATAAGAATAAAAATATTTCGGTGCGTTTTATAATATTAACAGAATACCAACAAATTCATATTTAATAAAATACAAAAAAGTTATTCAGAGGTATGCATTATTATCAAATTATAGATTATTCGGAAAATATTGTTTATAAATCGTAAGTATTAAAATAAAACTAAATTCGAGATTTATTATTTCAATTATTTATATTTCCTAACATATTTAAGATCCTAACATATTTAGGAGAGCTAAAGTGAAAACTTTCATCAAGTAAGGAAACTAACTTAATATTGGAAATAACCGACCAATATCTCTACTACCCACTTTCTCAAAAATCCTAGAAAAAATGTTCTATAAGCTTCTTCTAGATTTCTTATCAAAAAATAACATTCTCTTTGACGATCAACACGGTTTTAGGAAATCCTTTTCCGCTACAAGCGCCTTTTTTTAAACGATGTTACCACATTTCTTGACCGTGGAGAAAATCCTCAGGGTGTTTTTCTTGACTTATCCAAAGCATTTGATGTCATCGATCACGAAATCCTCCTTTCCAAATTGCATTCTTTAAGCATTCGTGGACTTCCACATCAATGGCTAACTTCTTATTTAAAAGATAGATATCAACAGGTAGAAATATCCTATACTAAAAATAAAATACTTGAGCGTTGTCTTTCAGAAACAAAGCCACTTACTTGCGGAGTACCCCAAGGATCAATTCTCGGCCCTATACTCTTTTTATTGTATGTGAACGACATGTCATCATCCACATCAGATTGCAAAATGGTTCTTTTTGCTGATGACACTAATTTACTATGTAAACACGCCAATGCTCAAAAAGTTTTGTCTAACCTTTCGACTTGGTTCCATGCAAATCGTCTCATTGTAAACACTGACAAAACAGTGTCTATGTCATTTCACAATAGTATCACAAAATCTTTACCCCAGGTTTCTCTTTCTTTAAACGGAACACAATTAAAAACTGTTACAAATACAAAATTCTTAGGTCTCCATATTCAAGACAACCTCAAATGGAATTGTCACATTGACAATCTTAATTCCCAATTAAGCAAATTGTGTTACGCATTCCGAATCTTAGTTAACGCAGTTAGTCCACGTATTTCCCGTTGCGTATATTTTGCAAACGTTTACTCCCATTTACGTTACGGCATTACCTTCTGGGGTAATTCCGGTCAGAGTATTCAAACTTTCAGAATTCAGAACAGGATAGTTCGGACAATTTGTAAATCTCATCCCCGAAACTCTTGTAAACCTTTATTCAAGGAATTAAATATCTTAACACTTCCCTGCATTTATATTTATGAAACAGTCGTGTTTGTTAAGTCCGAATTACTGAAGTGCCACCCTTTCTTTATACGAAACAGTCTCGTTCACGAACACTATACACGCAATAGTAGTAATATTCATCGCCCTAGAGTGTCAACCACTCTTTGCCAAAAAGGACCATATCATTCGGGAATCGTTCTATATAATTCCCTGCCCAAGAATATAAAAGATATTATGAAATTGAATATCTTCAAATCCGCGGTTAAAAACTACCTCCTGCACCAGTACTTCTACACTGTAAAAGAATTTATTGATTTTAATAAAAGTTAAATCCGTCTTGTATTTTATTACGCCATTGCTGTAGTACTTTTTAAATAACTTATAACAATTTCAAAAACAATTTTATTGCTTAATTGTGTTGTTTCATGGCTCATATTAATTTAGTTTTATGTGTACTCAACTTTGGCACGGTTGTGTACATAAATTCTGCCTTAGGGCCCTTGATCGGAATTGATGGGAATGTCCCTTGCTTGCTTCTGGAGAGTAAATTAGTTTATTGTCCTCCACGTGGTCATACGCAGTTTGTACCGTTTTTTGACAAATTTATTATTATTATTGTTATTATTATTCAATAGCCCCTAGACAAGAGCCTAGAGAGGCTAAATAAAAAATATACCTCTACCCGAAGGAAAACCGGAGAAAAACTCGGGCGAGGATGGAGGATCGATCTTCATAAAATTTTATTTTTCAAAGCAAAAGCCAATTTTCTATCATTAAACACGAAACATTTTCAGAATTTCAGCGTTATACCGAGAACAAGGAAAATTCATTTGCTTGCTTTGAACTCAGAATAACAAGTAACGCAATTTAAATTTTTCCTTAATTCGAAAATGTAGCTTGGAAAAAACTGTAGTAATGTATGAAACCGTGTACAAATGACCAAATATTTGTAAGGAATATTCCAGAGTGTTTTTTCTAAAAAATGTGCGCGATTTATTTTGTGCGCCCGCGCACAGTCAGGAGTTCTGTCTCGCCGAGCTTCCGATGCGCGGGACATTTGCGCCCGCTTCAAGACACTAAAAAATGTGTTTAGAAATGAATGAATGGTCAGTTTGTCTCTGCCATTGCCCCGCACACATCCTCAACACTATTAGGATCGCTGACTGGATTCAGCATGTGATGTTAGGGGTGATGTCACTGAAATCACCAATCTTACCCTGCATACCAATTCTCAAGTTTGGATGCGCGAAGGGATTTGGCTACGAGATATGATTTGGTATGAAATACTTTTCGCTCGAATTTAAGTTCGACCATGGACTGGGTTTTCTCTTACACTGACCACGCGTAGAGACAGAGAGATTTGTCAACTTTGTCAACCCCGGTTGTAAAGGACACCGCAAGCTTCCGATTGGTTGGAAGCAGTAAAAGCCCTATTGCGCCTCATCGACCTTAATTCTTCCATATCAACTGAGCGTACCCAAGATGGTTGGAAATATAGGTCTTACACGTAACTATTTTTCCCATTACTATCGGCGTCTTGTAACGAACTTTTATTTATAACGTTTTTATTAATAATAATAAAATTAATTTTTTTAGTCTCGACAACCATAAATTTATTCTTATAGTTAACTTTCGACTGTAACAGTAATCTAAAAATGCAACATTGTGTATTAATACACACAAAATAGCTACAGAATATATACACAATAGTTAAAAAAACGAGCGAATTTCACGAAGCTACCCTTCTCCGGACAAGGAAAAATGGCAAATGATAATATGATTACAATGAATTATTCCATCCACGTAATTACAAAATAAAAAATACGTAATAATCTTAGGAATAACTGACCACAATTACCAGTTGAAGTGGTCAGTGAAAAATTTGTACCAACATAATCGGAGAGCAAAATAATCTTGTCCAGTCATAACTATTAAATTGCTCTCTGTGGCGTTTGGCGTACTCAAATTCATGAAACGACAAGAACAATAACAAACAACTTAGATATAATTTTTTAAGGCTACATTACAACTTGTAGACCAAAAAAAGAAAGAAAAAGAAAATTAACAAAAAAATGAAATTTTTTTTAAATTTAAGCGTATAAAATAACAACATAATGATATTAAGTTCACTATTCACCGTCAAGAAACATTCAAAATTCAAAAATGTACCCAACGGTTGACGGAAGGCCTCTTAAGACTAAATTATTTTAATTTTAATCTACGTCAACAAAACGTCACCAACACCATTTATGTTTTTATTCATATTTTCTATTTATTAGTACATTGACGCATTCATTTCTCTTTCTCATAAAAGTCTGTTTCTCATTTAATTTTTTCTTAACGTTTCAAGACAGAAGAAAGAGACCATCACGATATTTGACACGAAAATTTGTACTTCCACAAAACAAGCACGAAATCGCAATAAATTTCGAGTTTCGTTGCCAACGGCATTAGGAAAGTGGGACAGCTTCTTTTGTAATTTAAAAGCAATTTCTTATGAATATGTCGTTTAAGGCGACAGCTAGGAAGACAGTTTTAGCGGAGGAGAGAAAAGGATGAGCGTAGCTAGAAAAGAGAGAGAGAGAGAGCGTGCGATGAAGGGAGATGGAAAGATAAAAGGGGAGAGAGTTGAGGAAGAAGATGAAGTCGTATATTCTCAGAGGAACATGACATTGTACTACGAAGTGAATACGAAACACAGGTTATTACGCGAAATAAGCTTAACGTTTACGTCTCAACGAATAATGATATACAGCGTGTTCCAAAACACTACGTAAAAAATTCGAGGGATGAAAGTGCACATTAATAGGAACGTAAAGTCATCGAGGTGCACACGTCCGGAAATGTCTCCAGAAGAAAGACAAAATGTCACAAAGATAGAGTAAAATACACGACAAAGAGATGTGTAAAGCGCATTATTAGGGGGACTGAGAAATGACAGGTGTTCAAATTACGACAGATGTTCAAAGTTTCGCCCAGTAACGGAAATGAAGGGCCTCACACCGATGTCTCATGCATTGGCGAGTATGCTCTGCCTAGAGTTCACCAATACGTCGCTGCGAGGTCTGCGCCGTTCTTAATGAGCAGAACTTTGAACATGTGTCGTAATTTTTTTGTTTTTGATCTTTGAATATTTATATCACTTTCTCAATTCTCCCAATAAAGCGCTTTACACTCCTTCTTGTCTTATGTTCACTTACTGTCTTCGTGTCATTATATCTCTTTTGGGAGACATTTCCGAACTAGTGAGTAACACCATGATTTTTTGTTCACATTAATGAGCTCTTTCATCGCTAAAATTGTTTACGTGGTGTTCTGGGTCACTCTATATATGCTCTGGAATTACTTTACCGATTCTGATAATTCTATGGAGGTGTTTTGAGTTGAAGAAAACCGAGCGTGGTCTTGGGACAATGTTTTAATTCCACTATACTACATTCATAAAAGATTAATGAACAAATTACAACTTACGGCATTTCTACGGACGATCTTCTTCTTCTTCTTCTCCTTCGCCCTTATTAATCTAGAAAGGGTCGGCGTAGGTGGAGATGGTAGATGGGGAGGATACTTGATTTGACTGGCTGGGGAATTTCAGGATACCCTTCCTGTCGCACCTCCCCGGGGGCGTGTGATTAATGAATGATATGGGGGTCAATGATGATGAGTGAATGTTGTGGTGGAATGATATGCAGAGGAAACGGGAGAATCCCGAGAAAACCTGCCGCGAACACCGCTTCGTCCACCACCTCGAATTCCACCTGGACACTTAGGCACTATTCCACGGGTCGCCCCCATTTCTACGTAGCGAGCTCTTTACAGAAAATACAAATATTATTCAAAGCCCATAATGGATCGTAAGATTTTAATTATTAATTTAATTACCTGAAGATCTCGACTACTCTCTGGTCACAAGGGGCCTCGTTCTAATAGGCCCCTACCAGGCAGCGATACGACTCCTCGTAACCTAACATGTTATGTGACAAGATTTGGAAAACAAATATAGTGAAATAGCCATAATTCAGTGCATGAGATTTTTTTCTTTTTGTTGGAGTGTAATTGTAATTCATATTCTATTATAGTTCAGTAACAGAATCATTACTGCAATGTCAATAACTAGTTGTTTTGAAATTGTATTTAAGTGTAATGAAAATGTATTATATGGAATTTGCATAGCATTGATCAAATCAAAAAAGGGATCAATACACTGTAATGAAAATGTTGGAGACAGAGTGTAACGTATTACACAAATAAAGTGTTTATTTATTTTATTTTTTACCCGTATATTGTAAGTTTCGTTTAATAAAGACATTTTAATTAAACTCTGAAATCACAGTTCGAGAAAATAAGGTAGAATTCAATTAGTTACGTCATCAACGATTGCGAAGAATGTATTATTATTAAATGTTTTACAATATTATTGATTACTGTATAGTATTGTAGAACATGGACAAGTAGGAAGTAAAACTTACCCCGAAGTTAAAAAATCGTAAGGTGAAGGTCAGATCATGAAACTTGATCTTCCTCCTGAAATTTAGGTGAGGGAATTGGGAAGGAGAGATGTTGGTAGAGTTGACGGAGTCGATAACACCACTACTACTATATTTCTGCGAACATCATCTCACTGTTTGTCATTACTAAAAACATCTCCCTTTCCTCGCGGTGGCTCTTCGACTGAACCTGAGGCGTTGTGAAACCAGATGACCAGCTGCTCTCTCGGCATCTTTGTCACTGTGGCTTTGTCTTATCCAGAGGAAGTTAAGAGAAAATATCTAAAATATTCCAAAAGACCTAAATACAACGTTGCGTTCTTAACAAAACGTCTCTAACCAACAAGAAAAACATTTGTTTTAAACACTGTAGATTATTTATTTACCTCTTATCTTAAGCGGCTGCTTTACGAGTGACAATTTATTCTCAGTTCAAGATAAAAATCTTTTAGTGATGTACTGAAGCAGGTAAAATCCTGTCAAGTGTAAGAATGTGAAAAGTACTATTTTAGGTTTTGTATACATACTTGTATAAAAATAATTTTTTGAAGTTCAGGTAAACGGGCAACTTTTAAGATCAAACAAAGAACTATCAAAAAAATTCACTGGAGGTTTTTATTTTGAATTTATTGTAATATGGTTTCATGTAATCATTTTTAAATTTCGTATTCATCTCTAATAGATTCCTTTCAATGAAAGGTTAACTTTGTGACATGATTCAATAGATATTGAGAATACGTTAAAAAGAAAGCGTTTCATCCAACACATTACGATTCATTCCAGTTCCTAATGAACTGGTTCACCTAATGACTCTACATGATTCGTAACGTTTTATGCTGAAACGTTGTTTTGCCTAAACTACAGAATCAGCCTCCAGAAAGAAGCGAGCTTCATAAATAAGAATATTTCAGACCCAAACACAAAACACTTATCGGACTGCAGTTCATATCGATTCTGCGTCAAAACGTTATCGAGAATTGATTACCTCTCACTGACAGTCGAGTATCGCAAAGCGATAGCACTAAATGTGAGAAGCGCGACTGCAGCATTGGTTTGAAATCTGGAGCATTCAAACACCGACGTTGACACAGAAAAATTTCTTTTATATGTGACAGGTGCATGATTACTCAATAATGGAATCGGTTATTTAGGTATCCTGAATCAAATCTTTGGTTGAATTGAGTAATGTAATTTCGCGCGGACGGCGTCGATTCAAGAGGTGAAAATTGGATTTTTGAAGATTACTAATTGCAACTTTTGTTCACTGCGGTTGAAACCAGCAAAGGGACGATACTTGTCATAACATCATGAAATATTGCTTTGATGGAATCTCAATTTTCTTTTATATTCATTGCTTCGTATTACTCTGTTGTTACGAAGCTAAAATGCTGACCGGATTTGAACGAAGTTGTTGCGGACATTTATTTAAAGTTACTTCCGGAAATTTCACGACGTCATTATCAATTTCGGAGATGTGTCATCCAGTGAGCGAATCTTCACAACAATCAATACGACGAATATTAATTCATAATCCAAAAAACGTGAAGCTAACTAGTTGTACGACACATCTTTCACATTACGGGGAATATTTTTAATGAAACAGATTTTCCCCCAACCCTTAAATGGTTAAATTATTGATTGTACTTTCGTAATGAAGACGTGTGCATGTGTACATTTATTACTTTTGTAATTAGTTTTGACTATTAATTACTTAATCTAAATCACCAAACTAAACTCAAGAAAATTCGGTAGAAATAACACTTTAGTTTGAAACAAAGAGATTTATAATCAAATTAAATAAATAATTAAAGACTTACAAGCTTTTACGGACGAAATTTAAAATCAGTTGAAAAAGTGTATGAACTTCACATTGCATAAGTAATGATCACTTGATGGATTGGGAAAATACATTAATTATTACAAACGTTGCATATAAGAAATTACATTAAAAAATAGACACTGAAGTTCGAATGAAAAACGCACTGACACAGAAAAGCTGCCTGGTATTTACGATGTACTACCATAACTTGTTTGTTAATTTTCTGCTTTTTGTAAACATATTTTGTGTTTATATGTACGTTTTATATCATGTTAAATTAATCTATTGTTATGTTTCTTGTTATAATTTGTTACATCTGACGAGGGTTTAATCCTCGTATTTAAATCACAAAATCTAAAGCATTCGTCCATCGTAAGGTCGTGAGTCTGTAATCATTCATTTACTAACTGATGACCCGGCGTTGCCTGGGATTTTTCTTTGACTAATCTTTTACTCATGGAACAATAAAATCTACCAACATGTATTGTAAGATCAAAATCTGTTTACTTACTGGATTTTAAAAATACGTACAGCATCCTAGTTTTTAAAATCCATAATAAATCAAATTTAATACAAAACTTGAGTGTATACGTCATCTCGAATTTTTGCTTCCGAGGCACGACGCGGCTGCACCATCTCCTTAAAATTCTTGTAAAATCTAAATTATTCGTCGAAATTGTTTGATCCAAACACGTTTTTTGTATATTTCGTAAATGCACCAAACAAAAAATCCATTAAATTTAATGATGATTGATTTTTTTTCTTTCTTATATGGAAGTATTTTAACACTTCTATTTTTAGAAATGTTTTATCAATAATTTAGATTAATATTTGTAGATATACAGGTTGCCGCTGACGTTTTTGTGGAAGTGCTTGAGGCAAAGTATATTACCATTCATAGTTTTCACCTATCTCTAACCGTTTAGGCAGTCTTTTATCCCCACATTTTTCGTCAAAAACTATTTCCATGTTCCTTATCACTCATTAAAAAAATAAAGCTATGTTTTCGTTGATCCTAAACATCTAAACTATCTCCTTGTTTTCATTACGATTTGTTCAGAGTAGTGATTGAGTAGCAAACAGATAGACTGACTTTCTCGTTACGCACTCATATATTAGTATGGATGGATGTTTCTCGCTTGTGCTGTTTTCACTCGCGTTCATGAACGAGTCAGTCACTCTGAACTTCGCTTTGTACCCAAAGGTAAATTAAAAAAAAAAAAAAATTAGTAATGGGGTTGAAGATGGTAGAAAAGGAAAATACGTCCCAAATTTCGCGCACGGGAAGCCGCAGGTGAGAGGAAATAAAAACCTTAAAACATTTGGTGGACGTAGAATGTTTTGCCGTACAGAAGAAGGGGCGCGATTGTTTAAACGCAAATCCGCCTCGAGAAATAATCCTTAAATTTACGACTGTGTTTCGGGTTGCGACTCTGTTTACTTTTCGAGCGAGATATATTGTTTAGGATAAAACCGCAAACAACATGTAATCCTCTTATTCCTATAACTTTGATGCAAGGAAGGTGATTAAAATGACAAAAGAACTTTTGCACTTTCTCATTTGCGTCGAGGTTCATAAAAGTAGCTCCCACTTTCTTCTTCATAAATTCTGAAATATAAATTTTGTGGATATCGGTGAGGCGATACTAGTATTAATTTTTAAGAACAAATAAAAGAAGTGGTGTTCTCTACTAGTAAAATATTTATTCAGAAAGTACTTTCGCCAGTTATTCCATCAATTACTCGCAAGACTTTCCCGGTCAGTGCTCCAACTGAACCCCTCCCTACTTCCCTGTAGTTCTTAAACAGCGCCCCGTCCAACCCTTCGGCACATTTGCCCTTCGATACTTAGCCCTTTGTAAGGTACGTTCAACTTATTTATATTTATATTTTCATTTAGTTGAAGCTTTTATCTCTTATTCAGAGTTTCATTCTTCATTAATTTGTTGCTCTGTTTTCAATACACCTTATTATATTTTAATTAATTTCAATTTTTTTTATAACTTTAACCAATTTCAAAAACAAATTCATAAACTTAATGATAAATTCTTGTACTTTGTATTCTTACATATTCTTTATACATTGTTTTTGTATGTCGTTTTATTTTAGACTGAAGATGTCAGCTAAGATGGCGAAAGTAGTTTCTTTTGAATAAATATAAATATAAAATAATAGACAACAGCACATCTTTCATTTATTCCTATAAATTTTTAGTTCTTCACTCATGTGAGAATGGAGCCAATTCCTTAATTATGTAGAAACTAAATAATAATAATATTTATTAATTGCTTATAGGCAGACCTTGCCCGGTGGTATAATATATACACAAATTATAAGTTTGGTCGTACAAAAGTCAATAATATATACAAAAATGCATGTTACAATACAAAGAGCTGAAATTAAAAATTGTTAAAATTTATGAGTTAGAGTCGTTTTTGCGTAAAATGCTAGACACAAATATCCACACAATTGTCGTATTCTAGAATACGATAAACTTTTTTTCGTGAAATATTGATCCCTTGGGATGCTTGGAAAAACATCCAAAATCGTCAACGGGAAACCAGCCGTCTTTTCCTCTGAGTGATAAAGAAAAAAATATATATTTTTTTCTCCATGAAGAGACGAGTCAGAGTTTGTTTATTACTTCATCTTTCAGCTTTTCCTCTCCGAGATTACACCATTTCAAAATCATTTGCGTCGTCAACAGCCGGGTAAGAATTGCGACAGACCGGGTCACGAAGCCGGAACCTCCTGCTCTTGCTGATGCAAACACTCCTCTTCGGAAGCTGTGAGTTAAAATTTAAAAATTAAATTAAAAACAGACGCTACTTGACTCATTTTTTGAAAAGGACCTAACTTGACTATTTCAATCCTGACAAATGGAAGTGTGTGGTACTATATAATAAACAATATATTATATTGTCATACCACATTCATAACAGATACGCAGCATTCATAACTGTACTGATGTCTTGTTTACATTGTTTAATTCTAAATATAAAACCGAGTGAAACTTACCTACAACTAGAAGATATGGGGAAAGGGAGTACATTCCACATTATTTAGGCAAATAAAATAGTCTTGATACATAAAAGTTAACACTCGAATTTTCACGTTTTTAAAAACAGAAGTGTTAAAATATTTCAATTTAAGAGAGTAATTTACGAAGGAAAAAATCAGTCATCATCAAAATTAATGAATTATTTGTTTTGTACATTTAAAAAAGATAGAAAACGTCTGTAAATCGTAAAATTTCGAGGAATGGTTTAAATTTTACAAGAATGTTAATGAAATGGTGCAACCCCGTCTAGCCTCGGAAGCGAAAATCCGATCGGTGCGACTCCCACGAGATAGTGTAGTGTTTACATTCGAGTTTCGTATTATTTTGAATTTGTAAATTTGGGATGCTATATGCATGTTTTTAAAAACCAGTAAGTAAAAGTATTTTGTGTTTACATAATAGATGGATTTAATTTATTCCGGGGAGGAAGAAGATAAGCATTAAAAGAATCCCGGGTAACGCCAGATAATCTACTTGTGCATACAAATAATTATTGTTCGTTTAATAGAATACGATAAATATTTATTTTCGCGAGGAATATTACATCTCATGAGATGCTCGGAAAAAATCCGAGTTAGGAAGCCTGCTGTGTTTTACTCTGAGCGGAAAACGAAGTAGAAGAAAGAAGAAAAAAACTCACAATTTTCACAGAAACCCTTGGGGTCATTGATGTTGTCGTGCATAGTGTATGTGATTGCGCTCAAAGAAGCCGAGTCACGAGAAGGAAGATGAAATGGGATGGAATGTGATGAGAAGGCGCCTCGGGGAAGTAATCTACTCGGAGTACTTCCCCTCCAGGGTTGCCATCATGCAAACGCCAAACAAGACTCACGAGGCGAGTAATTGACTAAAAAGAATCTACAAACTCTCGCATTCTCTGACATAAGGAAACTCTGAAAACAAGTCTCTCATTTCCGTTCTTTTTATCAAAATAAAATGAAAATATAATAAATTGTTTGATATTTGGTATGTTGACTCTTGGTTTATTAATGAAAAACTTTATCTGTCCCATTGATACATTGAATCTAAAATACAAAGATGAATGTTTTTCGTTAATGTATACCAGGAGTGTACCGTTTGGTGGATTTGAATCCGACTCTGAGAATTTGTGTGAAACGATCTACACGAGCGCTGTCCAACTTATTTTAGTCCGGGGGCCATTTTCTCTACACTGTCGATCGATCGGAGCCGGATCGGGATGGGGTTCGGCGAATAAAACTAATGGGTCTTATTTATTTATATATTTCTTACGCGATATTTTGATTCTCACCAACAAATTTATATTATTTCACGCTGAAAATATTAAGTTGTGTATTTATTTATTGTTAATAGTTATTTTTAACATTTAGAATTATAATAAAATGTTTTCATATCGTATTTTATGAAGGATTAATTCCGAACGAACTTTTCTATTTTCTCTCACCGGACATGCCATTGAAATATTAATTCTGATAGCATAGACTTATAATACAAAGTTGTGCTCCCCATCGTTTGAAAAAAACAAAAAAACTTTTACCTGAGGGCCGCAAAAAAAAAAAAAAAAAAAAANCCACGGGCCACCAATTGGACGGCGCTGTTCTAGAGGGATGGGGGTGGGGGTGGGGGTGGGGTGGAGTGACTTCGTAAGACGGAAATATGTTACGCAATGAAAGCGTAGTGGATGCTGACTGCGTTGTTTGGAGACGGAGAGAGGTTAAGTAGGATGGACATTGGAAACAAGTTTCAATAAGTGAAACGAATGGTCTATATTTTCTCGACTTCGCGACGAAACATTGCTGCTATTATATATGTACGGATACACTCAGTTCCTAATGTGATACGCGACCAAAATATATTTTTATAAACTTAAGATCAATTTAACAATGTCTCCTGCTTTGTTTTATTTTGAATTAGTCAATTTCACCGTTACCCGGAACACATCGAATATATTTGTTTCTATAAAACCGATCAGCAATGGATAAGAAATTCAGAAAATAGATTTAAAAAAGATAATGTAGGATTCATCACATGTTTGAGCGTGAAATTGTAATTTGAAGTTTATTTCAAATACATTGAATTGTTGATTCATAATTCTGGAATTTTCGAATCATGCAGAGTGAAAAGTTGAATTTTTTCTCTTATTTTATTACTTATTATTATTATTATTATATTTTACGAAAATAAAAAAAGAATGTGTAAGAAAAAGTAAGATTTAGGTCAACGGCAAAAAGTTGAAATCATTCTTAAAGTAAAGAAAAACCTTCAGTGGTTCTCAAATCCATTCATGACATTCTGATACATTTATTATAAGATTTCGAAATTGTTCTGCTCAGTAATCTCAAATACAAAATATAAGTGAAAACTGAGTCATTTACATTGTGTTAAAATGTTAACTAAATATGTTTTAAAATGATTATTTTGTAGAAACGAAAAAAAATCGGAGACTTTCTCTGAATTTTGTTTTTATTGGAATACTCGTTCTTTGTGTTACTAATTACTCACGAGTGTTTTAGATGAAGTAAAATTTCTTATTATTAAAGAAAAATATATTATTTCTGTTCTAAAATTTGTGTATACAAAGTCTTTATAAATCACATTCAATTCTGACCTACTAATTGCCACCTACCAAGGACCTTGTGAAACTATTTGGGGGATTTGTAAAATCCGAAGGACTGTTACATTCATGTACCGAGAGAGACAAAATTCAACATGGCTGCCCAGAAAAGTAAAAAACATAATGCCAACTTCAACAAAATAAACCTCATACTCATAGGGAAACTACCATCTCAGGAACTGTTCTGGGTTTTTGTGACCAGCTGATAGATTTTGAGGTTCGTGTCAAGCAACCTTCGTGTCTAAAGTTAATGAAGTGGAATAAGAAGAGCTGTGTTATTTGTTTGATTTACGAAAAATTCGTGGGATCTATTAAGTTAATCTGATGATGAAAGTTGGCAGCAAGGTGAAATAAAAATTACTTCAAAATACTGGAAATATTATGCAAATTACATTGTGAAAAGCGGGGCTGAGTAATTTGTGCGTCGCGAAAATTTCCAATGGGTATGGTAGCATCTAGTGGCGTAATTGACACCCAGTACACCCGAAAGTTGCCTGGGGACCCTCAGTTTCATGAAGTAATAGGAAACTACCTTAGGAAGTAATAGGGGGTCTTCTTCACGTTTTTTAACAAAAAATTATTATTGGAACAAAAGAGTTTTGTTGATTAAATAAACAATATTTTACGTCGTCATAATTAATAAACAAACTTTTTTCATAAGATCAATTTTTACTAATTGATCATTTTACGCTGTCGAACGGTTTTCCGGATGTGTACAGTTGTCATGCTAATTTAACTAAGCCAGTTAGAGTTGCGATTGCAGAACGGTCATTATTGAAACTGAAGCTCGACAAAAATTATTAGAGAAATTCCATGAATCAGTTTAAGTAATGTTCTATCCATCGAATATGAGGTTACAAATTATTCGAGAAACAGATTAGATCAGTTACTTAAAACATTTGCAAAGACGAGAGTACGCCGTATGAAAATATAAATGAATCATAGCGCCATTTGTGCAACTACCGCATTAATACTCTTTTGTAAATATTGTAAAATTAAATTACTATTCAGTTACAAAGATATGTGGTATTCCTTACTTTAAAAATTCATAAAATATATTTCTAAATTTAATTATATTAAAAAACTGGATGGGAGCCCGAGCTACATTTTGCCCGGTGACGCTGACTTGGATAGTTCAGCCAGTGGCGGCGGCATCGCTGATTTACATTCATGGGTACCACAATACATTAAGTGATAAAAACACAATGTTTCCCCCATAAAGTTTGTGTTTGTTATGGTGGCTTATGTCTTCTTACTTACACATGAATCCTAGTATAGTAAGGACAGTGTGAAACTTTTCATAGTGTTTTAAAAAATTCGAATTATCTTATAACAATCTTGTATGCAGACAGACACTGAATAACTGAATGAGAATATGCGAAAAGAGTATCAGCGATTCGTTCGTTTTTCATTCGATCTCAATTACTGTGACATTGATTAGAAAGCAAGAATTTTGCATTTATATTGGTTTCTGCACAACGACGGAGCTTTCTTGTGTCAGTGATCTGTTTCCGAATCGCCCTCCCAGTAACATTAAATGTATCTGTATAAACATCCGCTTTAGTTACTTGTATGACAGATTGCTTGAAACTTTCTCATCTTTTATTAAGATAATATTTATTCTGAGTGTAAACAATTTTTGGGTAAATTGCTATAAAAGTTTTCCAGGCTTTTGATGTAGATGACGTAGGTAAAATAATTGTTTTATTTTAAATACTTGCTGATTACCCGGAGTTGTCTGGGATTTTTTCTAAACCAGTCTTACTTTACTCGGAAAAAATTAAATCTGTATGTATTGTAAGATTAAAATAATTACTGTTTAAAAAAAATTCATGCGTATAGAATTCTAATTTTACAAATTTATAATAAAAAAATGATAGAAAATTTGACTGTACAAACCATTTTGAGTTTCACCTCCAGCTGCAAGAATAAATAATCCTTGGATATAATCACCCTTGAGAAAGCAACATAAAGTTATCCATTGGAGAAACAAAGCAATCAAAAAGTCACCTATTACCTTAGCACTCCTATCCACCCTTAGTTCCGGATATTTATCCTCCCCCACCCCACCCCCAGCATGTGCTGAGCTTGTATTTATGCTAAATCATGTCACTGTTTATCTGAAAGTCTCCGAAATCAGTGGATTAAACCGTTTTCTTCGATTACTCATTCTTAGGTGACCCTCTTCCTACTCCACTTATTGGACTGTTTACCACCCCCTCAGACCAAACGATGATCCAACTGACATAACGTCGAATGTGTCTCTTATTCATCTCAATGTCTCAGGTAGAGAACGAACCAACTCGCCGAGAGCCGCTTCCGAGGCAAAATATCACGTCGGCTGCACCATTTCATTAAAACGTTAATTAAATCTAAACTATTCGGCCAATTTTACCATTTAAAAACGTTTCATAATCTATATTAAATGCACAAAACAAAAATCCCAGCAAAATGATCCTTATTTTTCTTCTTCTTAAATTACTCTCTTAAATTGAAGTATTTCAACATTTCTATTCTTTATAACATTTTTTTCTGTAATTTACGTTAACCTTTGTTGATAGACATACGCTGTAGCGGACCTTTTTATAGAACTCTTTTGAGGCGAGCAAAACGTAATTGTCACCTATCTCTACGCAGTACAGTAAGACACTGCTGTCACATGGCACTCTTATGTTTCTAACCTCAACACGTCATTAGCGCATTTGTCACGTCCTCCGCCGCCCCCACTCCACGGGCTGATGACGCAATGAGCGGGTCCATGTGTGTCGAAGGCGGGTGACGAAGACAGCGCCTTGGTGAGGGAACGTACTTAAAATCCCATCAGGGAGGCCGGCCTCGAAGAGTGATCGAAGGTCGGGAAGAAACCCCGCCCCCCCGCCTGCACCGTGCTTTAAAAGCACGACAGGGATGGTGCTGCGTAAATGGAAGATTGGCTTCGGTATCGGTGATGCATTTTAATTCAAGATGAAAAAAAAAGAAGCAAAACAAGGCCCGATATTTTGGACAGATAATCTATACCATAAAACAAAACACTTGTCCCATTTTTCTGAGGGAAGCAGATTTTTTATATGGGCTCTCTAGGCTCTAGTCTAAGGGTTTTTAATATCGAATTTTGAGTTTTTTTATTTTACGATATATTAGCAATATTTTCCGAATAATTGAAAGATTTGATAATAGTATATGTTTGTTAAATAACTTTTTTGTATTTTACTAAATAAAAAATTACTGACATTATGTAGATATTAGAACAAGGTGCTAGCTATTCTTAATAGTATTTTAGGAGTGTAAAGCTGAAATGTTATATCCGCCTCCGCATTAGAGCCCTTGATCGGAATTGATGGGAAGAGTCCCTTGATTGCTTCCAGAGAGTAAATTAGTTTATTATCCTCTACGTGTTCATACGCAGTTTGTAACTGCTTTGTTGGGAGTTAATTTATTAACTAGACAAGCTACGAGACATTTGACTAAGTAAAAGAATGTGTTAATCGTGTCTCGATTTAACGGATAAAGATATTGCTTTGCGATTTTCATTAAGGTAACTTCATACAGATTCTTTTACTTAGTGAAATGTCTCGTAGTTTGTTTAGTTCATACGTTTATTGTCAACAAAACAGTTACAAACCGCGAAATTTTATTTGTTTATTGCCCTTCACGTGTTCATACGCAGTCTGCAACAGCTTTGTTGACAATAAATAAATTTAATTTAAATTTAAATGCTTCTTGTTGTGAGGAGCGAAGAATTTCTTTGTGAATGTTTAGTTCTCATGGTTGGTACCAAAATTATCACGCGGATAGGATTATTCCCTTGCTATGTAATGATACACTCACGATGAAGTTTTAATTATGTTGTCGAAACCATCCAGTGCAGTAAATTATTTTAATGTCGAAACCTCAAAAATATCGATATTGTTTTTGTGGCTTTCAGGGTTGTATTACATTTTCCTGCGATGGATTTTGAGAAATTTTGGAAGTTGCACTCACCGAAGAGTCACGTTGTCTGAAAAAAAGTATGAAAACCACAACAGACCACGTGACTACAGAAATTAATTCAACAAGTAAAAATTTAGTTATGTTATGTTAAACGATCAGCTTTTATATAGTTGTTGTAAATGGGAAATGTAGCGTGCTATTGAAGCTTATCTACATGGAGGAAGGCTATGATTAGTAGGTGGGCCGCTTAGCAGGGTTTACCAACAACTTGACCCACGTGGAGGGATTAGTAGAAGTAGTTCGTAATAGAGTTGTTGATACTAGGAGGAGCTGGATAGAGGAAAGAAGGTTTGCTCTTCAGTAGTCACAGATATATAAACCGGGATATTAATGTGAAAAGCTACAAATTTCCTGACCCCATCGGGAATCGAGCCCGGGATGACTTAGTGATGAGCGATAACACTACCACCTTAGCCACGGGTGGAACGATCAGGCGAACGCTGGCTGAGAGGTTTTGAGCGTCCGCGCATGGGAAGACGTGTCGATGACGACTCCCATCGTCGCTTCAACATAATCATACCCTTAGAAGGAGCAAAATAACAATAATAATAAATGGCCGAGATCGTACTTTTAAAATCATTATATTTCGGTAAGTAGTTACTTCGCTATTTAAAATAAAATAGTAATGCCATTTCGGGCAGCGATCAATCGGTTTTATTCTAACCGTGCAGAGCGAACACGGACTGGTCATCTGACAATTCTGACAAATTCCATATGGACCGGTTAGGAGGAAAGTTACTTGTAATATAAAATAATTGATAATAGAACAAAATAAATGAATTAAACCAAAGTTTCTGAATATTTCTCGAAACAATATTACACACTTTAACTGTGTAATATGGAAAATAGTTGTATCAGTTCTCAAAATTCATAAGGACTCGGCCAAGGTTGATCGAAAACGAACGGAATTGAGTATAAACCAGCCTTGATTGTACAAGTATAGTACATTTATAAAGAATGGTTTGAGATAAATCAATATATTATAAAATATTGACTAAATAATTTATGAAATCATCTAAATCTTATGATCAGAGTAGTCATGAATATAACATTAAAGTACATCGTCAATCCAATATATTTGTGATTGTGGTTTATGAGTGATGAATCATTCGTTAAAATATGTATTTCATCTAAGGTTACTTCGAAATGTTCGTGAAATGATTGAATATATACCCCCACCTCCGAAAAACTCTCTGTCAAAAGAGTTGCATCTGCATCTGATCACGTGGACAATAATCAACTGATCGACTCATCGGAAGCATGTCAGGGACAATACCATTAATTCGTATCAAAGGATAGTTGTAGATTTACTATTTCTGTGCCCCAAGGCAAAATCATGACAAAGCACCCCCCTACAAAGAACATATATATTGAGCTCTTGTTATGTTTCATAAACTTTCTGTTAAGGAGATTGTATTATTGTATTTATTTAAAAAATACGTAAGTTATCAATTTGTTTATTCCGAAAACATTGGTAATTAAATAATATAAAAATTTACTCACAAAACAGTAACAAACTGCGTATGACCACGTGGAGGACAAAAAACTAATTTTTCTCCAGAAACAAGAAAGGGACCATTCCATCAATTCTTATCAAGGGCCCTAAGGCAGAGATTAATGTAACATTTCAACACTCTCTTCAGAATAAAAATAGTTTGGTCCGTGATGTAATATCGAAAAAATACAAACATATTTTTATTTAATAAAACAAAAAAAGTTTTTTCACAAGCACATATTATTATCAACTATAGATTATATAATATAACTACCTAGCCTTATTATTCCCAATTCATGTGGGATCGGCGAATGGGGATGGATATGATGCTTCATTTTATGTAGCTGGGGAATACTAGGGTGACGGATGCCCTTCCTGCCGCACCTCCCCTGAAGCGGTGATTATGAATATAATGGGGTGAATGATTATAAGTGAATGTTGTGATGGAATGATACGCAGGGGAATCGGGAGAACCCGAGAAAACCTGCCGCGTCCACCACCTCGGATTCTACTTGGATTGGACCGGGTTTGAACCGGCGTCCCCAGAGGTAGAAAGCGAGCGCGTTAGGCACTATAGATTATTCGTAAAATATTGTTTATAAATCGGAACTATTAAAATAACTCTAAATTTAAGATAAGTTATCACAATAGACCTCCGTTCCTAGGTGATCGTAACTTTTAAAATTACTTAAAATTCTAAATTAGTTATAACAAATGTTTTTAGTGTTCTGACATCTCTTGGTGAGTGATAAATGGTTATGGTTTGTTCCATTTCTTGCCTCCCTAAAACTTAAAGTCTGTAACTATCTCCGTTGTTTTGATACATTGCTCTGCCCTTTGTCCCTTAGAAGGGCCTTACCTCCGATCGAACGGCAGCATTCCCCTAGGAGGTGGCAGAAGGAGGGGGAGAGACTGTGAAGGATCGAGATGGATCGGAGAGGGTCAACCTCCCTCTAGAAGGCGTTTGCGCAAAGATCAAGAGATGAGGGATTGCTTCTTCAGGGAGGAAGAAGGAGTGAGAGCTTTTCCTGAGCTCAACAGCTTATCTGAAGATCTTTCATGTCTGATTGGGCGGAGGAGGTATTCCATCAATACATTTCCGGCCCGGAGGACCTCTTCTGGTGAGAAGATGAACTACAGCGCATGTCCCGATCTACTGTTTCTTACTGTGGGACCAGGTGTGAATCTAGACCGTAATCAAAGTAGGGAGGAATCTGGGAAGCATTTCTATTTTTAAATTATGGTTTTACAACACAAATTTTGTAAATATTTTCTTTTAATCTTCTTGCGGTACGGACGGGGAAGTGTATGCCTCAGCAGTATATACGGCAAAGTGGAAATAGTCAAGAATGGCAAAACAGATATGACAACCGGGAACAAGGGAGAAGAGAAAGAAGGAGGAAGAACAAAAAGAAATAAGATAGAAACGAGACAAAGAGACATAACACCTAGAAGCAAAAAGAGATAGAGAAAACCCAGGTAGTGGCCGGATGGTCGAGAAACCGAGTTCCAAAGAAGAAATAAATGAAAAAAATCTTTTAGTATAATATATTATCTTATCAAATAGATAGTTAACAATTTATTAAATAGTGGCAAAATTTATTAACTGTCTAAAATAGCAAATACATATTAAAGGATAAGGATTTAATGAACAAGTCAGAATTTTATAAGGATACAAATCGAATAATTCGTGTAAATATATTTTTAATGCAGACATAATAAACAAACTACAAATATATGAAAGTTATAATATAAAATACCAAACAAGAGTTTTGTTTAAGATATATCCTTTAAAACGACGGTATTGAAGAAGTTTTGTCTTAATCTGGGTACGAATAAATAAAGGATTTACTAATGAGATAGCAAACAGCTTACAACGTACATAGAGACTACACATAGTACGGAGGGAAAAACCCGGCATTTCGTAAATCAATAGAAATGCGCATGCCGTCTAGGTGACAAGAAGCATTAACCATGTTACGTCGAATGAAAATGGTAGACGGGACCGGGATTCGAACCCGGGACCTTGAGCTCTACGCGCTCATGCGCTTACCGACTGCGCCATCCCGTTCGCTTCTCGGGTCCGTCTATCATTCTCATTCAACTTGTGAAACCCAAAGACCTCTGAGGTGGTCTCGTAGAGACTAGATTCCTCANTTGAAGGCTTTGCCGTCAGTTGCGCTGTATGGCTTATACTTGTATAATATGGTTGCTTTGTATGTCTTATACAGGTATCGCAGATTTTTATCTGCGTGAAATACGCCTAGTGTTACGAATCGCTTCAACCAGTGCATGTAATACGCAGAAAGTATAATACAAATTTGTATTACGTTTGCCAATAACACGCAAATTTAATGTGCGAAAAAATCTGGTAACACTTTTACAAAGTCTGCCTTTTATCAATTTTAACTTTATCTGTTGACACTTCAAGTCTAATAGATCCGGCAATAAGGTGGGACCAGCTCTCCACGTTACTCAAATTACTGAGAAGTATAATCGTTTCCTTTATTTTTATACTCGTTGTCATACATCACAGCATTGTGGATTATTAAAAAGAAAAACATGATTTAATTTGTATCTACCAGTTAATAGTACAGTATAAACAATATTTAGGAACTAGTTTGAGCCATTTGAAATACTCCAGAGGATGTAAAAGTATGGAGGACGAGTGCCAGGCTTTCGTGATTTATGCGGACAAAAGTAAAACGTCATTTGGGAATTTCCGGTGACAAAAACACTACGGTAAATTTTCTACTACGTAAACTAAACTTCTTGTATATTCGTGATCAGTTTATCTTTGAAAATTAGTATTTTATCATTAAGATGTAATGTATTTCACAATCAAAATATTTTTTTAAAAAAATTATTGCAATTATTTCACTTAAATGGTTGATGAAGTATCTTTTTTAAGTTGAAATCAAGATAAAAACACAGAATTCTATTTATTTATGCCAATTTCGAGATTTAACTCTATTTACGCTAGTACTACTTTATTGACCATGCCAGTTGCGAGTTAAGCACATAATCATTTATGAAATTTTCAATAATATTATCTATTCCGTTTGTATTAAAATAGTCAGTAATTCAAGAATTATGGTATGTTAAAAACTACGAATCATTAATTATAATGACTCACGATTTGAAGGATGGCTTTTAGTTTGAGAGTTCTCTAGTTTTGCAACTGTATCTTAATTTTCTTATTAGCCCTGAAAGACCCAGCAAATATCGTTCTGTTCTTCTATTTTTGAATTTTATATTCTTATATTAAATTTGTGAAACGTTTCAACGAAAATTTTCAACAACAAACTGACGCTTTAGCCTTTAACAAAGTTAACACTTTTGAGTTGCCGTGTAGCGATAAACGAATTTTAATTTCAGATTAACTCCGCCCACCTCTGATCACAACCAATGGTTGAAATGTCATGCCAAAGAAAATATCACAATATAGTGAACATTCATTTGAAGGTCGGTTGATATTTTTAACAGAGAAAACTTGATTATGAATGTAACCAATGGGACCATTCTCAGATTTCCTTCTTTGAACATCAATGTAGGGCAAAATGGGCATCTTTAAAAAAAGGCTGTGGGTGGGAATAAAACTCAGAGCAAGTATTAGCAACTTATATTTATTGACAAAGAGAGACACATAGTCTAAATGTAGAGAGTCGACAATAATATCGACCAATAGATAAACTGTGACTCTGGCTGTGGCAGATGCATAGTAAAGGATGAAGGGAAAACATCTTGACAAGTTGGCAACTCTGAAGACGAATTCGGTAGTGTCTTGTTTCATGACAATGAAATCTTCAACGGACTTCGATATTTTACATTATAATGGAATACGCTTCTTCAACATAATTATTATCTACAGGTCTTTGTTTAATGGGTGTATATGATGTTATGATCTATTATTTTCTACGTATCATAAGAATATTTTCTCAAACAAATTATATATTGTCTTACTAATTGTTAAGATTATTTGCGAAACATTATCGGTAGCAAAGATTGAGGAAACATCATACAATTTGATGATTCATACTTAATTGCATGGCTTATTTAAAATAGAACGTCTTCAAAGACATTTGTAAATAAATAATATCATAAGAAAAATATTTGAGGTATATATGATTGGATAGGATGTTTAAGTGGATGAATAAAAACCATTCATATACTAATATCATTCATTCGCATATACTAATATCATTCATTTTTTGAGTTACATTGTCGAATATGTATACAGTGACTTAAACAAATCACACAATCATACCTGTGATATCAAATATAGAATATACGAAAGAGAAAATGCAATAGCCTCATTGATGCTTTTAAAGATTATTCTGTGGTCAATGTATTATGAATATTGGACGTCACGTTGAAGATGTCAATTTCCGCTGTCATCTTGAAACAAAATTACGTAGCATATTATCTGCTACACTTATTCTCACGATATTAAATGTCACTCTTTCTACGTTGCTAAAAAAGCTGCATAGCAATCTCAAGCCGAACTATAGTCGTGCAAAGCCGTTTGCGAATTTCCAAGCCAAGTACAAACCTCTACCTACAGTGCAATGATACATCCTTCCAACTATGTACATACATAACCTCAATTCGTCTTAGAGCTGCGACTTTGACTACGGATAGTGTACTTTTTCCTCAGGTTGAATAACTGTGCAATTCTTTAAATCGTGTGTATCCATTATTTCATAGAAAGAATATCGTTCTGCCATGTTCCAGTTTTAAAGGAACCAGCTGATGTTATTCTTGGAAAAGTTTCCGTTCATTTTAACTTTCTGTACATTTGCTGAAATAAAAAAAATGTCCGAAACAATTGAATCGGATATATGTGCGCTTTTAAATGTTCTTTCTGTAAATACACCCAGCTCGAAAATGAGTGCTATATTTTACGCGAAAACCAATGAACCATATGGTTTTAGTAAATAAATAATTGCAAACGTAACAGATAAATAATGACATGAATTTTTTTGGCTGCTATTGCACTGTTAATCGAACCATGCAGAATACAATTTTGAGAAAGATCGATTTAAGAATAGACATTTGTACTGAAATATTTCAAAATATTTATCTTACAAGATTTCCAGTTAAAATGTTGTATAACGTCAGAAAAATAAGTGTTAGTGTTTTGAGCATATATTGGTGTTCTGTGAATTCCTTCAGAACGGTTTCAGGACGGGGATGGGAACCAAGCACAGTCTTCATAATTCATTGAAGAAAAATGTTGAACTTTTCTCTAGAACGCCAGTAGGCAAGCAATTCCCATAAAAAATGACAGGGTTTCTTTTTCTTATTTTTGCCAAATAAGTACAATGATCGAAAGTTTCCTTGAATGCTCTATAACAGTTTTGTTGTTAATAGGTTGAATTTGTTTGGATACAATTATATAATTGTCCTTAAATCCTTCGGTTATTCTTCGAGGTAAATTTACAGATTGCACTTCTTCGCGTGGTTAATTTGATACTTTAGAGGAGGATCACCAGAGTTTGTGAGGTTTTGAAACGGAAGGTAATTTACCTCATAATTCCTTAAAATAAGGTTCATTTCTTGGAACCTTGGATGGCAATTTGGTCTCCTATATCTAACTACGGCCTTGTAGGTCCGGAGGATTCAAGGACATTTCAGTCACATTCATGAGAAAGTGCAGATACAATATTAGTGGTCTTTCATGTTGCGCTGTTGCCAAACTATCCGACATCTTCGCCAGAAGCACATTGTAATGTTGCAAGATTTAAAATATTTTTGAATTCATTTCAATCACTTGAAAATGAAGACGATCTGATGTTCTAATCCAAGACCTCCTGCTTTCACCACTGGTACACTAACCACAACTCGCGGTGTATATGATTCTTGGTGGAAAGTGCTACTGTGTTGAAGAACCAGTGGTCTAAGGCTCGAATCTCGCTTCTGCGTCATTTTCATCTGGTTAAAGTAAACGAACAAATCTTGTATTCTCTCATATTGGGATCTGACCTACGGGCGGAGGTTACGGTCGCTGAAGGCAATATGGCCGACTTATCCATACACTCGAATAGTTGTTGTTGATTACGTTACCTATGGACAATATTTGTACATGGGCTGGTTTCAAATTATGGTTTCATAAAAAGAACAACTTTTTATCTCAGTAAATAAGTGCATTTAGAGTCATGATACGGAGTACTTGTACAGTGTACCTACCTCAAACTCCACCAGATATCGCACTGAAATATGTCAGATCCCGAAACAGCAGTCCACCGGAACACAATTCTTTAAGGAGCTACCCACTTCTTATACAAGTTAAGTTCTTCTCGCTTAAATAGTTAAAGAACTGGTCTTAGCGACTCTGGGGCATATATTTCAGTTCGGATTTTTTAAAAAAACCTCTTTTTTCTTTTCAGTTTAGCAACAGCGCTCATAGACAGCTACCAAAACATGGTGAAGATATTAAGTGAATTAAAATAAATCCAATTGAAAGAAATTCACAACTGTACTAATAACACGATTGTCTGTCACATGTCTGGAAATTCACGAGGGGTACAATTAACGTTGTACCGTATTTTTAAAAAACTTAAAAAATGGAAAGAACTGTAATGTAATACGGTTCTGTATGAGAGGTGTTAAATAATAATAATTAGTATTATTCTTGTGTTGACGATCTCAGAGGTGTGAATTGACCATTTGCAGATAAAGTTGCTGTTCTTATGAGATATTCAGGACCTTGAGTTGCTTTCGCTTGTTATTTTCACCATAAGTGAAAATTTTCACTTCAATGGTGTTTCATTACACTGAAAACAATGTTTTACACTTTTCATCGTATATTTTAAACATAATTGTAAATAATATCTCAATTATGCTTAATCGAATTATTTTAATGTATTCAGCGTTAAATGTAATTTGACTACAGTTTCAAAATAGCAGTCATCTCCGCTTTTTGAAATAACGAAAATCAAAAGATTTGCCATACATTAAGCTTCCACTCACTAGATTCTCCAAAGAAATACATAGATGGTGGCTCTGGGAGAACTTTATTTGCCAATTTAATTCAAAAGTCCACCGAAATTTCCAGACCTGTGCTTACAAAATATTCTATTTAGTAGATTGTATAAATGGCTACTTATATGTATGACAAGGCAGAATGTGAAAATTACAATCATTGATAACATTTCAGTTTGATTGATGGATGATATCACGCTGATTAACAGAGAAACTACGATGCTTGCTAGTTTAGAATATTTTATATAAACTTAGAATACATGTGCGTGTTTATTTTAGAGTGCCTCTACACGTAAATTCAATGTTTATCATCAGTGAAGCATCCATTGACAATAATCTATGCGTGCAAAATAACTACCAACATCGTTTTAATCCACAACAGTTGTTTAAAACACGAGAAGTGTTTAATGTGAACAAAATTTCTCCGCAAGGGAAATTATTTTTTGTTCGGAAAATTGACCCGAGAATTCAAATGACAAGTTCTAATCAGTATTCCTTGAGAGAAGGTTGGAAAATTTCTTAGCGTTATATACAGTTTCGTAAAATCAAATTTAGAATTTTCATTAAGTGTTTGGTAAATCATAATAAATTTGGCATGTATATAAAAAACGATTCATATATCTGACATATATTCTTAAATTTGTATTATGTTGAACGACGTCACTTTACTCAAAGTAAGTAACTTTACCAAAAATTATGCAATATGGCTGCCTAACACGAATTGCCAACTTCTACAAATTCAAGTTATATCCGAATAAATATTAATAGTAGTCACAAAAGTGACTAATCGCTATAAATAAATACAAGTTAACAACACATCAAACTAAAACAAACAGAATAGTGCCACAAGAATAAGTGAATTAAATTGATAGGCGATGTTGACGATAGATTTAAGTTTAAAAAATCCGAAAGTACTGCCAACATTACGCGAGGTACACTCACTATTACCTTTATAGACGATGGCGAAGTAAAAGTGTTGGCTGCACTGTGTACATACCGTATACCAACATCAAACCAGTTAGACTGACAATGAATTCATTAATAGTGAATTGTCAAGAGAGCAGTTAAGAACTGTCTATGACCATGTTGAGGAAAATGAACGAATTTACAGCAACTAATATACAATTAACTAACAAAAATATTACGTTCCCGTTCATTTTTTTTCTTGGGTTGCACTTTCTTTGAGAAAAGTCACATGACTTTGAGTATAAATGTTTTCATGTAATTAGTTGCGTCTCTACAGAACTGAAATACTGGAGAACATTTATTTGCATTGCATTAACAGTACTATCAAGGAAAAATCCGATAATTACTTTGTCATTTGCTTCTCGTGGATAGCACAGTACATGAGTGGCGAAACAGTCGCTAACACATAGATTTGTGACAATGGGATATCTACGAAGGATTAGTTGCAACAAATACATCAAACAGCAAGAAAACTACTTTATTTCGAGTGTATTTGTGAGCAAGACGACGCAAGTAATACATTTCAACCACACATGGGAATTCAAGGATCGATCGTATCAATGTTCTGTTGAGTTTCGCCACAATATGTAGTGTACTGTGTTTTTACTATTGTACTATACAGCAAATACGTTTGAACTGAGAACCAACATACAAACATGATAATTGACAGATTGATGTCAAAGAATTGAACAGAAAATATTATGGTAATACAAAGAGTGCACTCATCGACGCTCGGGGAAAGCTTATTTCTGACGATATGATGCAAAGTGGTATGAATAGATGAAATGTTGGCAATGGTTATAACTGTGTAGGAGAGGATTTATTTGAATTATAGCATTTTTAGGAAGGAAATGGAGAAAGCGGTGCAAAAAGTTAGGAAAGTTAGTATTGACACTCCCTCCACTCTCGATAACCGTTTGAGAAATTGAAACATATATTCTCTCAGACTGTCTACTTAATCACAACATTTTTCATTGAAGATTGCTAATGAAAAGCTGAGCTTATGTACTTACTACAAACGTTTATTGTTTAGAAATATCTGATATATGTATTGGTTATAGTAACTCGTGATAATCAAGTGATATCCATTCTAAATATACAATTTTCATTTGAAATTTCCTTAATGCTAGTTTGTCTCAATTAATGCGTTTCCCAATCTAAACCGAGGGAGTGTCAACACTACATCCAATAGCACCTGCATTTTCAAGTCATGTGTTGCGTAATTTCCCAAAATGTTTTCATCTCATTATATTCTGCTTCCAATTATCAACCAATTTAATGATTCACTCAAGTTTTTCGTAATTTCATCTTTGATCTTCATAGTTCCTGCCAAATACCATGAAATCTGATATGATTTTCGTCTTGTTCTACTCCGTTCTCTGCTTGCCTCCCCCCTAGTCCTCCCACGATCTTTTGTATCCTTATATATAATTAACAATATTTTTACTTGTGTCCATAACTCTAGACGAGAAAACATTTACATGATTCAAGCATATACATAACATTCCAACATGGATATTTAGTTTAACACACAGTTACGCGATAGCATACGACACAGATTTGCTTCCGTATTAGTACAATGTAGTTATTGACGAAAAATGTTGGATAATTATCTTTTACTACAAGAAAGTTCGAGAAATTTTTCGATTAATTTCTGCTTCATAGTTTGTTGTATATTTTGCTCTTGGATGAAACTATTTTTCGTCAATAGTGATTATACTAAATTGCATGCTGATTGATATTCTGTTTATACCTACCATATCATATTTACTTTTATTTCTCATTTTACTGATTACCCTTCCCGTAAACAAATTTTAAACCGGATGATGGAAATTGTGTTCTCCGTCTCTTTGAGGTATTGTCGAAAGACAAAGACAGTGTTATATTGGCCACTTAAATCGTACAATACCTCTAAGAGAAGATTCATTTATGTCCTTTTTGACTTCAAGTGTAACACTTAGACAAGACAAATAAATCTCTTTGCCTAGAGGTGTTCTGTAGTCAATTCTGTAGTTAATTTCGTCCTATTATACGCGTGTTTACCAGAAAAAATGGCATTAAAATGTAGAACTAGTAAAAATAAAGGAGTCTCATTTAAATGCAATATTGCCTTCATAGATAAATGTCTTTCCTCTCACAAATTTTAATTTTTGAAATTCTGAATACAAACAGTAATTTATAGAATATAAAACGCGTAGATGTGGACTTGGTAAATTCATCAGTATTCCTCATGAATGATTCTATTTTAAAAGTGTTATACGTGAAGTCAGTATATGTAACATTTCGAAGATACGTTCACAAGAAAGATTGACGACAGCTTTTCAAAGGATTTGAATGAAGATTCTCTGCGATTTCTTACAGACATATTACAAATGAAGAAATTTTGGGAAACTTGATGTTCGGTCCATTGCTTGCTATCTCAAGAAAAAAGGGATCTTTTCGTATTTTCTAAAGTGTTATTACTTAAGAAATGTTTTTGCAAAAGTCAAATTTCCCAAAATCATCAGTCATTGTAATGAGATATTTTATTTCAAAGTATTGGAATGGTACAGCCTTAGCACGGAATCCCGAGCCATAACGTATGTTAATATTACGAGAAAGTGTGATCATGAGGAACAAAAGGCAGTTTTGTGCGTGCACTTAACGGGTTAAAAATAACGGTTCGTGACAACCTCTACCGGAAAATATGAGTGTCATCGTTTCATTGTTACGTTTTATTTGTTGCATTGTTACTCTTCAATGGAAAATGAATTTAATGCGTTAGTAAACAAATTCATTGTGGTTACTATTTTAAACATCACACTGAGAACCCGAGAGTATCTACGACTGTGTGCACTAGTGGTCTATGTGCTGTGGATGAGTAGTAGCACACACAAAATGTTGCTTGTCCTCCGCCACTTTCGTTAAACTCTTATGAATATTTTCCAAGAACCGCGCTACGTCTCAAGATTCAGTGCACAGGCTCTACACGGCGTTCCTAGCCAATAAAGAATGCTTGACTTCCACTGTTGTAAAACTTCCTTACCGCACAACTTGGCAACGTGTGAAAAGGGAGAGGCGGAGTGCTGATGGACGGCGGCGGTGGCGACGGTTTTGCGGAGGCGGTGAAAGCTCCAATCACTGACTACTCTCAAAAACTGGATACGTTTTGAGGTACAGTCTCTTCCTATCACTTGGATGGACAATTAAATTAGTGCAATTGCCCCAGTTACAGAGTTACAGTTCATATATATCCTGACAGTCTCATCAAAATTATAAAAAATGGGAACTGTAACTGGAGCAATTGCACTTATTTAATTGTCCATCCAAGTGATAGGAATAGACTGTACCTCAAAACGTACATATACTACGCACTTCGTCAAGTTATGCAACTATTTGTATTTTTATCTAGAAAAGATGACAAATTGTTTAATTTTTTGTTTCATTGTCATCCAGTCTACATCCAAGCCTGTAGAGTTGATTAAAATATCGACATAATCAAACAATCAGATATTACTGTTGTTATAATATTGTAGTTGGCTTCAATTAATCACAAAACTGGAACATTTCGAAATATTTGAAATATATATAATTGGAATTATTTGAATTTTACGAGTTTTCCAGATAGATGACAGGTTGTTGGATTAACCACTAGAAGCAAATGTAGCGGGTACGTTCAAAATCTTTACGTAACCTCATGTTAAAATTATCCACATACTTTTACTTAGTTCGATATTAATTAGATACTTTTTTTAATCCAGTCTTTAAGGCAAAATCAGTGACTTCAAGTGCTGAGAAGGCTATCAGTGAATGTGCAGTGAAATGCGTGAAGAAGGCAGCTGAAGAAAAAGTTTTAAAAAAAACAGGGAAATTGTCCGATATATCTGATTGAAAATTGTTTCTCGATCGACGGTGATTTGTTGCATGTCATTCATGCCAGAGGCATCACTATACACTTCCCATGAACTCATTGTCTTTTGTTAAGTATTCAAGAAAAAATTAAAGGTTAGAGGTTCTGCAACGCTTTAAGATGCTTTTTAACGGACACAATTGATAAACCAACGAGGATATCGTCATTGAAGATTATTGAAATTGGGTCGAATAAATGTTGGATAGCTGCTGATGTCTGCACTGTTGTGAATTCTGATCCAAATAACACGCAACACTATCGAGGGAACCTGAAGAGTATTCGACTATAGAGAAAAAAAATTAATTTGGAGGATACACTTTTTAAGAATTTTTTCTTGGGAATATATATGTGCTGATTGCAATAATACCTTGCTTCTTTCACCATAGTTTTGTAAAGTCCCTAGAGTTAAAAAGAAAATATTGGAGTTTTCATTGTTTCATGAAAACTGATATTTCCCTTAGGTGTCTTAATCTCTTAACATGATTGAGGAAGAATTTGGATTCTGCATGACATAAAAACAATTACGAACTTGAATAAACTATTCCTGATGTTACATATATAATATCGCAGTGAGCATATGGTGTGATGACCTCGTCTATTAATCGATCGCGATGAATTTTCATCAGAAATAATAATAATAATAAGCTCGGGAGAGAGTGTCACAGTACAAAGGGACACTTCTCTCTCTTGAACACAGCGGCAGATTGGCGGCGACGGCGTTGGCAGCGGCGAAGGCGGCGGCACCTGGTGAGAGAAAGACAAACTAAATTGCATAGGAGCACTTGAAGCTGGTGGGGTCAAGGAACGTAGTACAAAAAACTATGTATAATATCTGCGCTAACATTGATTCAACCACGTCATTCACCAGTCCAGGCGTTCAATACTCACATTATTTTTTCAGTCCATTGAATGAACATCTAAAAATTCAATTTATTTCTTGACATTGACATTCTATTCAAGTTTTTGTCGGAGGAATTGTTATACCTCGTAATAGCAGGATGAGCAACCATAGATCTTCATGTGATACACGTATTGCTTCTTTACATATTATCTCCCTTGACAAATTCCATTGAACTTAAGATTTGTTCAAATTGGGAATTTTCACAATTCTCCCTAACCTTTAGCTATCTGAAAATGTCACTTGTAAGTATTATTAGGGACAATGTCCTTAGATCTCGAAATTGATGAATACTATATTAGAGGGAAGATTAGGCGAGGAGATGTAATGAAATTGGGGAACTTGCGCAATAAGCGAGGAGTTGATTGGGTGTTGGGGCGTAAGATGGGAATGGACAACAGAAGGTAGGGTAACGTATCNAAGATGGGAATGGACAACAGAAGGTAGGGTAACGTATCGATTTATCTCTGATGTGAGGTATGGTTTTAAGAATAGAAAGTGGTTCCAACCAACATCGCCGGTATGGACACTGAAACTTCAAAGAATATCTTATAAAAGAGACTAGGCGGCGAGTAAATGGTGTGTTTGCGGCGAGGAAGAGGAGACAGTAAATCATGTATTGCATAACTGTCAGATATTGGACACAGAAAGAGGGCATTGGATAGGGGCACTGAAGAGAAATGAGATATTCGGTGACAAGAATTGGGAAGATTACATTGCATCAGAGGAGCTGTATCGGACATTCGAAGGATACGTAAATACGATAAAGGACCTCCTCGTGGTAGAGATGGGGAACATATATAGCGGAGAAAAGTATACGGCCAGGTGGGAACCGTCACAAAAGATTCAGGACAACAACCACATTGGAGAGAAAAAGAAAAATAGAAATGAATGAGAAAGAGAATAGGACGAAAGGACACAGGAGATGAAATAAAGGAGAGATAAAAGTGACCAAGAACACTAGACAGAAGTAGATTGCTGCTGCATCAACCAAAACCTTTTTTGCCACCGGCTTTCAAGGACTTGTAAAGAGATGGGATAAGTGTTTGAAAGTACAGAGTGATTCTGTCGAAAAGTGAAATAAATGTCAGGACTTTGAATATTATTGCCTCTATTCAGTTTCACGACTTATTTATTGACTTACGTATATTGCATAGAAATTTAACGTCACCTGTAGACGACTCAGCGCGCGCTGAGAAATGACGTTGGCGGCGGCAGCGGCTGCGATGCGAAATGCTAGAGGCTCGTCTCCATGCTGAGGCGCGCTCTCGCCAGCCGCACCTACGAAACAAATTCATGTTCACCATGTGCACGTTGTGGACATGTTGAAGAACTTTGCAAAACGAAATTATTTGAATACGACTGTATTATCTAGAAATAGTAATACATGTTCCAGTTGTTTCATGTAGAATTCGCAAAACTGGACGTTTTATTATTCATTAATCTTCCTCAAGAAGGAGTTTCTTCAAGAAGAGCACGCGATACCTTGACGATTACCAAGTCACGTTGAATATAATTATACCCGGCTATCATTTTCTCGCCTTTATTGTGATCATAGTAACAATTACTTGGTTTGAGTATTGTGTGGAAAAATTCCACATAGTTAAACAGGTTAAAACTAATATTTTTAAGGTATTAATGATCAAAAAGTTGATCACATGATTGTGTCGTTTCTTCTTACTCTACTAATAAGATACGAGCATAGAGTTACAACTGGCGCTAAAGAATTTGAGCGCAGTAAATATGACTTATGAGAAATTACGTGCTCTTAAGTTTCGACACGATTTGCGTTTCTTTTTGTATTAAGGACTCCACGTATACACAGCTTTGAACCCATGTTGCCACATTTCGCACTCACGTGATGCACGTCAGCGACGATCCCGCTGGCACTGGAAGGCTCGGAGCGTCTCTGACCGCGAGAGAGCCACAGCGACGACAATCCCGCCCCTGCCGCTGATGACGTCGACGATGGCGAAGACCCTGAGGCCGGTGCGGGGGAGGTGTTGGCAGTGGTAGCGGCGGCGGCGGCGGCAGTGGAAGAAGCAGCTGCTGCCGCCATCGCCACTGCACTGCACCCGGAAGAGACGCCACTTGGACCGGGAATGGGACCACCAGGCGCGGCCCAGCGACGGCAGATTTCGCCACGCTCGGTTAACGATCTATGAACGAAGAGTTACGGCAGAGTTCTTTATATGAGAGAGAAGCGACATGGACGTCGCGTCGTTTGATTGGGTCCGCTGAAACACACCTCCCACCAGTATGACGGGAACAGTCAGATGTCTGCCATATTGGTCTCCTTGCCGTGAGACAGGACACATAAGTTACGTTAAGAGTTAGAGTTGTTTGACTACTGGATTCAACCAAAATTGATAAAACCGTCTTCCCAAACGTATTTAAACATTTTTACTGAATCGGCATCAATAAGTTCATTTTACTTTCTCATGAGAAAGGAAAGAAAACAAAAACAAAAGGCAGCCATTTTGATCGCCCTCTGTGCATCTTAGATGATGAAGCGCACTCAAAAGATTGAGAATCTTCTCGATACTCCTTGGACTTTTGTTCGACTTGTCGCCATTCTACATATAAAGGACACGTTAAAGGTGTGGAAATTTCGACTGCTGTAGTAAGTTGTGGTAGCCATGATGTAAGAAGTGGAGGTGGGCCGAAGACCACTTGATCCTCGGCTTCACCGAGTGATTATGTCGGCAGAGAACCAAAAATCTGTCACTTGAAATTTTCAGTGAGTACAAGAACCGAGATATGGCTTTCAAAACGTACCAATGTTGAGTACATGTAGAATAATTAGTCATGAATAATTAGAAACTGTTAAAGCATTGTTTTACGGAACATATTGAAACAATATCAATGAAAGCAAAACATTGGTAGTATACGGCCACCTCTGAATTCAAGTGACAAATCGTGAGACCATTCTCCTACTCACGTGACATCTGGCGGTTGTCAGAGGAAAAATGCCAGGATAAACGCAGTAGAGACTAGTGTTCGGCCCACCACCCACTTCTTCCATAATGGTACATACGTTTGTAAATACATGATAATTGCCTTATGTACTTACACATGATATTGTGAAGATATATTTTCTGTTGTGTTGAGTAGAGCAAATTAATAAACATATATCTTTCTGGCAACATTCATAAAACATATGCCAAGGACTCTCATCTTTGTCGAGACAAAACACTTGCAAAAGCTTCTGAAATTACGACAGGAGGAGGAAATCATGGTTTCTTGTTGAATTATTCAATGTCGTTCTATCAAATTAGATTTATTCCCGTAACTTAAGGTGTTATGTCCGTGTTGACTGACGTGAAGTAGCCAACTATTCACGAAACTTGGAAATATTGATCAAAAGGAGATCTAATTTATTCAGAATTCGCAGTCTTGATTTTTAATGTTGGATGAGGATAATTATTTTGTGGTTTTAAAACTTGATAATAAATTTAGATTATCGTTTTCCTTCTTCGATAAGGGTCGCATTGTTTTCAGTCACGTGATGCGTCTGCCATTGCTGGCAGTTTTTGCTGATTTATTCTTCTAAATGCCTCGTTAAGAATGAAAATCTTAACGTCATTGGGTTCCTATTTACATTTGCAATGTTTTAGTAGGTTTTTTGCTGTTAAGCTGGAACTTTTGTCAAAATATAAGCCATATAAGCCCATAGTAATATAATGTCAAATAATTCAAAATTTTGCCCAGTAATGGTCTAGTTGCCCACTAGACCAGGAAAATGAAGAAAGACGATTTTTAAAAAACCCAACGAAATCGTAGCGTTGCTTTGTAATTCTTCATTCTAGATTTTGTAAGAATATGTCACTATTATTAGTATTCATCTTGTTACTGATCAAAATTAAATGTTATCAACAAAATATTTTCCATTTAACCAACGAAGAATATTTCAATTTCTCGTAGAATTGATGAAAAAAAAAATATAAACATTTGTGATGCTCGTAAAATAGATGGCGGTGAGTTTAAACGAAAAGGAAATTTCTATTCCGAGTTCACTTTGTTACATTCTAATCTCTGGTATATGATCTTTGCTGTTTGCAATAACACACAACGATCCACACATCCACGGTAATCCCGACTAATTGAGAGACCGGGAATCCGAGATTATCAACGCCTAAGGATTATACAGCACGAGGAATAATTCATTGGCTATGAGATTAAAGTACGCAACCTCAAAAAGTTTTGAGAGATGGCGAAGGTAGTGTTCTACGACCCGTGCTTCTTCCATACTGGTTTACCTGCTGAACATTTATTTGTATTCTCAAAACCTTCTTTTATAATCTTACCGTTTACTTCATTAATGACACTAGTATTTATTCACTAATTGGAATAATAACTTCCATACTTCATTAATAAACAAGGAAGATGAAATTCATACATCCGTCCACGAGAAAATATCATTAAAAAAATGGAGTGTGTCCCATTCAACCTTCCAATTATAATTCTTCAAAAAGGATCATAGGAGTAAAAATCCTCAATAACAATAAAACGAAGTCGGAATTCATACATAAAAAGTAAATCATCCATAATTATGAAAAATAACAGATTAATATGTATGGAAATGTTGATTCTTACAACCGTAAAGGGTTTGCTGCCTAATTTCATATCCGCTCACTCAACTACAGTTTGCAGGAATTATCTTCCACCCTTAACTGTTTGCGTTTGTATCATAGACTGACCTAAATAAGGCACCTCCACGATACCTGACTTTTGGGTTTTAACTTTCCGTCGTATCTCGAAAACGGTGAGACGTACGAAAATGCCGTTTAACATACCGTACGCAGAATTTAATGTACAATAAAAATGTTTATATTCTTTTGTCAAAATTTGAGAAACCGGATGCGAAGCGCAGTGTGTAAATGAAGTCGCAATGAACTGTCTAAAAATAGGCTTATATACCCCAAAAATATGCTTATATTCCCAATTCATTCGAAGTCAATTCTGTACTTTGGTTTGATTTCATTATCTTTTTCGCAAACAACCGGATAAACAAAATTCTACATACACACATACGACTTTGGACATTATCACAAAAATTTGAAAATAGACTCTCCTGGAGCCAATTGGTACACATCTGAAGAGATCTCGATTATTTTTTTTTCGACCAATGCCTATACTTTCCTCATTCACTCTGTTTAATTGGAAAGTAAAAACTCTAGATTAGCGGTTAAAAGGTCTTTTCTTTTACAGCATGTCTCGAATGTTGAAAGCAAACATTTTTAATGACGTAGTAGTTAATTAAATGATGCGAAAAACAATAAATAACGTGAGAATGAGCAAACATTTTAGGGGAAAAAAACCCATTGCATATATATGTTTCAAGGTCACATTTATTACAAGTTTATATTGTCCAATAGAACGTCTCATACACAAAATGTTTTTAGATAATTTGACTCGTGATCTTGATAGAAGAAGCAAATCAGTCTAGGTTGAGAGCGGGATAGAAGATCACACGTCCAGTGTTAAATTATGGGGAAAATCACAAGGTATGACAGGTTTCCCTGACCTACTGAGCCTGTTGTAAAATGAGTGTACTCCGATGGAGGGGGAAAGTGTTGTTTTTTTTTTAAAGTCCCATAGGTAGAGTGACGTTTNACAAACGTCGAATGAATAATGGCAACAACGAAACAATTAGTCCGTAGTAGCTACACTCTTGAATGAAATTACTCATGCATGGAATTTTTTAATATTTCTAAAAAGTGTAAAAAAGGAAACTTTTCACAGTATGATTACTAAAGAGGAGAGTTTAACACTGGATTATTCCGAAGTTTATACCAAATGTTTTGGATCAGGAAGGGAAAAATACTGCATAAGAATTAAGAAAGGATGTATGGTTATATCAAGGAAAAATGTAAGAAAATGAGGACCAATGACTGATCTATGAGAATTTTAATAAAAAAATTCGAACAATAGGAGATGTAAAAGGGAATGCAGATAGTAGAAAATGGATCGGTGTCTCCGAGACAGGATCTGTCCTCGATTCCACCATCTAGTGACAGCAAAGCGGTGACAAAAGTGAGATTGAGATAAAACTTACTTGTGCGGAAAACCACAAAATGAGCTCCGAAATGATCCAGGTGTGTGCGGGGCGATCAGTATCAGGTCGATGCATATCGGGAAATAAATCACAAAAATAAATAAACGATTTCTCAGTATCTATGAGAAGCCAGGCTTCGTTTAATTGGTGAAGAAAGAATATAACGAGTCGTAACACACGTACTGTGGATGTGAGAATCCAAATTAAGAGCAAAGGAAAAGTTATCTCCAAACCTTTGGATGTGACATTCCAACCTTATAGTTCGGATACTGTAAGGTTGGGTGGTCACACATAAATGTTGGGAGAAATCCTATCCTTTCTAAGAATTTGGATATCATTACTAAACCTAGTCTGTACTCAGCCTGCTGTAAAGTGAGTACCAGGGACCGACCATCCTGGGGTCAAACCGGCCACATCTCCTCCTCCTAAGGTCGAGGCTAAGAAGTTGCGGAGCCGTTCCCTCCGCGAACCCCTTGGACTCCTTCGGGGCCAGTTGTAGGATAGTTTGACCTTGACCAAATCTGCTCTCTTAGTTTTCGAAAATTTGCAAAGGGGACTGAGGGTTTACCTTCTGAGTCTGGAGAGTGCAGGCAGTCGAAGGGCGTCCTCATATGGAGGGGGATCCTCGGTGGGAGTGGTGGCTTGACGTCCCCCTCTTGGATCCTCGGGACATCGCGGTGCGAGAGGGGTTGAATAGAAGAGCACGAGTCGTCCCGCTGTCGAACTGCGAGACAGCGCCCCACCGGCGTTGCTGCCACTCACCACAACAGCACTCTGCAAGAGAAGATGTTTAAAAACGTATAGGTGGGAACCTCAATCGACCAATAACGATATAACATCTGTATTCGGTTTCGCGATGAAAAACTCGATAGTATAAATACTAAAACAATATTGTATGTTTATTAGGGTGGTTCTTAATACTCAGATTTCGAAATTTGGACCTGCCATCCTCTCATATTTTATGTCTCAAAAAAAGACTTCCATAAAATACTTAGATTTTAACAATATATTTTAAGGGTTGCTATCAAGACTTAAAATTTAAAAAATAAAAATTTTGAAGTTTGACAGTGAACATTAAAATGTATTTCAAAATTCGGAGAATTTTCCCGGTCACATTAAAGACATAAAACAAAATGGATGAGTATATAATTTTCGAAGATATTTTTTGAAAATTCAATGCAACTCCTAAATATACTTAAAAAATGAAATTTTTATGGAAGTCTTTTTTCTAAGACAAAAAATGAAGGTGTACTTCGTTCAAATTTTAAACTTGTTTTTTAATAACGAAATTAGTGTTAATTAATGAATCAAGAAAGAGTCCGAAATATGGTTAAAATATAAGTCCTCTAAATAAGGAAAATTTCCCAATTTTTTTGTTGAAAGTGCTTCAAAACTAATGAAGAAGTAATAAACCCAATGTTTAAAAGAAGGCGATCGATAGAGATGTCAGAAAATTCACGTAGATTAATGTTCGGATTCCACAATTAGGTTATGTCACATGTTGTGTTTTGAGTGTTCATAATTTGACGTTGAATGTTTGGATTTTATGACTACCAGACGTACTTTTTATATAGCAAAGCAAAAAATTTGAATTAGGGCCTATTACATATTTTAGTATCTTTAGGCAATAATTTCACATTTTTCTAACTCATAATTTTGCGGCGAATCAGAGCTCTCATTTGCAGATAATTTGTTCTGTACATTTTTGACAGATATTCCTATATTTTTAAGATGATACTTTATATATCAATGATAATTCCTTAAGGAACCCTGAAAGAATGCTTATATAATTCCAAGAAACAGTGAGAAGTTCTTTGGTTCTTTTTGTAGAAATATTGAATAGTTTTTTTGCTCTAGAAGCGAAGTTTATTGTTCCAAAACAGTATTATCTGATGGTGTTCACAGTTTTATCATCCTTTCATATACGATGCTCTCAGCTAAATAAGGAAGGTGCATAGGACGTCTGCGGTTAGGTGCCTCTGTGGTCCACACTGACACAATGTTATCACGAGCTGAGCACAACTTCAGATGCTTCAGTTTTCTAACATTTCTTGCGAGTTACCTTACGTAAAATTGAATTTATTTCCTGTTTACAAGGTTTGTGGATTATCTGTTTCGGATAAAATAACTGGCAGTAACTATAGTCCGCGTATCTTGTATTTCATATACCTTTGCAGTGAAATGTTTCTTGGATATCCGGGAATCGTGGTGGTATGAAGGACCGATGTATCGGCCATCTTGTTGTAGCCTTCTTGAGACTAGCAAAGGGTTATTATTATATAAATCACATCTTACTCTGACCGAGGAAGCCTTTGATGTCAAGGAAATAAAATGTTAAAAATAATTGTTACTTCTCTTTATTAGTAAAGAAAACTGCAACATTATTTTGATGTATATTTAGCTGTTAACGGTTCATCAGTCACACCTCTCGTGGATTATTCGGACAGTCTATCGACGTGTCAATCAGTCTGACAATAATGATTAACACAATCTACTTAGAATTGATAGACCCTGTATATCAATATGTCGTTGTCTTAATCAACATATCCACAAATTTATGATCTGTCAATCCGCAGATCCAATCAATCTACATAGGATACACTGATTGAATCAACTATTGAGTTGGTGGTTGAATTGTATTTGGAACGTAGTGAGTTGAAAAAAGGTTTTTTTTACAAGCACGTATTATTATCAAACCATATTATTATCAAGACATTTAGAAAATATTCTTAATAAATCGTAACTAAATTCTAGATTAATTGTTTCAAGGGACCGTCGACCTTCTGCAAGAGCCTAGACATCCTGTGAATAAGGTTCCCGAGATTGTTTCCCAAGTCATGAGCATTTTCATCTGGTGGAATTATCATATATGAACATTTCTTTAAAGAAAGCAGAGTGCCACCCATTACGCTCCAAGAGACTGTACTCTACGCCCCCTCCAGCGATGTAGGGTAACAGTGCATAGATGAGTCGTTCAATCAACGTATGACTTGAAGATCAATTAAACTTACGAAAATCCATGAAACACGTTTTGAACGGAAATGTACACAGTCGAAACTCTGTCGCGTGGAATCCCATTTCAAATGACATAATTTTCTGTTTTATTATTCATAAAAGTTCAAATTAATGCCAAGATTTCTGTGTGAATTACAAAAAAAATTTCCGTAAACCACCACCGATATTAATTTAGTCAAAGCAAAATTTTCCTCTAATCTTTAGTATTTTCTCCATCGCTTCTTCCAGTTTTATTTGAGCTTAATTCTAGCTTCCACACTTCATTTTTAGCTCTATGTGAACTCGTGCTAGACAAGATATATTTACTTGAACTCGTCATTTCTCACTGAAATCGTCACCTCAATAGAATCGTCGCGTCGCATGAAACGCGTTTCTATGAAACTATTTTTGCGTTGCATGAAACTCTGTGTGCACGTTCCAAAGTCGATATATAAGTTGCAAACTTCAGTTTCCCTTATACCGTTTTAAATTATGAGCGCATTTTTTGCCAGCAGATGGCAGCATATATATACTTGTCGTATAGGCTGCGTGACACCTCATAGGCGCGCAGTCAGTGAGAGGCAGCCAGTATACGATGGCTGTTGTGTAGCATGAGAGAGTACACAAAGAGAACAGTGTGCAGTGGTGCGTTTTTGGTGAGCCAAAGGTCTGTTCACGGAAAAAGTGCATCGCAAAATGCATACAGCGTATGGTGGTTTATCACGGAAAGCCATTAGCCGCAAGGGACCTGGCCACCTGACAAAGGGAGTGATTCTTCTGGATGACAATGACCACTCTCACACAGCAAGACAAACGCATGAACTGTTAAGAACATTTCGTTGGGAACGCTTGGAATATCTGTACAGTCCCCCTAAAATCATTTGGGTGGCCGACAGCGATAGTCTAGTGGTAGCGTCTTTGCTTCCACGATCCCATTGGCTGAGCCGTACAGCGTGGGTTCAAACCCTGCTCGGCCGAACTAGGTGAGGTTTTCAGTTGGGTTTTCCCTCACCTACTCCAGACAAATGTCGGTTCGGTACCATTAGTTCCCCGGCAACCCAACATCTCTCCTTCCCAGTTCCCTCACCCAAGTCCGACGGTTAGGTTTCATGGCTTGAACCTCGCCAAAAGGCATTAAATATAAATAATGTAAAATATAATTTTGAAACTGATGATGCCATAATTCAAGAGGTTACTCGTTTGCTGTCAACCAAAAGACTTCTTTGCCACCAGCTTTCCAGGACTTGTAAAGATATGGGAGAAGTGTCTGAATGTACAGGATGATTCTGTCCAAAAGTGAAATAAATGTCAGAAAGTTACTTTGATTATTATTGCTTCTATCCTGTTTTGGGTCTTATTGATTGACGTACGTTTTGCATTGCACCCTACAGATCATTCGTTGCCCGATCAATCTCCCGTACGTTGTTCCTTATTAACTGAATCACTCACCTGGTGAGAGCGCCTTCTGCCACTGGCGGAGAGTGAGCGTGCTAGCAGAGGTTGCGTGGGGGCAGCTGTCGTCACCGCCTCCGCGTCACCGTCTCCCTCGCCACCACTCGCCGCCCCAGCTGCCCCCCGCGCTGCCTCCGACAGCAGCATCTGCAACTGCAAGAGCGCTCATGCCATTGCGGTCGTGGCATGCAACTGGGTGTGTCTCAGCGAATTCTTTCTCATAAATTTCGCAAAATAACTACTTTTTTTCTTTCATAAATATTTTATTCTTTCAATTTTCTCCTTGAATATTTTCTGACCGGACAATTTATCTGCAGTGACAATTTAGAACATTAGAAGTTAAACCATTTTACGACGTAATATTTCGAAATGACTTATTTTTGTTGTTTGCCTCTTATGCAATTTCAATCAACTTACAAGATTTTTGTAGCATTTACAATTCTGTCAACTTGAAGAAAATTTTAAATCATATAGTAAATCGTTATCATTATTGATCGGAAAGATTATTTCAAAATGGAATTTGTGTATGTGTGTTAATATGTGTTATCCATCCCTGATCACACCTTCACTGAATCACAATTATATTTTATTGTAAAAAGTATCTTTTTCTTATTTTTTACTTTCTCATATACGTAGTATACAGAAAGTTTTGTAATCGTGCAAAAATTCGAAAGCAAGATTTCGACGGAAATATCGGTTTTGGTTATCCCTGATCAAGAAAAAAAATTGTTTTTGGCATAACGTTCGTCTGTCCGTCTGTGCGCAGCGATTATGAGTAAATAGGCGAATATATTTAATTCATATTTCGTATTAACGGTACAATTTCCTTGTTGTCGATGCACGAGCTCTGATTTTTTTCTTTAAAACATAGGGTATTTCACATGGAGGTCAAAGTACTCTTTCTAATATTTCTAAGAAAAAAAAACGGCTAAAATTTCGCCTAAATTTTCTGCACGTAAGGTATAATTAGTATGTATTACATGCGCTATAGCGATCTTAAATAATTTCTGTCTGCTACACTTACACATTAGTTTACTGTTTGCAGAAGCTTGAATAATATTTAGCAGTGTAAATGAACCAAACAGACGTAGAATACACTTTTCGTAAACTGAAATGAAAGATACGATAATGATAAAATTCATAGGAGGACAGCAAACGCACTGCAGATACGAAAATAAACCAATTTCTGTCTACAACGAAATTACATTTACATAACACATTTACGATATTTTTGTCACTCTATGCTGCAGATGGAGACACGTATATGAGGAAGTATGTGCAATGGTTTTGCACCACTAGTTTGGTCTAGAATTGAACTTGTATTAGTTTGAAATTCTTTTGAGTCGGCACTCACTAATACCGATTACGTAGTTGCCTATTTACCTGTAATTCCGCTGGTCCCATTGTGGGTGGAGCGAGAGGAACAGGAGGTTGCATGAGAAGCGCTTCTGAGTAACTTGGCACCACTGCGCAGTTGTCTCTGCAAAATAAAAATTCAATTGTCAATTTGATTTTGTCGTATACTCAAGTATAAAATTATTTTAATCTATTTATAAAAAAATTAATGTTTGTTTGTCCTTTATGCGTTCCTATATCATTCATCCAATTCACGAGATTCTTTTTTAAATTCATAGATACGTTTTCTGGCAAGATTTTGGTAGTAGACAATCAAGAAGGGGGAAAAAAATCTATCATTGAGAGAAACGTTCCCGTACAGTACCTAAACGGTTAGAGGTTCGTGACAACTATCAATGGCAATATTGTTCGCCCAAAAGAGTTCTACAAAAAAGTCCGCGACAGCAGGTGTCTGTCTACAAAGGTTAACCTAAATTACTAAAAAAACGTTATTAAAGATAGGTGTGTTAAAATACTTCAACTTAAGAGAGTAATTGAAGTGGGGTAAATGTAAACCCTCATCAAATCAAATGCGTTCTTTGTGTTTTTGCATTTAAGAAAGATGAAAACTCTTTAAAATCGTGAAATCTGTACGAAGAGTTTAATTTTTCCGAGAGTCCTCCGCTACGTCGCCCGAGAGAGAAGCGTTCGACTGGCGGCAGAGGCGCCTCCACTTGAAGCAAACACATTTTCGACTATTGTAAAGTAAAAAAAATAAAATATTTTAATAAAAGTTAAATTTCGTACATGTACTACAAAAAGTATATTGTTGCTCCAGTTACGAAAGATATCGGATTTCAACGTCTCCTTCCATTGAAACAATATTAAAGATTAATTTTTTATAATTATCTCGCTAAATGTATTTGTCTAAAATGTCTGATTTATTTGTTTAACCTTTTCTGTGAACATAAGCTTTGTTTATGGTACATATCTTGTGCATTTTATATATTTGTTTATGTTGTGTGACCACCCAAGGTCGGCCGTTGCCCCTCGGAAAGGGGCTGGGGTCCAACACTCAATGCCCTTCTTGACGAATGACGGGTGCACTCCGAGTATCTTGGGCGGCGTGGCGCAACTGTTAGACATCCAGGAACTGATGAACAAACTTCTCAATAATATTCATGTCATTGACGACAATCATCCAGAACTACCACTTCAATATAGAAGCTACCACCCAGGGGGTGCTATACGTGTCTGGATTGGTGTGTCTGATTCATTTGCTCATGAGTTTATTAACAAAGACGAAGGTTTGTCCCTTTATCCACTATACATTTCTGTAACTTTCGATGAACATTTATTATTTAACGTGAAATTATATGAAAGGATCTGGAAGAACCGCTCCCTATTTTAAAATAATACCAATCACTCGTGAAAGGAAAATTGAACATTTTCAGTGAAAGCTTTGTAGCAACACTGGGGTAACATCAGTATACAACCTACTACTTAAATTTGTCCTCACACTATGTTGAGATTATATAATTGAATCGGAAGTACATCAATCAAGACCCATTGTATATGAGATTTCATGAATCTACTTCCATGAAAGCAAGGAGATATGCGTTATGATCAAAAGCTCTGTAAACCTATTGAGTCAAAATTGCTCGAAAAGCGATCAGTAAGTAGAGTACCATCAGTGGAATTCGGAACTAATCGAATGGAAGTTTATATTATTGTTTTGTTTTACAGGTTTCGATGTGACGTAGTAGCAACAAAAATCTTTTAATCGATTTACGATCGAATCACTGTCAAATGTGTATCATAGATTTACATTTTCCACTTTCTTGTGCGAAAATCCATGATGAACTAACTTCAGCTATTTTTGTTCAGTATTTTTTTCTGAAAGAAAAAGAAACTTAATTGCAGAAAGCAACATTGTTAAATTTTTTGAGCAAATTCATATGACATTATAATAATCACCCTACGAAGAGGCGTGTACACGCGTAATTTTGTTGAGTATATTATTCATGTCCAAACCATGTGATCTGAAGAGTGATGCATAGTTGGTTATACAAATATAATTCGTGTTTCATACTTTTTAATTTTTATCTCTTTTCCTATCGCATTAAAAAAATTGATTCCTAGTAAAATGTGATAAGATTTTGTATGCGTTTGCTGAAAGAAAGATTCTTTTCCGAAAACCCTGTTTACGTACTTTCAAACACGGTGTTAAATATTTTTCACCTTTGTGCAGAATATGTTGGTAATGTTGGCTCACCTGATGCTCCAATCAAGGTCCGCACTGTCGATAGTGGATCCCCTCGAGAGACCGCCACCTCCTGTGCTGCCCCCACTCGGAGCCGCACCGAACAACGAAGGAGGTGCTGGACCCAAACTAGGTGCGACGGAAGTCGGCGTTAAGCTGTTCGTTGGCTCGTAATTAACGCCAAACAACTTCGTCACCTGTTTTAAAGTAAAACTCAGCAATCGTTATCATGAACAGGATGAATTATTGAAGACCAACTCAAATGTCTCCTAAGCGAATGAATATACCGAGGTGCGATTTTCACTCAGATAAGTCGTGACTCTGAAATACATTTAGACTCAGTTTCATAAAGTTCGTGTAGCACCGTAAACGAGATTTTCCGTGCAGTTAATCATGATTATCGAAATACGTTTTCCAACAACTACTTTAAGAACGATTTACGAGAAAATCGCGATTTATGCTCAAACGCTCGTGGTTCCTTCGTTTCCCTGGGCTAATCGCGATTTCTCCAGTACTGCAAGTGATATGGCGTCCATTTTGATTATTTTCTCGTAACTTGATTTGTAGGTTATATTCAGTGGCAAGAGGGAGGATCGCTGCTACCTCTGGTGCCAGTTGATGGCGCAAGATTCGTTTTTAACACGTCATTTGTCTTCAAATTACCCATAATGCACTGCAAAACTACTACCAACCTAGAGAATTCTTCAAAAACCACGATTAACATAATAGACGATTAGTTTTGCTTGATGAAACGCATAAAATGTATTCGCGATCCCATTTACCTAATCACGTTTAAGTAAATCGCGATTATTCTACATTTGGTGAAGTTGGGCCTAAATCATACTCCTTTTTTATCGTCGTTTACACAAACAATAATCAATTATGGTGTTTATTCAGTTTGTTGTCTTCTGAAAGAAACGTTTTTGGTACTAACGATCTTTTGAAACTCACTCCGTAGAACGTTTTCTATTTACGTGCCTCAATTAAGAATCTTTTGAAATCATACGATTGTGACCAACAAGGTAGCATATCGTAATATCACAACAGAATAATCTTTTAATTATATAAATATTTTAATTTAAAAAAATACGAACTGAAACATGAAATGACCTACTTTTACAATAAGCCCTCTCATACATAATTCAATACGAGCGACCGCAGTTATACATCTGGGAGACCATTATATTCTTTGTGGCGGGTGCCACACGTGGTTTTATTAAAGCTAATCCCTTTCATATGCCAACTGTACATTATCTCGATTTTCCAACAGACTGAGCATAAGAGCATGACGATTCCGTGATGAAATTCTTTTGTGGCAACCTGAGCAGTTGGAAGTAACATGGAAAATCTCACGCATTTAAAATGTAACTAAAAGTTTCAAAACGTCTGTTATTAAATTTTGCCATTTTTACTGTATTACTCCAAGATGAAATCAATATTTATTTTTAGCGTCAATGACAATCATATTAAATTTTTATCGAGTTTGAAAATAAAGTGAGATAATTTTTTTAATATTAATAGAACGAAAAATTCAAAATCCTCGCGCATTTCAATATTATTTTAATTTCTGTTTTATTTTAAAAGAAGGGGAATTTGACAATCAATTTTTAATATCGACAATTTTGTTGTGCTGATACTTCACGTTACAAATTACAAAAATAGACTTAACCACTTGGTGGATCTTCAAAACACGTCCGTGGTCTAAACTCTGATTTAAAAATAGAATGAATAACAAATTTAAAAAATACTGATTTGTTTATGAAACTTATGAAATAGGTTTGGACAAAGCTTTAATGTAAAAATGAGATGAAACTTTCAGAAAATGTTTCAAGGTAAAGTTACTAGAAAATGGATCACCAAATTTTATTTTTGAGATGATAAGTTATTAGTTGAAGCACACGAAACAAAAAAAACAAAGCATACTGAATGATTTTATTTATTTATTTATAAAATGCCTTTTGGCGATTTCAGGTCGTGACCTGCCCTTCCACCTAACCGTTTGACATGGGTAAGGGATTTGGGAGGAAACTATGTTGGGTTATGGGGGAAGTGTCGAATCGACATTTGTCAGGAGTAGGTGAGGGAAATCCCAGCTGAAAACCTCACCTAGTTCGGCCGAGCAGGGTTTGAACCCACGCTCTACCGCTCAGCTAATGGGATCGAGGAAGCGAAGACGCTACCCCTAGATCACCGCTGTCGGTTTGGAGACACAAATCAAAGAAAAATCATTAAAAGATTACAAATTCGGAATATGATTACCCATTATTAACTAAAAATTTTGAAACTCGCGAGATTTTACACCTGCTTTCCACTGTACACTAGTTAAGGGTGAAGGGTGGTGTAGTTTTGGCACCCCGGCGATTAAAGCACATCTCGAATTTGATTCTTGGTTCGTAGCAATTACTTATTCCAGTCGTTATCATTATCACATCCGGGAAACACCTCGGTTTCAATACCTTAACTTTATTTATGGTAAATGAAACGTTTGGTACAAAATTAAGTATCAACTGCAGAAGTAAGCTAACCTACAAAAACAAGAATCGTAGAATTTTTTTTTTTGGGGGGGGGGGNAACATCGAAGTCATTAGAGCCCAAGAATCGTAGTAAGTAAGTGGTTTATTTACTCGTGCTACTTGATTTGGTGACACTATACAGAGGGAGAACAATATCTACGGACATTAAGGTAGTACTAGAATGAAATAACTAAAATATCTGAAATTGGAGTGAATAAACAGAATACATGTACTTATTGATTTCTACTAAAAAAAACATACCTCACCAGCTATTTAAATAAAATAATTGCAAATATAATTGTTGGTGTAATACATTGCGTGTTATGAAGAACAAACTTATTTTCAAAAAAAGATCGTCTTTGAAATTACGAAAGTGATGCAAGTTTACTTTGCTTTGTAGTAAATTTTCCGTATTGTTTTACATCTCTTTTTATCTATAGGTCACCGGTTACCTATTTTATGATTTCTGACGTGAGATGTGTAAATCACGAAACCGTTGTTCTTGGCCGCCATGTTTGTACATGATCTTATACATTTCAAGCGAGTCAAGCGAGTTCCTGAATATTATTTGTTCTATAACATTAACTGAGTGATACAAATTAAAACATGTTTTTTCTTCGTTATTATTCATTTCGTTGTGTCTTAAAACAATTAGAATAATAATAATAATAACAACAATGAAGAAAACAATTATACATCTTCGTGATTGGACTAACTTGGAGTGCCGCTGGGGTCCCACCTTACGTGGATGCAGAAAGAGATGAATGGTAGAGAGAAATTTTCCCAGGTAATAGCCAAAAGGCAAAGGAATAGTTAACTGTATTGTGAGTTAAACAAATGATAACTAGTGGTGCAAAACCATTGCACATACTTTCTCATATACGTTTCTCCGTCTGTAGCATAGTGAGAAAAATTTCTATAGTAAAAGGGTCATTTTCAACGTGGTCCTTTAGTCGTCTTCCAGTGCTCTATTCATACTTAAAGTTTAGATGAACTTATTACTGTCTTTTACTTGAAATTTGAAGTAAAATAAATATTCAGAATATTATTTCAAAACATAGTGACATATCAGTCTTATAAATATCGTAAAAGTGTTACGTAAATGTAATTTCGTTGTAGAGAGAAAGTGATGTATTCACGTTTCTGCAGTGCGTTTGCTGTCCTCCTATGTATTTTAACATTATCACATCTTTCATTTAAGTTTACGAAAAATGTATTCTACGTCGGCTCGTCGATTTACACTGCTAAATATTATTGAAGCTTCTTGAAACAGTTAACTAATGTGTAAGTGTAGCAGACAGAAATTATTTTACTGCGTCTATACCAAACTTTCGAGCGAAATACCGCTAAGGCGGATGTATTGCAAACTAATTATACTTTACGTACAGAAAATTTAAGCTAAATCGTTGGAGCCGTTTTTGAGAAACATACATTGGAGAACTTTGACCTTCATAAGAATGACCCTTTGCTTTAAAATATAAAAAAAATTAGAGCACGTGCATCGACAAGTAAATTCTACCGTAAATACAAAATGCAAATTAAATTGATTCATCCATTTACTCAGAATCGCTGCGCACAGACAGACAGACAGACAGACGGACGGACGTTATTCCAAAAACCACTTTTTCAGAATCAGGGATCGCCAAAACGGATATCTCCATGGAAATCTCGTTTCTGAATTTTTTCGCGATTACAATACTTTCTATATACTGCGCATATGAAAAAGTAAAGAAATTAATGATTGTTTCCAATATATGCTGTAGGCAATAGTATTGTTAACCCCAAGGGAATAATTGACACCTTACCTGATAATGCACGTACGCCGTATTGTACTCCACCAGCAACCTCAAGGGCCAACTCAGCAGGAGACACGACGACAACCAGAAGGCCAAAGGGGACGTGAACCAAGGAGGTTTCATGGGGTCTGCCAACGCCGTCGCCGTCTCCCTGAACGGGCCCGCCGCCAACCCTATGCCCAGCGTACCCGCACCCGCGCAGCCCGTGTGCCCTCCGTGGCCGTGGGCCCCAGCGCTGGCGCAATGACTCAGGCCCAGACCGCCACACGCGCCAGCTCCCGGTGCCAGGTCCAGGCCTTCGTGCATCTCCAGGTAATCGTCTCGACGTTCGTATTCGCTGAAGAAGCGAGCACGTTGCTCTTCGAACTCGGCAGCCGCTTCCACGTTGGCGAAGGCGAAACCTGGAGGAAGAGGAAGAAATGAAAGAAAAAACGCAGAAGGGGACGATGATGATGATATAAATTTATTTAGGGTAACAAAAGCAAAAGTTACAAACTGCGTTTGACCACAGGGAGGACAATATCCTGCTTCGACCTGTGGTTTCGGTGTAGCGGTAGCACACCTGCGGCCAAAGCAGGAGGTGCCGGGTTCGAGTTTTCACTTCACCTTAGACGATGCAAACATCCCCCTCCCCTTTTAGGTGCTCGGAGGTTGTGAGTTTAAAAAAGTTGATAATATACTAATTTACTCTCCGCAAGCAAACAAGGGACCATGTCATTGTTTCCGATCAAGAATCCTAAGACAGTGGTTGATTAAACTCTGAGTCAAAAATAAAATCTACTTTTTTTTTACTCTAAATATGGAGATTCCCCCTCGTTTTTTTCTACAAGTATTCCCAAATACTTAGTATGATTAACACTAGTCATGTCTCTTCCATTTACTCTGAGATTGATTCTATTTTGTTTGTATAAATCCCTACGAATATACAAATGCGTAACGCGAAAGTGTGTCTGTCTGTTTCTTACCTGATCACGACTAAACGCCTGATCCGATCGTGATAAAAGTAAGGAGATAGTTTAGATCTCCAGGGATGAACATAGGCTAACTTTTATGTTTCAAATGTGT
>NNCF01126271.1:532947-546841 GCA_002313205.1 Laupala kohalensis
AGAGAGAGAGAGTTATTTTTGCCTAGACTGTTAAGCAACTATGGGAGGTGATATTGTTTAACTCAAAGAGTTCTCCAAAATTGTCACTGACAGTGTATGTCTATCTATATAAATTAACCTAAATTATCGATAAAACGCTATTAAAAATAGAAGTGTTAAAATACTTCAATTCAAGAAGGAAATTTCTTTTGTGGGACTTTAGGGCTCGTCAACATCGAGGTCATTAGAGCCCTTAAAACTTGTACAGGTAGGGAAAATGCAGTTACGCACTAGGGAGAGCCAACATGACTCTCCCTGCGTGTGGGACTCGCCGAGTGACTCAACCATACCCACTAAAAACCCTCTTGAATTACAACTAAAAACTCAAATATCAACATATCTCAGAACATTACATATATCAATTTAAAAAGAAAAGAATGAGGAAAATGAAAGATACTCTAGCCTTAATAGCGTCGGGATCGAAAAGAACAAGAGGTGACCAAGGAAGGTCAGAAAAGAGAAAGGAAGGAGCCTCGCACAAGTAAGTGGAAGTAATGCCAGACTCAGCTCGGGGCCCAGTGTTTGCCAAACACGTACTTACTAGATGTAAATCCCCTGGTGGAAAGGAAAATATCAATCATCATCAAATTTAATGGGTTATTTCTTTCGTGCATTTATCAAAGATAAAAAACGTCTTTAAATCGTAAACTGTCGACGAATAGTTTAGATTTTACAAGCGTTTTAATGAAATGGTGCAGCCGCGTCGTCATGCATCGGAAGCGAAAATTCGACCGGCGCTGTTCCCGCGGGATGGTGTAGTGTATAAGTCAAGTTTTGTATTAAATTTGTATTATTGTGAATTTAAAGAATTTGGATGATGTACATGTTTTAAAAACCAGCGAGTAAAAATATTTTGATCTTACAATATTGATTTTTTTTCCTGAGAAGAAGAAGATTAGTTCTAAAAAAAAATCCGAGGCAACGCCAGGTAATAGGCTAGTAAATAATTAAATTTACTTGGTGACCCTTTTATTAGAATGAAGATGATGGTGACGTACCTTTGGAGAAGCGCACCTTGGTGATGGGACCCGCTCTGTCGAGTAGCAGCGTCGGCGAAGCGTCTCGTACGCCACAGAAGGCGTATACGAAGCGCGCTCCGGCGGCGTGGCTGTTGACGCGTTCGTAGAACACTTGCGTCGACGTGTACGCGTCGCCATGGCGATAGCGCGTCACTTGTCTTTTGCGACGCACGTAATGGTAACATACGGCTTTCCACCTACACAAATGAGAAGGAAGAGGGATGAGAGAGCGAATTACCAGGAAAATGAGATAGTATTCGATGGTGGCTGAGTTTTTCATCTCGGATGATAAGAACGGGACCTTACTAAGGTGGGACTCGCGCTCCAAGTTAGTCAAATCTCTGAGATGTTTAATTGCTTTCTTTATTTTAATTCTAAGTATTATAAAACACTAAAATATGAATAATAATGTTGAAAAAAAACAAGATTCTATTTGCACCAATCAATTAATACTATAGTACAAACAATATTCAGGAACTCGCTTGACTCGTTTGAAATGAATGAGAGTAAAAGCAGCGCCAGAATCGGTTCGGTTTCCTGATTCATGCATCTCATCTCAGAAACAGTTAAATAGCTATCTGAAATGTCCGGTGACCTATGTATAAAAGAAATGTAAAAAAAATTTACGGAAAATTTTCTTGTATCAAAGTTATTTTCCATCAATTTCGTGATTTAAATGTAAATACGATCCTCCCAATTTTCATCTTGTATTTTAAATGTAAATGTTTTAAAATGGTTAGACGGAAGAGTATACCTTAAGGTCTTAGTCTCGCCCAAATAAAGGCACCTTATTATTATTATTATTATTTCAAAATTGGACTTAAAAATATATAATTGTTTCCTCCACAAGACGCAATGTATTACATCATCAATTATGTATTAATCATCAATTTGCTATTATTTTATTAAAATGGCGGGTGATGTATGTATTTCAAGGTGAAATCGTAAAGTGAACACGTTTTTGTGTTTATTTTCGCAGATTTAAGGTATTTTTGTGATTAAATTCTACTTACGCTAATACTACCTTATAACCCTTAACTGTATTCGTGGGGTAAATTTCAAACCCATCCGTCACGTTTTGGTTAATAATTCCGTTTCTAGAGCACTGTTGCCGCTCTATTTCCATGGACGATAACACGGAGTGCTGAATCTAAGTATGAAATATTACTTTTTGGATTAAGTTCAGAGAACATTGTAAAACCGGCCTTGAAGGCTAAATTGATTGTCAAAAATAATTTGCTTTTAACTCGCAAAACCTCAGCCAAATATTAATTTTACTTTTCGAAACTTTTAACTGTGTGATCCTCAACTACTATGTAATTGGCGTAGAAGAGAAGCCATGCAAAATCATTCATTTAAGTTGATGTCATATTTCATTTTATTTTTAATTGGTAACTCTTTGTTTCAATGTATACTTGGGAGTACAGAACAATTTTTCCCAAATTTTTAACACGATCATTTTGGCTTCTAGCAGGGATTTTCTTGAAACATGTGTTATTCGCAAAAAGCTGGAGACATATTCCTTGAGAAATATAATATAAATTAGTTCGCTGTGCTTTAACATTGTGGCCAATATGTATGTTACTGCACTTCTGGATTACGTTGTCTAACAGTAAAGCCTTTTACACCTCGATAGAATGAAATACTTCATCTGTTTCGATCTATTTTTGACAGTTACATGCTAGACATACATCATGTACTGCTGATCTGAACTCAACTTGACACAGTAAATTACTTTGTCTTGGTACTGTAATCTCTTATCAATACTTATCTCATGTTGTAGGGCGATCTGAAAATTGTCTATCTTGTTTCCAGTGTTACGGTTCGTCAATAAACAGCTATCACAGAGTTTTTAATAGATTCAGGTGTTCCATTATAGGTTAAGATACTCAATCTACATTGTTGGAGATGTTCATTTGCAAGACTTGCATTGTTTGCTTACAGGTTTCGTATTGTTTCTGTACAGGGTTAGTGTTGGTTGTTTACAGGTATTGTGATGATTGTTTAAAAGGATGGTGGTGGTTTTTGCTTACAATGTTGTTTCTTATAGGGAAATTGTTGCTTGCTTAAAAGCTTGGGGTTGTTCGGTTATATGGTTGATGCTGTTTACGTACAATATTGCATCCTTTCTACATGGTGAATTTTAAATAAAGGGACAAACTTCACGATGTAGTTTAAGACAGGGAAAGGAAACATTCATAACAATATATGTCCGAAAATTGACGTTTAGTCTGTAACAAATCAATGAAGGACCGCTGTATTGCACATTATTTGGTATTAATTTACAGTACTATATAATTATGTATTCTCAACTTAAATGGTATTGATGAAGAACCTGCTGTGTTGCAGGTTGTGTGATTTCATCTATGTCTGATCACAATTGTCTTTTAATTTCTCCACATGCTTAACCATGAACAAAAGCCGTCTCGCCTTCCTTCCGGACACCTCCTACGTAGATAAAATCACACAGAGACTAATGTTCTCCATCAATGCCATATACGTTGGCAATATATTCATAAAAAAATATAGTATATTGATACAGTTTTATTTCCTTTTTGTTTCTTTTACTGTCTGCAATCATCCCCTGAGGTTTGTCCCCTTAATTAATACGACATAGTCCATTAATTAAGTTTCCCTATTTTTTTTTTTACATTAAACGTATTTAGCCGGGAAATGCGAGCAAGCGCGACAGATCTATGAAGTAGCAAGCGTATACCGTCCAAACAAGTTCCAACTGGTAGTGGCTCGAAACGGCGTATATTATTCCTTTTTCCGCCGTCAGCGAGGTTCGGTATGTGATGAAGTTTCTTAACGCTCAAAATCTAGCGCCTAACGATATTTATCGCCATCTGTCAAGTCTACGAGACCGAAGTTCATGAGCAAGCAAGTGGTGAGTCCGTAGAGTAAGCAATTTGCTGATGATTGTCAAGAGTTCATGATGAAGACTGCAACTGTTCTGCAGAAGTTCGTCTGGGACTTGTTTGGTCGTCCACAGTACAGTCCGGATCTTGCTCCGAGTGATGTCCATGTTTTCTTGCATCTCAAGAAATTCCTGTCTTCCGGTCAGCATTTTCACACTGATGAAGAACTCAAGACTAACACCACACGCTGGTTCCATTTCTCGGTAGCAAACTTTTACGTTATAGGAGTGCAAAAGTTGATCCCACGATATGAAAGGTGTCTTAATTCTGGTGATCATGTTGAAAAATAGCTCAAACATTGCTGTAACTGTGCAATGTGAGGGCTCTAATGGCGTAGTTGTTGGTGAAGGCCCAATAATAGTAAAAATAATAAAAAGAAAAAAACAAGTTTTGCAAAAGAAAAGCAAATATCAACCTCTGGAAGTCTAATTGAAAGATATCTACAGGTTGAAGGAAATCACAATAACACCGATAGTGATTTCAGTGAATGGATTAGTCACTAAGGACCTGCAAAATGCAATGATGAAATTGGATCTGCGCAAACACCACCTGAGAAATATTAAAAAAAACACTATACTTGGTATCTCCAATACAGTCCGTAAATTCCTTAGCCTTGATTGAGTGTTTCCCATGAGAAAAGGACAAGACCGATGACCCGATAGTAATGTTTATCATAATGTACAAATATTTTTGTCTTGGGCAATGACAAGTCCCGGAAATTATGTAAAATGGAGAAGAGTAATAAATGAACATAATAACAATAATAATAATTATAAGACGCTGCATGGGACTTATGCTAACTACCTGGAAAATGACAAAGTTGACCGAGAGGCAACACATTTGGGACTCAAAAAAGGAAACCTATTTGAATAAACTACAGGATTTACTATGATTATCCAGGATATAGTAATATTAACAAAATGAATATATAGTAATATTAACCAAATGAAGGAATCGATGATAAGTGCCGAAAATGCAAAGACACATCAGAAAAAATTGAGCACATCACAGGTTCATGTCGGCAAGTTGCAAACACAGATTACACCAAAAGGCACAACAATGTAGCAAAAATTCTTCACCGACACCTTTCAGGAAATATAGCAGACACTCCCTGCTACAAATACGAACATCCACCTGTCACTGGCAACACTGGGACTTTACTGGCACTGAGAAATTACAACGGACATAACCACACCAGCAATCCGCCCTGACATCACGCTCTTAGAACAAAATAAGAAGGAAATGCATTTAATTGATGTTGCCATCCCACTGACTCGCAATATTGACAGAACATACAGTTTAAAAATTAGCGAATACACGGAATTTGCTGACCAGCTCAAGAAACTCTGGAAAGTGAAGAAAGTTTTTATTCGACCTATACCGATTTCGGCTACGGGAATAACACCGAAATTCACAAAACACCATTTGCAAATACTAGGAGCAGCGAAGACACTGACCAATATCCAGAAATCCTTTATTCTTGACACTTGCCTCATGGTGCGAAAATTGCTAGGAGAAGAGCTTGATTGAACTTGACAATGTCCGTTCATCAAGTGGAAAAGATCCAGCTGCTAGCTGTGGAAGACATTCCTATGATGATGATGATGATAATAATAATAATTGTTTTTGCTGCCAATAAAAGTTTTTACGTAACTGTTTTTTCTTTCTTTCTTTTCTTTTTTTATAGGGAAACTTACTTTCTGGATACTCATCCACTCTGAATTCAAAACCTAGTCACTCACTCACCACACAATAGGCTGCGCCTCCCGCATCTCCTGCACTCGTTGCAGAAGACAATGCAGATCCACAACACCACCTCCGTCGCCTCCTGCCCCTCCGCCGCCGCCGCCCCCGGCGCCGCCTCCGCTGCCTCCCCAGCCGAGAGCCGCCCCCGCGCCGCCTCCAGCCGTGCAATGCCAGCACTCCACCAGATACAAGAGGTAGAGCATGGCGAGGAACGCGACAGGTACGTACATGTACCCGTCTTCACACGGGGAAGTGAGGCGAGTGCTCCGGATGGGATACATACTCAGGTTGATGATCACCTGGACAGTGGGCCGAAACTAATCAGTGGCAAAAAAAATACCGGCAAGCACCTCGTTTTGTAATACAATTTTAGGGTGTTAATTACACTAAAATTATAATGAAAAGTGTGCCCTTACTGTGTTGCCCTTGAAGCAACGGTGTGCACAATCTCAAATTTATTTCTACTCCACACTTTAAACCAAGTTAAAAATCACCCTTAGATTGCCCCATAAGATAGTATTGGACTTCAAATTACAATGACACATTGTTGTCAATGCTTGAAACGTACAATAGAAAAGCAAGCAGCGCAGATTGTGACGCGATTTTAGGATGAGAATTACACTCAAACTACCGTTGACTGTCACACCGAGCAGCTCTTGACTAAACGGTGAGCGCAGTCAAAATTTTATTTGTTCCCCGCACACTAAACCTCGTTTAAATTAGATTGTTAATATCATTGACACATTGTTGTCGAAGTTCGGAAGGTAGTCATGTTCGGATCTTGGCTGAGGCGAAGTCCCAAAGGGTGTATAGGGATGAAACCACCAGCGTGTGAAATGAGTTAATTAAATAACAGGATAAAGGGAATAATGTACACTCAAACTATACATAAGAATTGTTTCATAGTAGAGACCTTGACACAAATATGAGCACAATCACAGTTTCATTTATCCCCTGCACACTGTATCACATTGAAAATTGGAAGTCTTATGCGCATTTGTCCCGTAAGAAAGCATTGAGTTGAGTATAGCAACCACACATATTTGTCTATGTTTGGATCTGGACTTAAGACCCTAAGCGTCTGCAGGTGAAACCCACCATCACGTTTACCTCAAGGGCGAAAGGAGTCTATAAAATAAAATAATATTAAAAAAATGAACAATGACATGTAATATCGTCAAAAGAACACTGTGTATCATTATTTGATTCTGTTCTATGACTTAGAAAAATAACATATTGATTAAAGAAAATTTGGAGACTTAAAATAAAAAATGGAATTACAAATGGAATTCCAGTGGGTTATCGAGAGCTAGAACCTGCTAATTAACATTATATTATAGAACGAAAACATACAGGAGGAAGTGTCAAAATGAGACATAAGCTCAAAATACTGCTTAAGACGTGCACATTTAATATCCGGGATTGAAAGTCAACTAATACTATGATTACTGAGAGTGTAGTTTTCACCTAAGATAATAAACCACGATCCTGATCTGATAATCTGGTAGTATGTTTTATCTGTACTCATTTTACTTCATATCAGATATACGGTGGCCATGATGTGGTACTTATGTACTGATACGTCTTTCACTTATTTTCTGTTGTGGTCATGCATTGATTAGGTTCTTCAAACATTCTGGTCTTTTAAAACTAATTACATACTTTCTTCAGTACAGATTTCATAAGTGCCAACAAAAAGGGTCTCATAATGACACCCTATATATCGGTAGGGGCAAATGCGATGGTCAAATTGGTATCTACGTTTGTCACGTAAACCTCTGACATAATATGAACCTTTAATGACCAAAATGTTAAGTCCGTCCTATACTTCTTGCGCCACAAAAAATCATAAACGATGTTAAATATACGAAGAAAAGTCCTATTAAGATTTTACTGGAATCATCATTATAATATACATTAATATGCAAATACCCTTCTAAATTTTAGTTCCTATTCTGCGTAAAACCCGATGGATCAAATCGCTAAAATGAAGCGTCGTACTTTTGAGCATTCAAAGATCTGTTTATGATTTTCCCTATTGTTTTCCCCTTTCCGAGATGGAAAGGAAAGAAGCTACTTGGCTCATTTATTTAAAAAGGATGTTACTTCATTACTTGAGTCCTCTTAAAAGGCAGCTCTGACACGTTTCACCACGATGGAAATCTATTACAGATGGGGGGAAAGTTGTATCTCCCATAATATTTAGGTGAATAAAGTAGTCTTGTTAAACAAAAGTAATCGTTCACTTCATCATATAGAATGTTTGTTACATGAATTTATCAAATTATCTTACAGTTGGTTCAATTTAGCTAGTTTAAAATGTTTGTCCTTAGGAATTAAGAGCTCAATTGATAGTGATGGTGCTAAAAAAATGAAATTCCAAGGTCAAATGATTGTCTAAATCCTGTATAAGCTGTGGGTGTTTCGGAATGTAAATTTCCAACTCATCATTAATCATCAATACGTATTCCGAAAATGATGCCATCAATTTTCTTTCAAAGGAAGTGTATAAGAAATGGGTTTGACATCCCAAATTTTCGATAGCTGTCAAAATTTAGTATTCCGTTGTTAATAAATTGAAAAGTAACATCTGGTTAGAATCACTGAGAGGATGGTTGGAAAAAGATGACGCCATGAAAGTTTGGAAATTTCCTAAAAGCGAACCTGATAATTGGCCCGGGACATGCACGCGTCATTACAAAAGCCACCAATAACAACGACTCCACGTGGAGTACAAATTTAACGCTATTGGACAAAAAGGCACGTGATTTTTGGAAAAGAATCGCATGAGCAAGCCTCTGATGGAGAGAGTGGGGACGTGTCGATATAATGACAAGCAGAGACGCTCCGAGCTCATTACATCATTACTATTAGATTACAGCACTATTACATTACATTATCAGATTGTCACCATTACATTACATTATTAGATTCTTAACATCATTACGTTGCAGATTATTACGAGATTATTATTTCATTCTGAGATGTTAATCTCAGATGTATCGGTCGTTATGTCTTAAAGTTTTTTTTACAAGTTGTACTTAAGTTACAACTTCAACTTCTCGAAATTATTATTACGGTGTCAAAACTTCAACTTAGGAAGTTTGCTCCGAGGTCGAGTTGAAAGTCAACTATCTTTATTTGTTCACTAATGAGTTGCGGTACGAAGACTTTTTGATCGNCGAGGTCGAGTTGAAAGTCAACTATCTTTATTTGTTCACTAATGAGTTGCGGTACGAAGACTTTTTGATCGGATCTCATCAAACATCAATAAACTTTCGCTGCGAGAAATCGTTACGACGTTTGACGAGGCGCTGCACTTCCGGGAAGGAACGAGTACTATGCCGAAGCGACCACCGCAAGGGGACCTGGTCTCCAGATATGAATGAACTGACAGCTGGGACGAGAAAGGGCTCCATGCACGTGTTGACGCTTCTAATGGCATTCCGATCTCTTACCACTACTTTAGATTGACTGTCTATCACCAATCAAGGTAATAATGATCTGGCTGCGACCAGTATTATGAGCTTAATTGGCCGCGAGAAGATCATGTACTATCATCGCCCTTGTTCAGAACATTGGTAATTTCTTGTTAATAAGGGCTAAGAAGACGAGCAATAATTATGGGTCCTCTCTTAATTCATGTCAAATTAATGTAAATAGCTGATATTATTAATTACCAGGAGCTAACGCAAAAAGAGAGAGAATTTTCAGTTTATGATTTGGGATATTTGTGATTTTGGAGGATTGTGCACGTTGTAGTTTATAAGTAATATGTTTTTGTTGTTAAATAAATCATTAAGTCAATTAAATTTCGAATCTGCGTTTTCCTTTCGAAAGGAACCCAAGAGTGTGCCCTCACTTACTAAAAATAACTCGAACCCATTTGAAATAGTTGATAAAAAACGAGCTAGCTAGGACGACTTAAATAAGGTGAGTGTTAACCATTACACCATCCACCTGTTGATTACCCCGTTCCATCACTATATATATTAGCAGATAATACTGCAAACTGTGTGGAGTTTTGTAGATTTTTTCGTGGTACGTAATTTAATACTACAAAGGTAGAGAAATTTGGAAACTGACATATAACTTTTATAACGATATATAATATTTATAATAGTGTATAACAACCCCAACAACACTAGGCAAAATGAGCTAAAAATCCAATCCTGTTGACAGATGTTCTAATACCCTGTATAGGGTAAAATATATCATTTCACGGAGCAATTTTTTTGAATGGTTGTGTAATTTTCTGTATGTTTGTTAAACAATGGAAAAAGTAATTTTCATTATTTTAATTTTATTTTTGAATTGATTTAAAATTTTGAATGCCTAGTGATGATTGTTTTACGTTTACTTCAATCCCCGTGTAACGCGGGGTAGTTCTTCTAGTATTATAATAAAATTGAATATTCTTTCAGCTGCTTACGTAACATGGATCGAACCACCCCTTATGCACTTCTTCCTGCGATGAAAAAAGATCATGTACGCCTTGCTCTTAATATTCCCTTTTTAACAGTGACCAACCACTCGGTCATCGTTTACGATGCACTGCAACCGAAACGACGTCGAGGAAAGCGGAACAAGGAAGTTGAGGATACGGAGTCGATTACAAACTATGTTATTACGCTCTATCTTGAAACCTTCTAGATTCTGCGAGATGTTCCCGATAAAGAGGACGCCTCGTCTCTTTGACTTAAAAATTACATCGTAAATATCCATGACGTCTCAAAATATGAACAACTATATTGTGCCCACTTGATACGTAAGATTCCTAGTAGAATCTAGTATTTGGGTAACATTCAAGGCAAAATGACTGTTTTCGTTAAAACCCTTTTTTTAATTTCCCGGAAAAGCAAGATGATAAAAGGCTCCCGGAAAAAATATTCGCGGTGGGTGTAGGTGGGTGAGGTGAATGTGGGTCGTGTGAAAGGAAAACAGATTTTATAATGAAAGATATTGTGCATTTTGAGATAACATTTTTTCCTCTTACTCAAATACTATAGAAGTCAGTTAATTGTTTTTACAATTTTTTCCCCAATGTTTATTTAACAACTTCAATTGGTTGTGTATTTCATTAATTTTGCTGTTGATTAACTTATATTGCCGTTCGTGTAAAGTTTTTGGTGGGTTCTACAATTGATTCGTATGTATTTGAGTTGTATACACAATTGTGGACATAAACACGATTATAGTTAATATTTTTAAATCTTCATTACATTATATCCATCGCATCTACGTACAGTTTCAGCAAGCGAGGATGGTCACCAAATATTACAGAACAGAGGAAAACAATAACCCACAATCTGTTTCTGACCTTCTTCAACGACGTCATTTTACAAGACTCTTCCTATCTGCCGAAAAACCATTACTCAACTTGGACATTAGCGGGAAGGTTAAAACTTGAATACATCACCGTACATTATGCAACAACCTAAAAAGGAATTTACTTCTGGAATGCCCATGATTATTGGGTTAGGCAGTAGAAAGACATGGCATTAATCCTTGCTCAGACCTTCTTCATCCAACTGAGCTAATACCTGTTTCACGATGAAAAGAAGGTTTAGCTATACTTGTATTAGAAGGGTTGTGTGAATTCGAGTATCCCTTAATATTGTAGGATTTATCGATTGTTAGAAAGCAATGTTTGTCTGCCCTTCTGGTAGGTATTGACTAGCATGATTGCTTTTGTGAAAAAAACTTGTAGCTCTTCTCTTCTATGTCCCAGTTCATATAGCTGTGACAACTGAGAAACGAGCCATCCTTCCTCTATTCTCCTCCTACTAGTCCTAATATCGCTAACTCTTACTTTTACTAACTACTAATCCCTCCAAATGAGCGAAATTGTTGAAAAAAAACCCAGCTAACCGATCCACCTTCTAACAATAGCACCTACTGCCTTATGTAGATGAGCTTCAGTAGCACGCTACACATCCAATTTCCAAATAGTACAATAAAAAAATTACACCTGAGAATGTTTCAAAGTAAAAGACGAAACATTGTGTTGTTTTAACATCACATTTTTATATTCATGTTCATAAGTTTCAATTCATGTACTATTGTTACGAACTTCGACATGTTACGTAATCCCAATGTCACATCATTTTAGATATTTTATTGATTCTACGTAGCATCAAATTTGTGTACAATAAAGTTCTTTGTCTCTAACAGATAGACTATTTGTTACCATATTGAACTTTAGTATACGTTTTAATAACATGTAATGAAAGTTGTTTCTGATTTCATTTCTTCACTTGTCGCTTTCATTGCTGGACGCGTTCTTTGATGACATTTGCAAATATTAACTATGGAATGAAACTGTTAATGAAGATGCTTGCCGTTCCAAATCTTTTCCAGCCGTACCTGGGTATGCTCAATGATGCAAAACTTCAGCAAATATTTTGTAAACTATGAATTTTGAGTCCAAGAATTTGAGTGGATAAACAAATCTACTCCCATTCCTTTCCTCACATTTTAATTTATTCCCAACCTAACCTAACCTCAAATTAATTTTACTCCATCAAGAACTACCCGGCGTTGCTCGGAGTTTGTAAAGAAACTTCAAACAATCAGTACTGTACATTCTTGTATTAAAATATACGTCAACAGCTCTAGATTTTTTAAGCTCATTTTGCCCGACGTTGCCGTTTTTTAATAAAATGTTATAAATTTATGTTAGGTTCCATATTTCTTTACTTTAGTGATGTTAAATTTTCACTTTTGTTTACTTCACAAATTAAGTACCAAGAGGATAATCTACGAAAATACTCACAGTTTTCAGTATTGTATGCTCTATGAACGTATTCACGAATTGTTTTGAAATCCAGGCACAAGTAAAATATAGCTTACAAAGAAAGCCTAGTAATGAAAGCGCATAGTCCGGAATACTAAATTCTTTGGTTTTCATTTCTTTTTTTTTAGGTTATGTACTTGAAACAATGTCCATCACAGCCTTTTTATAATTCGATAATGTAGATTATACGTTCAGAAGATTGTTGCCTGACGTAACACAATTTAACTCTAGCGGACACATTAGTAAGTTTCTTAGTCAAGTGTCATGCAAGTGAAGATTTACATCTACAGATTAGCAGCCGATTTTAACTGTTTTTCTTCTCATGTAATTCATCAATATTGACCATACTTTGCAATATAATTGCTATAATCCTTTATAATCGTCCTTTGAAATTTCAGATAATTTTATCGACTACTTTTTCAAATTTTCATACGAAAGGATTCCAAATAATTCTCTTTTTAGTATAGATGAGTATTTGAAATCGAGAACTTGTCTCCGTGTTTTGTGTCTAGAATTTGTCCGCAGAATGGAGCAGCCGGGTTTCCGTGTAAGGGTTGGTAAGAGGGCTAAGCACATATATCTTCTCTTCTCTAGAACAAGTGCGCTGAAACGTGACGGGAACTCCTAACAAAGATTTTAGAGCTCGTGGGGCTCATAAGATACACAGTACGACCCCCTCTTAATCGGCCTTTTGAATCAACTGGTCCTCAGATTAGCTGTGGTGTATCCCGAGGAACAGGTTTTTTTTCTCTGGCAACAAAAACCTACTTAAAACATGGTAATAATAATATGAGAGTATTTTTGAATGGAAATATTTTTCGGGAGAAGAGAACTGGGAATAAGGAAAGACAGGGTTAGTAAACTGGACACAAACCTGAGAAGTTTAGGTATGTGTCTTGTTCATCGCTTTACCAGTTATGTGTCCTGTTTACTGACCTGGCAGGTGTGTGTCCAGTTTACTGAACTTTGTTCCTTATTCTCACATCCTTTCTCTCGGAATATATTTCCATTCAAATATACTGTATTATTATTATTATTATTATTATTATCATCGTGTTTTGAGTATGTTTTATTGTATTGTATGTTTTCTGTTCTTTTAGATTTTTAGCCTGATGATGATTCCAATAAAACTTTAGCTTGATTAATAAATTATTACTGTGAGGCAATATCTTTTCATTTAGTATATCATACAATGCTTTATCAAACCAACATGTAACTTACTTTGCTTTAAACTGGATATTACGAATTAATAAAATCTATATTAAATTCCTACGTTATTTACGCCCTGGAAATTTAATATGACATTGATGTCTATTATCTTTTCTTTCCTTTTCACAATTTGCTTTGGGTTTCTTTAATATTCGGGGGGGGGG
>NNCF01126271.1:552491-584557 GCA_002313205.1 Laupala kohalensis
CGCCGCCGCCGCTGAGGCTGACCTTGGTGACTTCGGCGGTGCGACACCACGTGACGGCACCCAGGCACGCGTAGATGAGGAGCGACAGCACCAGGCACTTCCAGTTGGCGTCTTTGGCTAAGGAACCACACAGCGTCTGGCGCACGGGACGTTGCTGCACGACAAGGAAAACAAAACCGACACGTTACTTATTTCCCCTACATAAACACGAATAACATAACAAATCTTAATCTTACGACCTTTCTCATGATTAAAGTCACGTAACAACTCATGAAATCATCAACAGTAACGTACTGCGATTATTGTAATGAAGTAACTGCAAATTAGTTTATTCTAACACGGTCATAGGCAATTTGTAACTGCTCCCTTGGCTATAAATTACTATTATTGCAGTCTAACTTACTCGAAGTTGGTACACGGCTTACTCGAAATACAAATGACGGGTGAAATACGTATCTTGTTGTTCACCCGCACCATCAATAGGCGCAAGGGGGAGCAGCGGGTCTCTCTCGTGTCACTGAGCGTAACCTATAATCGAGCCTTGAGGAAACCAGCAAACGGACTAGCATACTGCTAGCAGTACTGAAGAAATCGCGACTAGCCCCAGGCAAACGAAGGAACTACGAACGTTTAAGCGTAAATTGTGATCAAAGTAGTTGGTGGAACGTGTATTTCGATAATCATTATTAACAGAAAATCTCCTTTAAGGCATTATATGAACTTTGCAACCTGCACCTTAAGAAGGAAAACTTACGATATAAGAACCTTGTAATGACATTGTTAGGAACGAGGCAATTTTTTGTTACAAATAAGTAAAATAAAAACACTTCTTATAGTGGCAATTGAAAAGCAATGATTAAAATAAGTATCGAATAATAGGAGAAAATGTACTGTGAATCTAAATAAGGTTTTTGTGTATAAATGCCAACATTCTTCGTGATTAAAGTAATGTCAAGATTCGGCTTCAATAAAATGAAGTAAAATTAGCTTGGAGTCGTGGCCAACGAAGTAGGGAGGCTTGGGTACCACGTGGTGCTACGTCACGAAAGTAGTGCTAACTAAAAACCACAACTACAGCCAACGCTACCAAATCCAGATGGCAGTGATTCAGCATGGTGATTCCAACGCGACGCACCCAGTCCTTTTCCATTTATTTGGCCCCGTTTTTGTGCCAGTGCTCCCGTGTGTATTTTTTTATAAATATCATTTCTTATATGCTACTATGGTAATAATAAACTATATTTTCAATTAAATTCATGATTAAGCTCATCAAACCATAATCTTTAGTTTCTAACAAGGATACAAAGATTTTCCTTACTAATGAAGAGTGTTTTACAACATGCTAATAAATTTTTAATCATCTATTATTTATTCTAATCGGTTAATATAATCGCGATGCGATTGAAATTAAATTTAGTCTTCAAAAGCAGAGGTTTTTTTTCGATTCCCCCCCCCCAAATTATCGAGTTGTAGCGAATTTGACCTGTATTTCTTTCTTTTTCTCTTCTCCGCTCCACGAAAATTCGTTTCACGTCTTCATAATGGGAAGATATCACAACTTTACTGGGATGTACTCGAAATTTTATTAGTTCCTTCAGAAGGAATGTGAGTTAGAGGGATACAATTATGATGTTCAAGGAAACTTTGAAACTACTAAGGTTTTTAGTCGGTCAGCTTGTCTTAACGCGCGGATTGAAGACTGTTGTGCCCTAGTTTCTTCCCATCTCGCTGCTTGAGTTGTTTCAAAACTTTCGTGGGAAGTTTCCCAAAGGCATTTAATATCTTCGCTTATCCAACCCATCGTTGCGTCGTAGATATTCCGAGGTAACGCTAGTTGTAACTACCAAAGCAGAATGAGAACGAAAATGAGAAAAAACAGATTTCTAATACTGATAATAAAGTGCATGTATTTCTTCCGTGTACCCTATATGAGATAATCTTCGGTCAGGTGAAAATGGCGACGAGTCGGGAATCGAACCCGGGACTTCAGAAACTTGTACTTGTGAAACCGATAATAAAGTGCACACAGCATTGTGCGCCACCTGGTTCACTTATCTCCTGTATGGGGATGTGCCTCAGATCTTCCGGAGTTTAGGTCTGTGAGGAAATGGTGTGCCGCTGTGGAAGGCGAACGGGTGGGGTAGTGGTTAACACACCTGCGATCAAAGCAGGAGTCCCGGGTTCGTTTCCCGGCTTGTCGCCATTTTCACCTGACCGAAAGTTATCTAATAATAAAATGTCTAATAATAATAATAATAATACCGCAAAGCAGGTCTCTTCGTGGATAGTACGTTAAAAGAATTCGCCGTCAAGAAATACACCAAGGTAGGACACATGTGGTTCACCCGAGGGAGAATGGAACTAGAAAGTGAAGCGACCATAATTGCGACTCAAGACTAGGCCCTACGCACACGGCACTATGATAAGGTAATTCTGAAGAACACACGAGATGATAAATGCCGCTTATGCCTTGACAAGACAGGAACAATAGATCATATAGTCTATGGCTGCCCAATTTTGGGTATATGTGTATACCTCCAAAGAAATAATGTTTGCTCCCATATGTACACTGGCACGTAAGTAAGTACATAGGTGTACCAGAGTTATGCAAGAAATGGTATCAACAGCTAGTTATGTCGAACGGAGAAATTGCTATGCTATATGACCAGTAAGTTCGTACTGATAGAACGGTTAATGCCAACAAACTGGATATCATCATCAGAGAACTCTGGGAGAGAACATTGATTATAGCACACCATGTGATGAAAATCTTGTTTTAAAAGTGGCTGACACAAAGCTGAAGAATATGAACTTGGCAATGGAAGTGAGTCAAATATGGGGAGTTAAGACATAAGTTATCCCCATCATCATAGGTGAACTAGATTCTGTCTTGGGAGGGTAAGAAAAAGAATTTGAAGAACTCCCATGTAAGATTAAAGATTGGGAACTACAAGAAATTGCCCTGCGAGGTACATCCCAAATTCTGTGCAAAGTATTGTGGGGATCCACAATGGAGGACTTGTTCCTGAGGAAGCTGGTTGCAACCTTTAAAAAGATGTTGTACTCCCCAATGAATGACATCTATCCTTGAAAAATAGGAATAATAATAATAATAACAATAATAATAATGACTTCCTGGTATACTAATGGATATAGAAAAGAAAGTTTCTTACTTCATAGATGTTAGTGTATCAAGTGACCATAACGTGGTTGTTAAAAATGCCGAGAAGTTATTAAAAAATACAACTTTGTTGACATTGGTCACATGTGGAATGTTAAAACTGAAATAGAACGGATCATGTTTAGTGTTTTTGGGGCACATCCTAGATTACTTGTCTCCAACCTGGCAAACCATCCAGGGAGGCTAAAATATTGGGAAGAGCAAGAAATTGCATTAAGAGATATGGCGTACATCTTACGCGAGGTTCCATGAGAAACTACCAGGACCACGGACTCTATTCCTTGGGAAGAGAGAGTAGTATACCGAACTATTAACATCGTTATTTGAGAATTAAAAATAAATAAAAATCCTTTATATATGACAATCAAGAGTGTAAAAAAAAATATAAAAGTGTGATATAATGTTAATACATGAAAATGGTTTCTATTTATTTTATTATTGTTGACGTTATTCGACCAAAATATTTATTTATAATTAAATAAGTACATTACACTTATTATATAATACAGCAGCATAAGCACTCGAACACTTGTCATCTTCCCAACGAACAGGAAGTTAAATCATCATAAGAGCTCGAGTTTTGAACTAGTTAATTTTTAGGTTAAATTGTTGTAATGAGTCAGAATCCATATTCCACATAAATGCGTTTCGCAAAAGGATGACCGTTTGCTATCCGTAACGACTAAACTTCAGAAGCGATCGTCATGAAATTTAGCAATTTAGCAAGTGAGGGTGTCAAGGATGAACACAGACTAACTTCTATTTTTTTAAATGTGTGTTAAGAAATATATAAATGGTTTTTGACAATAAATGTCGATAAAATGGTCCAAATAGACAGTTATATTCGCTTACGCTTCCTAAAAGGTTGGAGATAGGTGAAAACTATGAATGGCAAAATATTGTTTGTACCAAAGAGTTCTACAAAAAATGTCCGCGATAGCATTTGTCTATCTACAAAAATTAACCAAAATTATCGATAAAAACTTACGAAAATTAGAAGTGTTAAAATATTTCAATTAAAGAAAAAAAAACATCAAATTTAATTTTTGAACCCCATAATTTTGATGAATAAATTAGATTTTACAAGAATGTTTTACGAAACGGTGCAGCCGCAGGCATGCCTCGGAAGCGAAAATGCGACCGCCGGGGTTCCTGCGAGATGGTATAGTCACGTTTTGTATTATTATGTTTGCACTATTATGAATTTGAAAAATTAGGATGCTGAACATAAGTTTAAAAAACACAGTAATTAATAATATTTTGGTAGATTTTATTTTTTGTGAGTTAAAGAAAAATCCAGTGCAACACCGGGTAATCAGCTAGTTTACGAGTATTTATTTAAATACACGTTATCATTTTTATACATTATTTCTCGCTTGATATTGTTTGCAGTAATACGGATACGTCCAGATTACAACAAGAAATAAAAGTGACTTAACCCAGCACTTTTCTTAAAACCTGTACCGATCCCAGGAGTTCAATTTTCTGCACATATTTGGAAAAGGATCTAGGGATATTACCTAGATGTCTACGGTGTTCTTTATTCATGGTTCCGATGACTCCCACAATAACTGGTAGTTTTCACATACCTCTTTCTTTGGACTTCTATTTGTAGATCATTATATTTGTTCAGTTTTATTGCTCTGTTTATTATCATTATTGAGATTTTAGTGTGCTCCAAAACTAGGTCATTAGAGCCCTATAAATATGGCTTATTCATACTAATATATAAATGCGTAACGCGAAAATATGTCTGTCTGTTTTTGCTACTTGATCACGACTAAAGCACTAAACCGAACGTGATAAAGTGTCCAGGATGAACATAGGCTAACTCTTTTTTTTTACATACGTGGTAAGAAAAATAGAAATGATTTTTGTCTATAAATACCGAAAAAATCGGAAAAATAGTTATATTCCCTTAAGCTGCATAAACGGTTAGAGGTAGGTGACAACTATGAATTACAATATTGTTTGCCTCAAAGAGTTCTACAAAAACGTTCACGACAGCGTATTTCTTATCTACAAATTTAATCAAAATTATCGATGGAACTTTATTAGAAATAGAAGTGTTACAATACTGTAATTTAACAGAGTAATTTAAGAAGGAAAAAAAATCAATCATAATTAAATTTCATGAGTTATTTGTTTTGTGCATTTATCAAAGATAGAAAACGTGTTTAAATCGTAAAATTTCGACGAATAGTTTAGATTTTACAAGAATTTTAATACAAAAGAGAGCAGCCGCGTCATGCCTTGGAACCGTGGGATGCTATATAGAAACACGTTTTGTATTAAAATTGTATTATTATGAATTTGAAGAATTAGCATGTTGTATATCTGTGTGTGTGTCTTTTAAGAAGCAGTAAGTTGTAGGATTTTGATCTTACCATATAGAAGTTTTTTTCTGAGTAAATGTAGATTAGTCCAAGAAAATCCTGAGCAACGTCGGGTCATCAGCTAGTCCTGTGTAAACGGTGTCTGTGGTATTATTCAACTAAACCAGTTTACACTTACACTTTGCAAGCTATTAGTAATGAAATACGTAAATCATATTTCATATGCATATTTCGAATATTTTAGCGTATTTAATGGAATTTTTAGTGAATATTTTGAACATTTTTAGCGCATAATTTGAACTTTTCGGGTTCATGAACAAAACAAATCATAGTGGAATGCTAGGCTCTAGTCTGGGCAATGCACCCTCTTCGGAGGCTGGTCTCATGGATTCTGGGGGAGACCGTTCAAAAGACCCCTTTAAAAAAAAGTGGCTTAATGAGATCGCCACCAAACACAACCCCACCTTTAGAGAAAGGTCCAACATTTACTTTAGAAGATGGAAAACCGGAACAGAAAGGTACAATGATGAAAAATGAACAGCAGCTTTATGAAAAGTGGCAGAAGTCAGTACAAGAAAATCATGAACTTAATAATATAATACTGACTTTCCAGCAACAAATTAAGGAGATGGAATTGAAGATTAAAACTATGGAAGATGAAAGAAATTCTAATGAAAAGAAAAAGGAAGAAATAATGAAAACTGACTATGATGAAGAATTTCTAGTGGAAGAAACAGAATGGATACGTGTTAAAAACTAAAGCAAAAAAAGAAAAATGAACTTTACTCCAAGTCCAGTTAAAAAAAGTACACCAACAAACTCTAATCAACATAACCCCAAGAGATGACCTGCTCCACCACCAATTATGGTAGATGGCATCAAATATTACAATAGTTTCTACAAACAGATAACGGAACGCATCCCAACAGAGAAATTTACGATTAAGCTTATCAATAAAGATAACTATAAAATAAATGTAGCAGATGGAGACGTCGGTAGAAATGACAAATGTAATGAAAGGCTGTAACTGGCATTCTTACGAAAACAAACAAACAAGACCTATCAGAGTCATGGTTAAAAAGTTACATCACTCTTGTGAGCCTGAAGCTATTGTGGAAGACTTGAAAGAAAAAAAGTTCAGAATAATTGAAGCAGTCAACAAGCTAAAGTGGAGAACTAAGGAACCCTTGGATATGTTTATGTTAACATTTGAAGCTAGTGAAAATATTAACATGATATATAATATCACTAGTATATTAAATTGCAAAGTCGAAGTTCAAGCATTCAAAAGTTCCAAGATGTTTCCACAGTGTAAAAGATGTCAGGCATATGAACACTCTCAGAAGTATTGTAATAAGCAACCAAGATGTGTTAAATGCGCTGGAAAACATTTAACTAAAGACTGCAAAAAGACTGCTGATGCTAAACCAAAATGTGTAGATTGCGGAGAAGAATACCCAGCTAATTATAGAGGATGTAGTGTAGCTAAGGAGTTGCAACAATTAAGAAATAAAAAACAAAATATGAAATCAGAAAAGAGGATAATTCCTCAAAGAAAGGATGAAGAGAAAGCCTACGCTTAGGCATTGACACAACATAATGACCAGAAATGTGAAGTTTTAAATGAAGAAATCAAGAAGACTTTGGAACATATTCTTGATAAATTAGAGAAACAAGGAAGAATGATCAATACTCTTGAAGAGCGATTAATGAAACTTGAATATAGCAATAAAGGAGCTATACCCAAAAATCGGAAGAAATGAATAAATGTCTGAAAATTATGGCATGGACTGCAACAGCATCGTCACGAGTTGCAAACACTTCTCGATATAGAAAACATTGATGTGTGCTTAATTTCAGAAACGCATTTTACAAATCAATCCTTCATTAAATTTAGAGGATACAAAGTATACCACTCTGTACATCCAGATTTGAATGCTAAAGGTGGTAGTGCAGTGATAATTAAAGAAAATTTACCCCACTATGAGGAAGTGAACTTAAACACTGAAGAAATACAGGCAACAGCTATTTGTATACAAACTAAAAACTATTCCATTATCGTTTCACGAGTCTATTGTCCACCCAGACATTCTATTAAAAAGAAAAAGTACTTGGAGTTCCTTAAACAATTAGGAAAACGTTTTATAGTGGGAGGGGCTTTCAATGCTAAAAATATCCATTGGGGATCTCGTGTCACCACGACGAAAGGTAGAAAGTTACTTAAAGCAATTGAAGAATATGGCTGTCAAGTTCTTTCAACTGGCAAGCCTACATATTGGCCTACTGACTTGATAGATTTCTACCTGACTTGATAGATTTCTACATTGTCGACGCTCCATGGTATATTAGAAATAAAGATCTACATCGGGATCTCGCTGTACCACTCGTGACCGAAGAAATCCGTAACTTTGCTGCAAAACATGAAGAAAGACTTCATCAACATGTGAATGTTGAGGCTATACAACTTCTAGACACTTCAGAGTTGGTTCGTAGACTCAACAGGAGGAAACCTCATGATCTTCTGTGACTGCTGTGACCTCTGGTGTTGTCTTGAAGAATAGAAACATCTTAGAAGATAATTATAGTCGCTAATGAGGGACTTTAATACTTAGTATGTTTGTTGTATATGTCAGATGCGAATTGCTGATTAGTCTAGAAAGACTAGATTGCAGTATTATGTGCTTAAATTAAAAAAAAATATTTTGAACTTTTTTACTGAATATTTCTAATTTATATGGCATATCAGTCCGAACTATGTGTTGTTCAGTGAAATTTATGTCATGGAATGATACTCCTGAACTTCTGCTCATAAAGGGGAGGCAATAGAGGTAGGATAGATCTCTCGAATGCTATCATGCATGTACAAAATATGACCAGAAAGCTCATCACTATCGGTAATGCATTGCTTTATAGAAAGTTGTAAGCCCTTCGGTGATGACCCAATGATTTTTACTTTTATATTTTCTCTTCTAACATGTATGTAAAAAAATATATATTTGGCATATCTCACGCAAATGATTTTTTTTTGATTTGTCACATTCTGCAAACTTTTGAGTCAAATCGCCAGGAAAAATTAATCAAACTAAATCATTATACTCCATTTTGGAATATTTATTTTTATGTTAGATTCGACAATAAACATACGCAGCTCATAAAAATATTACTTAAATACCACGAGGAGTAATACGTATCCAGTTAATTGAAATCGAACATATTCTTTTCTAGAAAATTGCCACAGAATATATAGGCGTTTTTAGAACTTTTTATATGGATCGCCACTGACAACGATCCAATTTTGATATTTTCTACACTACTGGAATTTTTGTATCGAACACCGAAACAAATTATGTTGGAATTTCCACACCTTGCCACAAAATGTAATTACGTTTACTAATTAAATCCATATGATTTAATCGCACAGTAAATTGAATGGAACTACCATTCTGTACAATAATATGTACGTCAACTTTTATTTATCTAAATTATTTTATTTTTCTGGATAATATGGCAAAAATATTATCCCCATCTGTTAGTAGTAGTCAAATTTCACTACATTTCATATTTAGCATTAAACAGTGTAAACAGGCCAACAAGACAGCTCTGAAAAGAGAATGATAATGCAGAATCACGTAACTCACGTACTTTTCCTCATATGAATATTGTTTATACCAGCAGAGGGTCAGACGAGCCAGAGCTGTCATTTGTGAGGACTCAAGTAGACTAATTACATCCTTTTCTAATATATGAGTCATTCGCTTATTTTCTCGAAGTAATTTTAAAATGCTGTTATCTCGGAAAGGAATGGGTGATAGGAAATTGTCAACACATTTTTAATGCTCACATAATGTACAAATCACATGATATAGTACAATACTTCATTTGAGTTGTTTACTCTATCCGGTTATAAGAAGGGGAACTCTCATTTTCTGAGACATTTACATATGAAGTGCAAAGTCCTTTTCCAGAAATTCTCTGACGTCAGCTCGCCTCTCGCCATCTTCCTCCATGTCGACGTAGCATCGCGTTGCATAAGGAGTACCGCAAGGTACCATCTTCATCTCAGCATATTATGATTTATTAACACCTGTCGCAACATGACTACGTCTGAAGATGAATATGTAAAGGGAGGAGAGTCGGTATAGTCATTACTTCTAAAACATGAGCTCCAGTTAAATAAGGTTGCAAGGAAGTGTCTGAAAGCCTCGGATTGTGCAAGTTTTTCATATTTTCCCCTGACTTTCTAGTGCTTCGAGGAATCGATTTCAAGTATTTTAATACTGAAGAACTATTAGAATTTAATTTGATAGTATATACAAATGCATATTTTTGAAGATTTTTGTTTGGACTCTGTAAAAGTTAGATTAAATTCGCGCAATCAATACAAAATTACATGTCTCTTATGGAAATAGGTCCTATAATGTTCGAACGTGCCCAGTGGTTTTATTCAACAAATCCAATTTACAATTACACTATAAGTCAATACAAATGTATCTTTCTTTTTAAAGTACATGTTTATAATTTTCACAGCTTTTTAAAAACTTATTTAGTGTATTTTGTAATGCATTTCGATCTGAGTCCTGGTTATACAAGTAATTTTATCCACATAATTCTATTTTCAAAAACAAACCTAGAATGTTCTGCAATCTACAAGCAATGACTGGGCGTTGATAAAACATAGAGTACAATTTACGCTCTTCCACCATCGTTTAGAATCAGTACAAAGACCTTTTTAGATGCCTGTGTTTTACGACAACGTGACAAAATTACTACCTCCACCATGAAAATATCCAACAATGCAACAAGAAATAATTTTCAATATTTTAACGGATGAAATATATCTTTACAGAATAGTATCAGGAAACGTTTGATAGAAAACCTTTCGCTGGTTTTCTGTGGTACCAAATTACAATTAGCCATAAAACGTTTTTAAGATCAATTTTTGTTTTATATTGTTTGATTTGAATCAGGGAATATTGCTCGTCCGATGATATATTAATTACATCGTTGTTATGTCGATTCATATTTGTTGCCCGATCCGTTAAAGATACGTCAGAGAAAAATTGAGAAATAATATATTATTGTACAGCATATGTATTTTTAATGATAACAACTAAAAATCTTTAACGATATTGTTTAGAGTTATTAATTATATTGCTGTTTTATTAATTGACTATATTTACCTACAGTATTTCCACAGATACGTTAAGAAGATAAATCTGACCTTTGTTTAGAGATTCTCAATTACAATTCAAATAGGCTTGACTAATGCGTCACAAAAGATTAGTATATTTAATGGTAACGTTATAAATCGGATATATTGCACACGTTTATAACGGGTGGGTGACCATTTAACTATACTGTTTAAACGGGGTAAAGCACTGAACGGGAACGTTTTAAACGTGAATTTTAACATAAGGATCATACTCATATATCTTAAAATCCCATCCTTATCCGGATATTTCTCCAGTTTTCCTTCGAATAGAGGCGGATTCTTGTTTAGACTGGCTAGGCTCATGCCAAGGGGCGGCATCTATTGAAATAATAAGTCTTGATCTTAGAGTTATTTAATAGTTACGATATATAAACCATATATTCCGAATCATCAATAGTTTGATAATAATACGTACATCTGAAATAACTTTTTTGTGTTTTATTTAATACAAATTGGTTGCTATTATGTTAATATTATAACACGTACCGCACTATTTTTAGTATTATCTTAGCAGTGTGCTGAAACGTTTAATCCACATCTGCCCTACGGCCCTTGATCGGAATTGATGGGACTGTCCCTTGCTTGCTTCCGGAGAGTAAATTAGTTTATTGTCCGCGCGGTCATATGTAGTTTTTAACTGCTTTTTTGACAAAAAAATTATTTATTTATAGAAATGTTCTAGGGACTGACGAAGTTTATCCTGATAATCTGGAAAACGTAAAATACGGGAAACGTCTTAAACACTCTTTTACTGTAATTGCATAAGGACTATCTCATTTTCAAGAATTTTCATTCATAACTTTAATAAACTTGATTAAAAATATTATTTAATCCTAATGGTTGGCCCGATCTAAATGACTTACCATCAAACTAATGAAAACATTGTCTCTAGAAATGAGTATAGGGATTGGCTCACGTTGCTATTCCTGGGAAGGTCTCATGACTATGTACGGAGCCTTGCGGGACACCCTCCCTGTCGCCGACGCCTGCCATCCAATCTATCACGTTGAAGCTCCCCTGCGCTCAGCTACAGCTCCCCACGTCACCCAGGAACTAACGAAGACAAAACACGGGCTAGACTCACTTCGCTGATGGTGAAGTATGTGCTATTTTTCTATGTAAATGTGTGAATATTTTATTTTATTTTTTTTCGTTTTGGGAAATAGTCGTATACCATGTCATTTATCATTGGTTTCAAATTTCGTCATTTTTATAGCGAAAAATTGTCCCGGTTTTCATCGATTACTTCGGATTTTGTGTGCAAGTGACTTCGCTGCCAATTTTGCAAAAAATAATATTTGTAAACGTGTTAAATGATTTTTTTTCATTTTAAGTAAATCTTTGAGGGGGAGGGGCTGAAGTCGACATTTATGGACAGTTATCTTGTTAGATGTGGGTCCTCAGACTCTTTAAGTTCCTGGTTCTAAAAGACCAAGAAGGGAAGTAACTTTAGAATATGTGTGTGGTCCTTGTGGACCGGGGTTGTTAAATTTTCATTTAGTTTTTTATGTTCATTTTATAATAGTGTCTTATTTTTATTAGAGTAAAATACTCTATTTATCCTCTGTTATTATTATTAAATAAATTTTTTTATTAACATTTATTCATTTGAAAATAATTATCTCGGTTTTCGTTTGTTGCAGTTTTTGTGGACGGATTATCGTTGGACGGGATTATCACTGTATTTAGGTGCAACAAGCGCCATAACATAGGTTATTTCAAGTAATACGTTATAAGAAATGCGATATCAGTGTATGTAATTACTTCTCAGTTGCTCTCGGGAAAAGATACTCAAAACCACCACCTGACAAAACTTGTATACTCAACCATGATATTTAACATTCCTATGAATCCTACTCAGACATCGATGAGGTTCTAAGTGAGTACAGTATGAAACAGAACTTGTGATCGTCACAATAACACTCAAATCAATATTAAAGTTAATACATTGTAGGTTTCAATTCAGCATCTACCATTGTTCCTTGTGGGCGACCAGTTAAACATTCAAGGGGGGTTGACACCATCTGCTCTACTTGTGGTCTTAGCTTACCTTAATTATTTGCTGTCGACGTAGAAGAATAGCATACATATCGTAGACAGACATCATTGGTAAAGAAGAATGTAGGTTTCATTAATAATGCAAATTAAACAATAGAATATATTTTCACTTTTCATTGGATCTACTTCAAGGATTCTCAGAGGAACTACGAAGAAAATGTGTTTGAAAGAATTAAGGAGGAAACAAAACTATTTATTCTTTGAGCTCGGTTGTGAAAAATGTTACTAGTAAATGGTATTGAATTGTATGAGATTGCAAATGAATCGAATTGATGAAGGAGGGAAATAATGATTTGAGATGTCTGGAAATCTGAGTTATACCCGTCCACTCGTTATCGTGAAGAATTCGTGAACACTGTATTCTTAAATGACGCAGGTTTTCGAATAGTTTTCATTTTTACCAGTCACTTTCCACATTAAAATAGAAATTTTTTGAATATAAGTTCCATTTTCAATTACAATGATTTCCCTGTAACGTATACAATGAAAGCCATGAAATATTTGAGGAGACAGAAATGACAACGGAAATTGAAAACCTTTAAGTGAATGTGAATAAAATATCCAACATAAGTAGAGAACTCACTGAAAATATTTCGTCTTGTATTGTAAATAGTGCTTTGTCATCAAAAGCTGTTTAAATTATTAAATGAATTTTGCATGGAAATTATTAACAACACTTTTGAAAGGCATACGAACTACATGATTCACTACGGAAATAAACTGTAATTCAGATCAAGTAGATAGACGTTTAATGTGTGAATTTGGGCGTACTTTCATAACATATGTTTCTAAAAGTCTCGTAGAAAGCTTCTTTTTGACTTTCCTTTTTAGTGTACTATTTTGAGAAATGGCTTCTTCGGGAAGTTGTTACCCGCGTGACGCACAGGTAATGCTGTTTGCATCACATTCATGATTTAAGAGGAAATAGAAAAAACCCATTCAATGTAAAAATAAAAAAATAAAAATACAAGTGACTGCTTCAAAAGAACTCTCATAAAAACACAAAAAAATGTAGCTAGTCCATACTTTTTAGGGTGTCTTTCAAATTAGCTGTATTTTTGCACTACAATGGAAAAACAGATCGCATATTAATGGGGTCCAACGTCGAATGCCGTGAGTAGCGGATGCAGTGTTACCGAGGAATTCTCATAACGTCGACAGCAATGACGGACAGCTCTCAGAGTCTAAAACCGTGAGCAAAATTTTGCAAAATTATATTATTTTAGATTAAGGAGTGACATCGATCAAAATTTATTTTAAAATTTAAGATACACAATAGACTACACTTTTTAAAATGTAGTTTTCTTTAATATTTTGACAGTTTATTTTCGAAAATAAATTCTTTTCTCAACAGAACCAATACGTGTAGTCCATCCGAATATTATATAATTAATGTCCCACTTAAATGGTCGGTTCAGTGAGTTCTGAAATCTAGTATCGACGAAGCATATATTATTGAATCCATTAACAATAAGCTCGATGTTCCTTTGTTTCGTTTGTTGTTGTACATACTATCGAAAACATATCAGTGCTGGTCCATGCAAGTAACCGTCGGATTCCTGATCACTTTGAATTCCGAAAGAAAGAAATATCTCGACACTTCTGAGGAAGTATCTTGAATATTAATATCAAAACGGATTATCGTATCGTTGATGTGTAAATAATGTGAAGACTTTAGTTCTGTTCATGTAAATGTGGAGAGAAAAAATTCAAATGTCTACCCGCGGAAGTAAAACACATGATACCAACTTCAACGAAATAACCTCTAGGGAAACCTCGGGATCTTGGGAATTATAATGGAATTGAAACAGCTATATGTGCACTGAGATGTCACCGAACGATGTGAGGTGCAAGCCATAAAAGAAATCATATGTGTTGAACTATATTGACTTAGGACACACACATTGAGGTTATGTGTATTGCGGTAAATCTGTAATGATCTGAAATACCTCTTGGTTTTAATTTATCGAGTAGGGCTACCCATTTGAGGAGCCGATACGTCGAAACACATTTTAATAAACTTGACTGGTACGTTCGTGAGTAAGTTTTATTTGGACTCTAAGATAAAGTTGGCTACAAAAAAAAAAAATTCCTTCAAAATTGCGGGACGTACAAGTAAAATGCAAATTATAAAGTAAGTAGCATGGCTTGGTATTGGAGAATCATAAAATTCCTTGTAGATATATTGGCAATGATGTGTATATTTTTTCGTTACCACTTTAATACAGCAAGTGGAGAAAAATTTCATGTTTTTCCCCATCACATTTGTAAAGAAGATTCCCACTTTAAAGGAATTGTAGTATAGATGTACATCGGGCTCCTTAGACATGACGTCCGTTCCATCAATTGCTACAGTAAAGCGTGATGTTCTATCCATTTCCCCCACTTCCGCTCGGACCCAATTGAGCGGAAACACGTTCATGATCAACGCAGACGAACGGAATCGTGTTATTCATTCGATTCGCAAGGACTGATTCGGTCAGCAGAGGTCGTTCGCGAGTCAATTTCCGTGGATTGAGAGGTGATGAGGTGGATAGTAATTGTTAGATGGCACTGCGCAGACATCACTGGTTCGGAAAACGATCCACGCGGAACATATGAGGGACAATCTCATTTGACTCACATTTCGTTAAGGTACACGCAAAGTCACGTAACTTTACGAAAAATAATGCAATATGGCTGCCTAATACAAATTCCCAACTTCTAAAAATTTAAAACTATCCAAATAGTTATAATTAGTAGTAAAAAAAGCAACTATGTAAAAATTCAAGTTAATAAATCAACAATCTAAGACACAAGGTAATATTCGTTCAACACGCTCGATGCAAAAAGATCAGTAGATCGCCACAAGAGCAAGAGAATTATACTGATGACCGATATTGGCGATACATTTAAGTTTGAAAAAATCGGAAAGTACTGCCAACATAACGCGAGGCACACTTATTAACCATATGGACGGTGGTAAAGTAAAAGCGTTGGCTACACTGCGTACAAGTTCTGTACTAATATGTCAGTTAGACTGGAGGAAAATACATAAATAAAGAATTTGTATTCAAGGGAGTAGTTGCAAACTGCACATGATCACGTTATGAACAATAAACTAATTTACTGCTGTGACTTTACAACAAGCTAATAAGCACAGTGCGTTCCCGTGCGTGACTTTTTCTTAGCTTACGTTTTCTCCGAGTAAAGTTACATGACTTTGAGGGGAGGACTAGCGCTTCAGGTTACTCAAATACACTAGACGTATAATTGTTTTCTATATTTTTTATCTGAATATTTTTTGACGTGACATTATGAATTATAATGAAGAAAAAATAGGATTTAATTGGTATCTGTCAGTTAATAATATTCTATAAAGTACATTCAGGAACTTGCTTGACTCTTTTGGAATAAGCAAAGTGCATGTACAAACATGGCGACCGAGCGTAACGGTCTCGTTAATTTATGCAACGCACCTCGGAAGAAATTAAATATTTCTTTGAAACGTCCTGTGACCCATAGATTAAAGTGATGTAAAAAATTCCAGGGAAAATTAGTTACAAAGTTTTGCCACATTTGTGTTTTAAAAAAAGTCTGTAATTCAGTTGTGTTTTAAAAAATGTTTGTCATTCAGTTTATGCACCTCAGACATTTTAGTGGTTTAACTGTATTTACGCTAGTACTACTAGGAAAATTAGTTGTTGCGGAAGAGTAGTGTTAGGAGTCATTCCAAGAAAACGAATACGAATCATGAATAGCTATGATATACTAATTTATCGGTTCCTTCCAGCAATTCACATCAATACATCTCGAAACATAAACGTTGTGGTGAGATGTAGAAAGTGCGTCACTGTGCAAAGCATCCCATAAAGCAAAGGGGATGGAGGTTGACCGTGGCCACTTTCAAGGAGAAGTGAAGTCTATTCCGCTATGTTAGGGCTCTAATGACTTCGATGTCGACGAACCGTAAAGCCCCAATTAAAAAAAAAATATTCCGCCATGTTGGAGGTCCTCAATGGCCAGAATTTAGAATGATTTTTCTTATGATAGATAGATAGTTGTCTAAATTTATCTAATCTTGCCTATGGTAAGAAATACCCGTTTTCCCCTATATTTCATATTTCTGCAACTAAATGTGGTGAAACACACACCATATTGGAATTAATATTCGTATTGGTAAGGTTTTCATATCTTAACGTATCTCAAGCAAATTTTTAGAACAGAATAATGAACATAACTAGTCATAAGTATTTAAATATTTTTAAACCAATGTGCAAGTTATTTCATTCCTAAAGTAATATACACAACAATGCGATGACAGTATTTTGAGATCGTCCAATATGGTGGAGTGTATCCGTACATGTAAACTCTATGGTATTTCCCGACCGTGGTCAGCAATCTGGAGGGCCAGTGATATATTTGACGTCGCAGATTCCATTACTGATCTGCCGCAATTTCACATGTACAAAGTCATTACACATCTTCCTCCGAGTGTTGGCAGACGCTAAATGACGGGGTATTTGCATAATAAGCTTTACCAAGTTGGTACGTGTGAAACAGAATCTTAAACGCACCTGACTTGTGCACCTTCATGCAAGCACTGCTTGAGTCCATGAGACATATCCCACATCTTCCAAATCTAAAGCCCTGGATTGAAATGATGTTTGGTTGAGGCGGTAAACGACTAGCAAAGTGGCAAACACCATTGCAACCAGTACAGGAAATCTCAGTTTGTATTCTTTCACCATTTCCTTTTTCTTTTGGTGCTTAATTTCTTACATGTGTTCCTACACGTGTCAAATCAGGAGGCGAAACTGATCCCCATTAACAATCTTGAATATACCCTACAACAACACTGTCCAACTGGTGACCTACGAAACATTTTTGGAGCCCACCAGTTACAGAACAGTTTTCCTCAAACTCTTCATCAAACATTTGGAGGCACAATTTTGTGTTATAAATTTTTGCCGTCAGAATTAACATTTGATGTGACATGACATGTCCAGTGAGAGAAAAGAGAAAATTATGCTCGCAATTACGCAGTTATACATGACAACATGAAAACTTTCATTATTACAAATAACAAAAACACAAAAAGAAAGAAATATACTATTTAATTTTTCTTAAAATAATAAAAATTAATAAACGAAAAAAATATCACATTATAAATAAATAAATAAATAAATAAGAACAATTAGTTTTATTCATCGGACAAAAGTTTGCTTGACCCCATTTTGCACTGGCCTGGTCGATCGAAAGTGTATACAAAATGGCCCGCTGCCTAAGGTAAGTTGGACAGCATTGCCCTACAGAATTAACGAGGTACCGTTGAGTAAACGGGGCCGTATAAGGAGGAAAAGTAATTGTGATTAAACAAACAAATATTGTTGTACGAACTGAGACGAATAAATTGTTTACTAGACCAATTAAAGTGTGTAAAATGTTAAACAATCAAAATAACGTCTCTGATTTTCTATCATAAAATAATGTAATTATCATTACACCTTTACATATTATTATTTACATTTATTAGCATTAATTATTTTGCTGTGGAAAAATGTTTCCCACAAAGAGTATTTCTGTTTATATGATTGGCGATAGGTGTGTGTGGGTCACGTGGGTGGGTCACGAAAACGGAAGAAGTGATTTAGTGTCCTCGACGTATTTATAAGTAATTTATTGCTCTGAAAATTACATATTGACAGAAAGACACAATAAAAATATATGTAACACGACGTTAAATAACAAATCCAACACCCACACATATATTAAATACACACGCACACATGGTATAAAATGGTTAGAAAATTTGTACAGAAGGTAACAACGAGAAGGACGATACGTTTAATGGATTAATTATTCACATGAGGCCCTTGAGTGTGTAAACTCACGTACATACACAAACATATTCTCGCGTACGAGCAGATACAGGCACACGCTCATGTATATATAAACATGCATGAATAGACACACGTATATATCATTGCTTCTCCCATACCTTTAACGTAAAAATAGTTATAATTAAAAGAAATTAATAATTATAAAAAAATAAAACCAAACCAGGGTAGCTTGAACAATCATGCACTTTTCACTACACATCACTATACTATACAACACTACACTGTGAAAGAAAAATAGGATGAAAAATAGAGAGGGAAGGAGAAAGATAGAGAGATGGGAATGAATGACAGAGAAAGAAAGAATTAATTAAAGAAAGGGATAACATTGGTAGAAAAGAAAGAGAAATTCAGATTGAGAAAGGACGAGAGTTAAGATAGAAAGAGAAAACTACAATAATATAAAAGCAAGGCAAACAACAAGAGCTATCCATTTCGTATATGTTCTCCTCCATCTTCATACATATGCAGAACTCTATTACCGTTGTGCTTTTAGAATTCGCGTAGGTACGATCAAATAATCTTGTTCCTCTCGCAGCCTCCCAAACTGTCGGAATCTAATGACGTCATCAGACTCCCGAGAAGTTCCCCGTCCATTTTCTGTCTCTCTTGTACGGGAGGAACAGGTAAATTACGGCATATAGCATTACAAACGCAACTATCTTACCTTATTTACATCCGACATGAATTCTGCGTGATGCGCAGGAGGCTTTGCGAAATGACATGCCCAGGCTTCATGTGTTTCAGGGATGCACAAAATGTTCACTGAATCTCTATAAATACTCAATAAAATAAACTTAAAAATACTTTTATTTAAAAAGTTATGTACTAGAAAGAAAAAAAAGGGTATATTTAATAAAATATATACGGAAAAGCAACGTACATACGAAGGGACCAAGTTGAATAAATGTCTATAAATACGCTTACTAATATTATAAATTAGAAAAGTCTACTGCTTTCAATATGAGCATTTTCTCAGGAAACAGGAGAACAGTACAAACGAATAATTTAAATTCCCAGAAAATTTGCCCCTTATATTTTATCATTCCCTGATGTTGCGTCAAGATGACGTGAGAGTTATAAGGTAACAGCACGGAATGATGCGATGCTGGTGTACATATATGGCAGATTATAGACCTTTTACATAATCCTACTTAATTATTAATGTTTTTAAAAGATGACTTGTGATATTTGACAAAAATTTTTACTGACATAACATTGTGAACATGAAGAGGAAGCAAAACTATAATGTGAATGGAATGAGGGAAGTAAAGGAAGGTATTCGTGAATAAATTATTAAGTTATTGTGATGTAAGATGTTAAACAAAACGCGATCACCACTAGTGAATGATGTTAATGCGCAGTATAATAAATGTAATGATAAACGTCGTGCAATGTCGCATGATGGAAACATGGCAAAATAACTGATGTAATATTTTTTGTATATTTTGATATAAATAAGTTGAATTGTCTAGAGAGCTGCAAAAAACTGCCCATGACAATAAACTACATTACTGACACTACTTTGCAATAAACTAAACAGTGCGTTCCTCATCATGTTTTATTTCTTATGTTACATTTTCTGTGAGTAAAGTTACAAGGCATGGAGTTTGTCAGAGTGAGTACATTAAGAGTGTGGACGATCACCGAATGCCGCCATTGTTTCGTCAAATTGACTCGTTATTCAAATATACGCATTAAGACTCTGTCTTCGAAAGAAAAAAAATAGTTATATTCTGTTTGATTTGAAAAACACATGCAAAAGTATTTCGACACAAATTTATTGAAATATTTTTATAGACATTCATATGAATTTAATTACATTCGCTCTAACTTGACGGAAAAATGGCGGAATCCTGGACATGCATCGACCACACTCTCTCTAGACTGTTTTCTCTTCTTGTTTCATCTATTTATTATCATGTGGTTTCCTTGTCTTCAACAATTGTTATTACAAGGACCAAATTTTAGACATTTCTTCTAATACTGAAGTTTGTTGTGCTTTATTTAATCTAAAAATATATCTCTAATAGTTCCTTTCTGTATTAAACATCGATGAAAAATATCAAATTTTTCTTTACTGTTCAATAAACGTTCCGTACCCCTTAAATTCAACATATCAATTTCTACTACATTTATCGTCCATTATATAAGTTAATTAAATAAATAATGAAAGACTTACGACCTTTTATGGACGAATAATTCATAAAGAGCTCACGTTTCGATTTCGTTTTAAGCCGTCGTCAGGTGATCAAATAATAACAAGAAACATAACAACAGAACAATTGAGAATGACATAAAGATAAGGATAAACACAAAATATGTTCACAAAAAAGCAGAATCTACACAAATATGTTATAATATTGTATTGTATGAACCAGATAGCTTTTTCCTTGTAAGTTTTTTTTAAGAATTCTTCCCTCTTCGCTCCCGTATAGCTCACAGTACAGCCATAGTGTATGAGTACCCTTCTTTATATGATGCTATCCCGTGTTAATTGCGCCACCCTGGATGTTTATCTCTGGAGATGCCCGTGCTGAACCCTGGCAACCGCCACCGCCGCCGCCGCCGCCGCCGCCGCCGAGGCAACGGCAGCGGCAGCAGCAGCAGCAGCTGTAGCATTGCTTGTACGCGTGCGCCAGGTCAGCGTTGACCTCGTGACCTGCCTGCCGCCGCTCGCTGCTGGGGTTCCCCCTCACCCTCCGCCGTGGACTCACCCGGCCAACTCCTACCGACTCCTTCGCCTTCGCTACTACTGCAGTGACGGTCGTCGAAATGCGCGACGGCGGGATAGGAGATAGTTTAGATGTCCAGGATAAACATAGGCTAACTTCTATTTTTTACATGTGCAATAACAATCATAATAGCGTCGATAAAATGAAAAAAAAAGAAGTTATGTTTACTTACGCTACCTAAACGGTTAGAGATAGGTGACGACTATGAATGGCAATATTGTTTGCCTCAAAGAATTCTGTAAAAAAGTCCCCGACAACATATGTCTATCAACAAAGGTTAACCTCAATTATTAAAAAAAGTTATTAAAATTAGAACTGTAGAATACTTCAATTTAAGAGTAATTAAAAATAAATCAACTTCAAAGTTAATGCACCATTTGTTTTGTGCATTTAACAAAGATAAAAAAGTCTTTCAATCGTAAAATTTCGACGAATAGGTTAGATTTTATCAGAATTTTACTGAAATGGTGCAGACGCGTCATGCCTGGGAAGCGAAAATTTGNCGACGAATAGGTTAGATTTTATCAGAATTTTACTGAAATGGTGCAGACGCGTCATGCCTGGGAAGCGAAAATTTGACCGACGCGGCACCCTCGAGTTGGTGCAGTGTGTACAGTCAAGTTTTGTATTTAATTTGTATTATTAGGAATTTGAAAAATTACGATGTTGTATATGTTTCGAACAACCAGTTAGTAAAAGTGTTTCCTGAGTAAAAGACAATAAGTCTAAGAAATAGCCCGGGCAACGTCGAATAATCAGCTGGTACTAATATACGGGGGCACGCAGAACATGTTGGATCCATCAGAAGAACACTCGAATGTATTCAACGCAGTGGAGTGGGTGTTACTCCACTGTATCAACACCAGTCTTAGAAGTCATTCTAGGGATAATGCCAGTTCGTTTAAGCGTTGAGAACATGAAATGTCGATCTCTAGCCAGAAAAGATGGGATGGTGCAAATCGATGCGGAAGAGATAGGGGAGAAGATGAAATATACGAGAAGGAAATAAAGTCCAAATTGCAAATCAGCTGACAATTAAGATGGGAGAAAGAATCAAGGGGACGACAGACGAATGATTTTTTGCCACAAGTGGATTTTGCAATAAAAAATAAGACATGAATCCAGCCAAGTAAAACTCACGTGAGGTAATGACTGGACGTGGAAATACAAATATCAACTTAAACAAAGCAGGACAATTAAAACCGACGTGTGTAGATGTAGAAAGGGAAAGGAGACAATTGAGCATTAATTGTGGGAATGCGAACCTTTTGGATATGAACGAGAAGATTTTTTTAAATTTCAAGACTCTGGAATTGTCACCATTAAAAACAAGAGTACACTGATTGACAGGAGAGATAAATTTGTTTTATATTGCACTAAGATTGGATACTTAAGAAAACTATGAGGACATTGCGAATTTATGATAATAATAGTTCAAGGTTTTTGGTGACGCTGGTAAAAAGTAGAAGAATAGAGCAATAAAAAGAGGAAAAATGAACTGTGAAAAACCCCTGGAATGACTATGTTGGGTACAGGGTATATTGTGAACAAATAAATAAAGAAATACATAAATTTCCCAATAAAACTGGAAATTTTGGAATGTCTTGTGCATGGGAATCGGAAAAAGATATCGATAAAATTATTTGAAATTTCAGAGAATTTTTCTTTAGGCTTACTGAAAAGCAAAGTATGGTTAATACTGATGAATTACAAGAGCAGAAAGACAATTAAATTTGCCTGCTAGTTAGTAGATGTGAATTTTCACTCGTATAACAGTTGACTAAGAAATTTTTAACCAATGAGCCCGCCTGAGTTCAATTGCGTGACGTGAGACGGAAGGAGAATCCACTGAACGCATGATCCAAGCGAAATGAAAATCAAACAATTCAGAGGTCTTCTCTACGCGATTATTCTTTTTTTTTCTACTTGGATTTTAAAATTATTCGTAATTACGAACATATTAGCAACCAATACTGAAAACTGTTTTTGTATATTTGTAGAGATTCTTCCTCGTGGTATTTAATTTAATATCACAAAAGAAGGGAAATACTAACAAATGTGTTTAGAATGTTATACATGAACTCCGAGCACCGCCGGTCGAAATGAACAAAAAACACCCAGACCTGTCCATATAATAACAATAATAATAAATTTATTGTATAAATATAAAAGCAGTACAAACGTGGAGGGCAATAAACTAAATTACTCTCCGGAAGCAAGCAAGGGACCATCCCATCAATTCCGATCAAGGGTCCTAAGGCAGAGGTGGATTCAAAAATTTCAGCAAAAATTTCTAGATATGATACAAAGTTAGCTACGAGTTATAATACTAGTAGAATGTCAATATGTTTGTAACTTAACAGAAAAAAAATTTTACATGTACAAATTATTATTGAACTATAGATTACACTGAGTATAGTGTTTACAAATCATAAGAATTGAAATAACACTGTAAAATCACACCACAAACCCTTATGCGGTGTGACTATTTTTGTGGTAGAAGCGGGATCCATATAAATACCACAATCTCTATGGTAGTTTTCGTTGCTGCCAGTTTCCCAGGCAATGAAACACACGTGTAATAACAATAAATAATGATTTAATACAAATTAAACAGAAATCTGCATTTACATACAGAGACAAACTCTGCATTTAAATGCAGAGAAAAGATAGAGAGAAAAAGTAAAACAACGATAGAGAAAGAAAGAGAAAGAAACAGTGAAAGAAAGAAAGAAGGAAAGAAAGAAATAGGAAGAAAGATAAAGAAAAGAGCCTATGGTATTAATATGAGTTAATACATTTCAATTTGATTGGAATAAATAAAAGGGATTTGTCTTTTTTTATTTATTCATATCGGAAACGAGGTTTTCATATTATTGATCTCTGATTATTTTTTTAGGTTGCACGATTACTACCAAATTGTTATATCGTGGATAAATATGTCACTAGAAGATGTAATTTATTTGTTCCTTAAGTAGTTTTATATTATTTATAACTCGAGAATTAAACTTTTGTGTTATTAGTTCATATTTGAGACAAACGTTTTCTATATTTATTTAATTCCTTTTCACATATATGAAAAACTTAAGAGAATCGCAAATTATGTGAAATTACTTTCGACAATACACATCATTTGTAGGCAATGAGATTTGATTTCTTTACTTCACTGTATAAATATAAGAAATTATAGGAATATTTATAAGTAATTTGTGATTCGAATTATACCAATTCCATACGATATCTTGCAATTATATTCAAATTCTGTTAAAAACTATATTTTATCACAGTATTACGCAAAAGTTTTTTACAGAAACTGTAATATCGTTTACATTGCCTATGAAGACCTTGCGAGACAACGAATCTCGAGATGTCGTTTATATATAGAGAATGGTAAAGTTTATTGTAGTCAAGAATATTCAGAATATTTTTGTTATACAAGTCCAAAATGTGTATAATAAAAAAATACAAAATATTTCTTTAATAGCGGTGTAATGAAACATATTATCTCGTTACGATTTACCCGCCGCACGATGTCTTCCAAATATGGGCGCCGTTTCAAATAGACCTACGATTTCTCGAACGAAACTTCTCCTGTCGAAGGGGAAGCAAGAGAAGAGAGGCGTTGCAAACCTAACAGATCCAAAACTGGTCAGAGCGTGGGACTTTTATGTTAAATGGGCCCTTTTATATTATTAGTAGTGTACCTTCCTTAGCAGTGAAAGGTGTATGTTCAAACAATACCTCAATAACTGAAGAGGCTTAGGGTGGGTCCCACGTTCGTCGCACTTCCGTCTTAGCGCCGACCGGTCACTTATTGTAAGCTTCTTAACAGCATCCGGCTTGGAAAATGCAAAGAAATATTAATATTTCACAAATTTCTAGAATGTCTTGGCGCTGACGTTACAAACACTAAATTTATTTTTACAATAAACACGCCTCTAGACAAAGCCTAGAGAACATGTATAAGAAATCCGCCTCTACTGGAAGGAAAACCGGAGAAAAACTCGGGATAGGATACAATTCTCTTTGAATTAATTTACTCTGTTTATAAATTTATCATTGGTGAGGCAAATTACATTAGGTTTATTTTTTATTATGCCAATAAAATTTCACCAATACCATCTATATTTAACGGGGTGAAAGTAATTTTAGGTTTTTGTACTTCACAATGGAGGCTTTTTATTATTTTTAATACATAGCGATTGGAGACAAAAGAGTGTTAGATAAGGTTTGCACTGAAAGTTACGATATCATAGCAGCAAGAAATCCGAACAAGAAGGAAGAAACATTGGAAATTCACTCGAGCAAAGCCGAAAGAACTAGAATTGTAAAATTAATAATGTTCTCATATAAAACAGGTAAGATAGTTTGACTGAATTGACCACTTTTCTCAATGCTCTGAATCTTTTAAAATTAAACTATAAACTATTATCGATGAACTCGTAATAAAAATTTAGACATGATGTGCATAATGTTTGAAGAAACTTATCTTAAAGTTGTAAGGGCTTTTATGTAAAAAGCTTCTGAAATGTCGATTTTTAAGTCAATTCCCATCTAATTTTTAATGGAATTGACATAAAAAACTTTCACTTGTGTCCTAAATATTATATACAATTTTGAACAGTAGGAAAATGTTCTTTTGCTTTACGGCAAATACAAAAAGTTAATCAATAAAAACTCTAAAAAAATGCAGCTAAATTGAAATCTGGTAAAAATATCATTAAGTAAATTAATAGTAAGATATCAACTAGGGAGTACGGTAGTATATTTCTACAGATATTTTTTCAAATACGTTGTTTCAATTTAAGCGCTATAATTAATTATTCAGTTTTTAGTGAACAAAATATTTGAATTACTGTTGTAACTACAATTTTTATCATAAGTACGATTGATGATATCATTGAACGAACTTGACTAGCACCTGGCGCGCTCTCGCTATAGTCGTATTAGTGTTAAGGTGAAGAGACAGAATTCAACATGGCTTACCGGACAAGTATAAACTATAATGCCAACTTCACCGATATAAACGTAAACTCACAGGGAAACTGCCATCTTGGGAACTGCTCTGCATTTTTGTGATCAGCTGATGATTTGCGAGGTTAGTGTGAGGCAATTTTTGTGTCTAAAGTAGATGTAATGGAATTGAAACAGTTTTATGTGTGCTAAAATGTAATTCCGCATGCGGTGGGAGGTGGGGGCATTGAGTACCTTAGTATACTCAAGCTATTGAGAGTTTGGACACCAAAAGAACAAAGATAGCGGACTCGAGTGGTTCTTTCAGGACAGACATCACCAATATTTTAGAACAAAAACCCCGACGCTCGTTAAACTTGGACTGCCTCAGATTGTCGTTTGGTAGCACTTAACCACCATACGGGTGTACCAACGTTATGGAAAGAACAAAGAGTCCACCGTAAAATGAATTTCATTGAAAGTAGATTAAAAATTAAGATTTCTTGGATAATATATGCAATGTATTTTATTAATAGGAAAAATTTTATGTTACTCTACAAAGGATAAAAAACGAATATTTTAAGGACAGGCTCTCCTAGAGGTATTTTGTCAAATTTGGTGGAAGTGAATACAACGTATAAGATGAAAATATCACTAAGTCGACTAAGGCACAGAAATCTCGAAGAAATACCGACCAAGGCAAAGAAAACGGACATTGATTACTGGATGCTGGAATGTTAGAACGTTACTGAAGCCAGGAAAATTACAAGAACTCGACCAGATTCAGAAGACTCAATTGGAAGTTGTTGCAACATAGGAAATGAGATGGCCAGAAACCAGATGCATTAAAAAAAGGAAATTTTATCTTCTATTACAGCGGTTCCGCATCCAAAACAGGTCAAACAGGGACTGTTTTTTAAGAAAAACCTACAAAATAAAGTAATAAATTTCACGCCCATCTCAGAAAATTTAAGCAAACTAAGACTGAAAGGAAAGTTTAATAATCTAACTTTAGTAAATGTATAAGCAGCAACAAACGAAAAGTCCAAAGAGAATAAAGAAATGTTTTATGACTTCAAAAAACAATTGAACAAGTACCTAGAAGCGATACTTGAATAGACGTTGGGGGACTTTAACGCACAACTAGGTAAAGAGAAGGCCTTCCAAAATGTAAGAGGAAAATATACAATACATAATACCACTAATGAAAATGGAGACTGCTAATTGGTTTTGCGGAAAGTAATGACTTGATAGTAGCGAGCACTCAATTTCAGCATAAAGTAATTCCCAAAGGTATGTGGATCTCACCATACTTTGACAACTATAAATCAAATAGATCATGTCATTATTAATAGAGCCAAGAAGGAACTAATAGAAGATAGAAGATCACTTAGAGGACCCAACATAGACTCCGATCACTTTCTTCTTAAAATTATCCTGCAATAAAAACTCCCTAACATATATAGAATGAAGAGAAAAAATAATAGATGGAATCTGGATTAACTACAAGATCCAAAGATCTTGAAACAATATAAAATGACAATGAAGGGCATGATAAATAATGAGAATGAAACTGGAGAAATTGAAGAGGATTGGGAAAATCTTGCGAAAAAAATAAACAAAGTAGATGAGAATGTCATAGGTAGGAAAGAAGGCAAAAAAATTGAATGGTGGGATAGAGAATGCGAAGAAGCAATAATAATAAAAAAGAGCAAGTTCAGTTAAAAACTAGAAGCAGTTACGATAATTACAGATCGGAGAGGAAAAATGCAAATAAATTCTGTACAGGAAAAGAAAGGAGTAGATCAATAGCAAAATAATAACCATCGAAGATAACTTGAAGAAGAATGAATCAAGGAAATTCTTTGGAGAGCTAAAAATGAATAAGAGAATAAACAGTGGAAACATGAACGTCAGTAAAGATGAACATGTGAACATGTTAATACAAGTAAGTGCAATACTAGCAACATGGAGATCTTTCTTTGGAAATATATTTAATCCCCCAGATCTAATAGAAGTAGCACAAAGAGGCAATCAAAATTGTCTTGACCACAAGACGGAAATAGGAAATGACATCGCCGAATCGTCGATTAATGAAATGTGCTATACAATTAACAATTTGAAACGGAATAAGGCAGCTGGAGACCGCAGAGTTAATTAAATATGGGGGGAGAACCCTTAAAAAGGCAATACATAATTTGATACTTAAAGTATGGAATCAAGAAAAGTTACCATCTCAACGGAACGAGAGTATAATCTTCCCAGTTTACAAAAAAGGTGATAGGTTCGATTGTAAAACTTACAGATCTATAGTATTGTTAAACATCACATACAAAATTTTTGCTGTTCTTGTGAATAAGAGGCTAGTTGCTATAGTTGAAGACAAACTCATTGAAAATCAAGCAGAATTTCGTAGGAATAGATCGAGAATTGACAACATGTTTGTAATGCGACAAAACTATGAAAAATGTTATCAACATGGAATCGAATTACACAATACGTTTATTGATTATATCCGGGCCTTTGATTCAGTACTAAGAAATAAAGTCTTCGAAAACCTAGTAAAATATAAAGTACAAGAAAAATTGAAGAAATTAATACAATTAATTCTATCTAACACCAAGACCAAAGTCAAGATAAACAACAAAATGAGTGACGAATTCTCAGCGGAATATGGAGTTAAAAAAGAAGACCCTCTGTCTGCAACATTATTCAATATTACCTTAGATTTATATTAAAGTCCATAAATATTAAAGAAAATATAACAACCCGATTAAAACAATGTGTTGTCTAAGCAGTCGATGTATTACTGACAGCACGGACCAGAAAAGCATTAGAAGACGTTTTTAAACTTCTGAAGGAAGAATCATTATCATTTGGATTACAAATAAATCAAGGAAAAACCAAATACATGAAATGTAAAACTGGTGAAAGAAACATTTGACAATGAAAAGTACCAATCAGTCAGACCCTTTAAATATTTTGGTATAATTTTAAATCAAAGTAATTCCATCGAAGAAGATATTTCCGAAAGAATTACAGCTGGTGATAGAGCTTACTATGCTGATATGGAACTATCCAAGAGTAAGCTACTTTCAAAAAGTACAAAGCTTAGACTTTACCAAGCTGTCATAAGACTCAGAGTAACATATGCCACAGAAACGAGGTCCGACGCAAGATGGTATCTGGAGAATCAGATACAATTATGAAATTGAAAACCTCATCAAATCAAAGAATATAATAAACCATATAATAGGAGTCAGACTTGACTGGTTTGGATACCTGCATAGAATGCAGGATGGGAGAACAGTAAAAAAAAATCTATATCTGGTACCCTGCATCAACAAAGAAGAGAGGCAGACCAAAGACTAGGTGGAGGGTAGACGTATTGAAAAACAACAAAGAACTTGGAATCACGAACTGGCCCGTATTGGTGCAAGATCGAAATGGGTGGAGAGCTGTAGGGGAGCAGGCCCAAACATAAGAAAGATGTTGAAGGGCCTATTAAGAAGAAGAAATGTCACTCAACGACGTGAGGAGCAAGTTACGAAATATAGTTGACTAAAAATTGAAGAAAAAATTTATTCGAAATTGCTAGAAATATAATGCAAATTATATAGTGAATGTATATAGATTATTGAGTGATTAGTGGATAGCAAAAATTCGCAGTAGGTATTTATAACTCACAACTTCCGAGTACCGACTCGTGGAGGAGTGTTTGCATCGTCAACGGTCAGATGAAAATTGAGGCGGACCGTGAAATTCAGGTGAATGTTGTGTACGGGCATCGGGAGACCATGTGGGTGGTGCAGTGGGCAGCACACCTGCGGCCAGAGCAGAAGGTCCCGGGTTCGAAGTCCTGGTCTGTCGCCATTTTCACCTGAGCGTTGACGATGTCCCAGTAGGTATGTCGGCAACGCTGTGTAGCACTTCAATATTTCATGGGTACCACAACAAATCCAGAAAGTGATAAAAATATCTCTATTCTTCCCCATCAAGTTTGTGTTTGTTAGGATGGCCCATGGATTCCCACTTTTACGTGAATCGTAGTATACCTTAAAACATGGAATTTCCTGTCGTATTCGCAGTCAGGAAGATGGAATGAGTGAGTTACAGGAATGTCGCAATTCGTACACAGCGCCTGTATCTGAATTCGTAATCGTTAACCTCATCGACATTGTTTGCCCTCTCTCTCTCTCCCTCCCTTTGAAATTCACGTTGACCACGTAGAGATCGCAGTGAGAGGTGACTGTATCGAATTCGTTTGATGAGCACAGCGGCGGTGAAGAGATATCGCAGCCGTTATCAGTAACGTTCTGTTATCTTTCGTGTATAGAAGATACTATTTCAAACATTTGTCAGGAACGGAAGAAGAGTTAACTGAGTGCGGAATCATTTCTAAAGCGAGCAATATTATACCAAATTTAAGTTCCTTCGATGGCTAAGGGGCTAGCGTACTCGTTTAACACCAAGTCACTCCAGAATCAAATCACAAATTGTAGTTTATCACATTAATGTCCCAGTTCTTACAGCTGTGACTACTGAAAAATGAACCCTCTTTCTTCCGTCTACTTCCTCCTAGTAGCAATAACTCTAACTATTACTAACAACTACTAACCCCTCCACGTGGGACAAGTTGTTGGTAAACCCAGTTAACCGGACCACCTACTAACAATGACCTACCACCCAACTCCTAACTCCTATCGCTCCATGTAGATTAACTTCAATAGCATGCTACACCATTTACAAATACTACAAAAATATGATAATATATAAATTTTCAGCCATATTAGTGTGCTTGAATTGCATTTTCACGAGTTGGCAAGGATAAACACGACGATTATTACTTGCTAAAGTTTCGAAAACGTTTATTGTTTCGTCTTCAGATCTGTAATATATTATAGTGTGGACAACATAGTAACACATTGGACCGAACAACAACAATTGTGTGCGGCAACTTTTGGCAGAAAACTTACCCAATATCCAAGTGTTATTATTTGCGTAACATCAGTGCCAATTGATCATTAAAACCTTCCATAAAATTTTTAGAGCCAAAATTGTATACATGAAGCTAAAATTGAGCTAAAAACAGCCATCTACAGATATACCAATGTATGGCTTCAACGGGAGTAAGCGTGACTCAGAGGATGGAGGTCTGAGCTGCTGACTGGAAGGTTCCTGCTGGGGTGAGGATATTCCATCACACCTCAACTCTCAGACAGCCACTCTGGCCTATTCAGTCTGCTGTAAAAGTGAGTAATGGGTCTTTTCTGGGATCAAACCGGCCGGAGCGAGATGCTGGACACATTTACTCCTCTTAGTGCCGGGGACAAGAAATCTACCCTCCGTATACTCCATTAACGCCATCGAGACCTATTGTGCTACAATTTGATTTTTTGACGGCTCAAACGATTTTGATGAAACGATGTATTTTGGGATGAAGAATATTATTTGCGATCATTGGTAGGACGTATCAGGCGACACGGGAACTTAAGGAAACTGACAGACGTGGGCAGGCATCTCTAACAAAAACTATTTTAGCAATATAATTTTTTATGTATTTTTCTTTCTTGGGGCTTTAGGGCTCACCGACGTCAAGGTCATTAGAACCCTTATTTTCGATATCGGTGAGACGAACGTTAATGTTGTTTGGCAATCTGTACGCAGAATTTAATGTACGTTAAACACGCGTATTATGTACACACACACACA